>OU015490.1:249518142-249643142 GCA_907164885.2 Dolomedes plantarius
ACATCAATTAGATTTACTCGAACACCTTCCGCGACGCTGGCCGGGACAGGGACGCGGCCCCGCCCGTACAAATTTGACAGGAGCGAAAACTACATCTTTTCTGACTGTGAGCAAACATACAAAAGCTACGGAGTTATCGAGAAAAGCGCGGATTTTTTAGGCGGGCTGATCTGTAATTCGTTAAAAACTGACACGTGATTAAGTCGCGTCATATGAGGTGATGGTCTCGCGATGCCCGTTATATAATGCTTATATAAGCTTTGGTCACACGTGCCTTAGGGGAAAAACTAATAAATTATTTCGGTTTGGATTTAGGTCGCGATTCAAAGGTTAAGGGGACGGTATTCTGTTGCGTTAGGATGAAAACTTTGGAACGGGCGTGATAAATAATAAAAAGGGTTTTAAATTTATTTCAATTTCCCCTCCTCCGGAAAAGACTTGCGTGAAGGGCCGACTCCTTCAGCAAGGCTCTCCATCAGGCGAGATACGCATATCAAAAACGTAATTGGGACTAAAATTTTGAGGAGTAATTTGGAATAAAATTTTGACTCGAGGGTTGACAAACTTAAATTTAGTGGTACTAACAGCCTTGTGTGTCTGCTCAGGTCATGACTTACACAAAATAGCATAAAATAGCACTAAAAATATTAATACACTTAAATTACAGTTTGGAATATGTATGGCGATATTTAACTATTCACAAAAACTCTAAATTACACTCTAAAATGATTGAGAAAAAAATACTTATTAAACACACTAAATCACAAAAATTTCAGTGGACACTTAAAAATGGAATGGGAAAAAATGTGGTTATCATAGACTACACTACTTCATAACAATTGTTTTATATTAAAATAAGTACTTAAAACTTTAAAATGGCAAAAATAATTCAAAATGGTCATGTCGGGTTACATTCATGAGATCCAGAGGTTTTACACATAATAGGGTTTCTAGGAGAAAGTTTAAAAGATAGATTTTTTTTTTTCTTTCAATTTATTTAATTTATGTAGACAACACACAGAGTATAACCATCAAAATGGAGTCAAGAGGTGTTAGGCACCCCAAAAAAATCAAAAAGGAAAAGGATCTCTGGTTCATGAGTTTGGTCGCTGTTCAGGATTAGGCTTCATGGTGGTTATTAAAGTTAATTAGTTAAATTCTGGTAAATATCTTGAAAGATTTTCTAATATATTTTTTTAAAATGCAGCATGGAAACAAATTAATAAGAAAAATTTTAAAAATACAATTCAACACAGTAAACTTAAATAAAAGTAACTTGGCAATAAACATTGTAAATAATTAGGAATATTGTTCAATTAGGATAAACAGTGTTTTAAAAATAATATTTTCAAAAATTGTCTTAATTTTATTTCATCCAATAACACTCAACATTAATTTTATTAAGTTAGGGAGAAATGGATTTACACCACTGGAGCAATGAACTTAGCCTAGGTCTCCAAATGTGACAATCTACGGTGTGATAATCCGCAGAGGCCCGGCGAAAACGCACTAAATTCAGGCCCACTGAGCTACCATTGGGTTGGGTTGTTCGAGGATTATTTTGCGTTCGGGGTCGAACCGAATCACAAAGATTTATTATTATTAAATTAAATTATGGTCGGGGTCTAACCGACTCAATGGGGATTTATATTATATTTGTGGTCGGGGTCGAACCGACTCACAAGGAATTAAAATTCAATTAAGTTGAGGTTAGGTTACCGGAAGAAAAAAAATTGTTCGACTTAATTCGGTGCAAATTTTTTAAAATTATTAATTTTCTCAAATATTTTTATTTAGTTAGAAGAGTGCACATTCGTATGTCTTGTTACGGTAAAAAGTCATAGTAGAGAAACAGGGTATCTTTAACACAAATCAGGAATTCAGGTTTACTGTCATGTTATTTGGATAGTATCCGGATACAAATATTATTAATCTCTGAATATTCAAGACTCATCAGAAATTTAAAAATATCAAAAATATTCATTATAAAATAAGAACATCAAAAACACTTAAATATATACTTAAATAGACACTAAATATTATTTTTCACTTCTGCATATAACAACATGACATACTATATTACTAAAATATGACCAATCTAAATTTTAATATATTCTTCAGTTATTAATAATCTTACTGGTATCTCATAACACATTAAAAATCAATAGTACTTTAAATGTTAAAAATCACTCACTGAAACTAAAATACACAATAAATGAGATGATTAAAATATATAAAAATTAGTAAATTTAAATCTCAAAATTACCAATACACAGTTATATATTAAAAAATTCAATTTTCTTATTTTTTATTGTTCATCCCCTTCTTATTTATCTATTTTTTTAAAACACACATATAATATCTTTTAATGAAAAATAATTGAAAATATTTTATACTGTAACTTACCCATGGAGTATCAATCATTATTTTATTTTAATTTAATTATAACGCAAAATTCAAATTGGTAAGAAGAAAAAAATGGGTTAAGAAAATAAATTAATCTAAAATATTTGATGTCCAGGAGTCACCTCGAAACATTGGTTCCACTGCCTAAGTCACAATATATTTTCTTCCTCTTCCAGTTTAACATCATTATCACCTTCATGTCGTAATTGCTCATTTTAACACGCGCACACACAATATTATTTTTTTTTTGATGAAGCCATCAAGGCATTTTTTCAAAAACGCGCACATTATTCCCCTTGAAGATCACGCTGAACTCCGACGCAGAAAAACAAACATGTCTCTCTCTATTGCTTAGCACACAGAAACCGAACCAAAACATCTCCTTTGACGCGCATACTGTCGTAGCGAAAAATTATCCATGACGGAACACAATCTTGAAGGAATATCGCGAATCACTTTCTACAACACACGCGCACACAACGGGTATTACGAATTTTCTCCGAGGCGAAAAAACACTTGGAAATCCATTGGAGATCTTGCCGTGGACAGGTTCACTTCCTGCCGAGCTAAATTGTAATGATAATAACAATAATAACGGTTGTAGCCGGGCACATAACTTGACCGTCGAAATCACCAGTTTTGTAGTCGTAGCTAAGGCAAATGGAAACTGTGGCGGGGCGAAGCAATGGCCGGGAGCTTCAAACATTTTGTATCCATAACGTGCAAAGTAGCGAGTGGCGACGTAGATGGAGAGGCAATAAACACTTCGGAACACATCAGGAAAAATGCAGCTGGTTCATACAAAGTCTTTATTCAGGACATTGTCTCGTAGAACATCAATTAGATTTACTCGAACACCTTCCGCGACGCTGGCCGGGACGGGGACGCGGCTCCGCCCGTACAAATTTGACAGGAGCGAAAACTACATCTTTTCTGACTGTGAGCAAACATACAAAAGCTACGGAGTTATCGAGAAAAGCGCGGATTTTTTAGGCGGGCTGATCTGTAATTCGTTAAAAACTGACACGTGATTAAGTCGCGTCATATGAGGTGATGGTCTCGCGATGCCCGTTATATAATGCTTATATAAGCTTTGGTCACACGTGCCTTAGGGGAAAAACTAATAAATTATTTCGGTTTGGATTTAGGTCGCGATTCAAAGGTTAAGGGGACGGTATTCTGTTGCGTTAGGATGAAAACTTTGGAACGGGCGTGATAAATAATAAAAAGGGTTTTAAATTTATTTCATATATATATATATATATATATATACATAGAACTGAATGCTCTCGTGACTATCCCGAATATGAGTACGTTAAATGGGTACGTCCCGAATTTGGGTATGTAATGTATCTGGGTAGTGAATTTACCTGTTTGGGTATCCAACTTATGTTTCTTAAACATGCTTTCGCACTGTTCTAGTTATATTCCCCTTTTTGTACTATACCTAAAACAGCATTTCATTCGTACAGTGTTCCTTTGCCATTTTTTAAATTCATTTTAATTTATAACCACAGAACGGAAAGCCACTCCGTGGGGTTTGTACGGGTGGAAGGAGGGTACGAAAGATCCAGATGTCACTCTTGGGCTTGCTTGACCTAATCTGTGGTGTCACCAGGGAATCTGACCTTCGTAGTGCCATTAGCAAGTTCTGAGTCTGAAACTGCACTCACTCAGCCCTCCAGGGGTCATACGAAGGAGAGAGAGAGAGAGAATGAGAGAGTTCATTTTTGATGCCTTCGTGGTCATTTTTTGGATTACCTCTAATTTCTCGTGCATTAATCAACATGGGTTAACAGAGATCCTTGAAATAGGATTGCTGTTTTATGTCCGGTAGTGATACCTTGTGATTTAAAATGGGAAGCAATTGAGTTGTTTCCCTTATTTACAGCTTATAAAATATTTGAACTATTTCTTGACAAACTTGGTATATTTTCTAAATTTTACAAATGCTCAAATATCCCCCTGTTTTTCAAATCTTTTTTTTTTCATTTTTACAACAACTGATCTTCCTCAGGTTCGAACCCGGACCTCCCACTTTAATGGTAAGTGTGTGGTATATCGTACAGTTACGCAACAATTTCTCTTGATAAATCTTCCAATTTTGGGGTAAAAAGCAAATAAATTAAATAGTTTAGGTAAAAAATAGAGTGGAACTACCTATATTTAAAAATATGTAAGTTTTTCTATATGACGGTGTTAGAATGGGCGTATTTAAAAAGTGTCAATCTTTCTTAACCTGTATTGGTTAATTTAAACCAAAAAAAATAAAATAAAAAAATAAAAAATAAATTATCATTTTAAATAAGTGATTTTGTTTTAAAACTTATTTTTAAATCACTCTCTTAAGAATAATTTTTATTAGCTCTTTTGATATTCACAAACTATAACTTGATAGGCTGATTTTTTTGAAAAAAGGATTCACCAGTTTAAATTATTATTTAAAAAAGTATCTTTTTCATTGCTTTTATTATTTTCAGATATTATAGAAATGTAATTTTTCATTATTTTACGAAATTTTAAATAACTCTCTCTGATTAATTAATGATATATCATGGAAATGTCAATTTTATAGTTAAAACTGCTAAGTCGGATAAACTATAAGTAAAACTATATCGTAAATATTTAACGCTGATAACTCCAATTCTTCTCCTTGATTACTTTTGAATCAGCAAATGCAATCATTTATTTGAGAACGCTTTTAAATTAATTTGAAATTACTTAATTGCTTATAACAGTATTGGAATAAAACACGAAAAACTGTAAATATTTTTACAATTGTGAATCTTACTATAATATTATTGGGGCCCGAAGTAGTCTAACTAAAATTAACTATGTATAGTGGCCTGAGATAGCCTAGTGATTGCGCGTTGGACTTTAAACTGGGGTTCTCGGTTTGAATCCTGACGACGCCATTTAATAACGTCGTGCCTAGGCCGGATATGGGTCCGTTAAATCCGTAGACCGCAAAGAACTTCTATGATGTTAGAGAGGGTGGGAGAAGGTACAAGACCCCAAGATATCGCTCCTGGGGGTGGTCGATCAAAATTGAGATGGCAGCAGGGGCTGCACTGTAAAAATGAAATGCTGCTTGAAGTCAAGAAAGCTACCTGTTTCAGGGCGTAATGTTTCTGGGTAGTGAATTTACCTGTTTGGGTATCCAACTTATGTTTCTTAAACATGCTTTCGTACTGTTCTAGTTATACTCCCCTTTTTGTACTATACCTAAAACAGCATTTCATTTGTACAGTGTACTTTTGCCATTTTTAAAATTCATTTTAATTTATAATTTCCAGAGAAACAGGAAACTGGAAATTCCCAGAATCTTTTACCAAGGCTTAATAATGAACGTTTTTAATAATGTTTGTAAATATTTGAAATTATTTGACAAGAGGAGCAATCAACACTACAGAAGTGCACTGTAAAAATGAAATGCTGATTCAGAATGAAAAGTTTCTGGGTAGCGAATTTACCTGTTTTGGATATCCCACTTTTGTATCTTAAACATGCTTTCGTACCCTTCAAATTCCATTTTTGTAATATATCTAAAACGGCATTTCATTTTTACAGTGTGGTGTTGGTCTAGCAATACGGTGCCCCCACTGAAAGCAATCACCGATTCTGGCCTATTAAGTGCGAATATCATAACAGGGAAGTGCCCTGCAATGGCATACACTATGATATTTATGTAGAAAAAATATTGTGGACTGTCTTTTAATTTACTGACTACAGAGTTTAAATTATTGAAATATATGAATAAGAAAAAAAGTATACTTTAACCTTTGACCTACATAACAAAGTGAAATAGACATTTTTACAAATAAGGTAGGTCATGTGCCAATTTTTGGGATTGCTTTACTAGCAAAAAGAAGCCCGTTTATCCACTTTTTCTGTTCATAATCAGTTTCTAAGCTTGGAATGAGCAAGTCAAAAAGAGAAAAGGACTTGCTGATCATTAGATCACGAGGAAACAACTGTCAGGGAAAATTTAGTAATGATCAAAACCATTTCCCATTGACATCTCCGACTACCTTTTTTTCTACGATTTCATCAAGGAAATGTTTTGAATTAGTTAACTTTTTTTTCTTCTTCCAAACTTACCGTTTGCAATGGGTTGATGATTATAAATGGCTTTAGTCCGATATTGAATGAAATCTTGTTGTTTAATGGTCTTTCATTGATAACTGTAAAGCAGGTTTTTCCTTCCGTTTGTAAACATTTATTTTGAGACGGATCAAAGGAAATGTCAGAGACCGCAAGCATATGGGTTTCGTAATGTCAGCTTTAAAAAAATTGGTTTTAGTTAGACAAACCAAAAGCATAAAAATTCGCTCAAAATTTATCCAAAATTTTCTTGTAGATTTTCCGATACATGAGCAGCGCCAGAAATTTTCTGGCGAAGAATAACATACATACTTAGGAATATTTTACGAATCAAAAGTTGGAATGGAAAGAAACTAGGTGATTATTTAGTAAGATGAAGCAAGTATCATTACAATAAAAACAAGAAAAAATAAGAACTTCACATAGAAGCTTTATCAAAAAAAAAAAAAAAAAAAAAAAAATCCTGCCAAAATGTAATTTTGGTTTTTAGGCGAAAAAACTTAGAAAACTCCTGTATGATAGCATTAATAATAGGCATGGTTATTTATTAAAGCCACGCAAGTTCCACAACGATTTTAGAAACGTTCTATGAGGTACACTGGTGAAATAAATTAAGAGAATTTGCATATTTTATCGAATTTCATCAAAAGAACTGAACTGAATATAAAACCACTGCTTCTAGACAAAAATACAAATCTTGTACGTCAAATACGTAAGCGCACACGTGTGTGTAGGCGGAGCCAGTAGAGAAACAGGCTTTATAAGCGCGCGTAAGTTAAGACGCATTTCGTTCGCTAGCACACCTCGGCGAATTTCTTGGTGTTATTTTGCAGCAATCGGTTAATTTCAAATTGTAACAGTAAAAATGAGTAACCACCAACGTTTAGATGATGGAATGAGGTGGCGCATTGTGGGGAGGCTAGAAGCAGGCCAATCTCAAGTCCAAATTTGTAGAGAGTTCAATTTAACGCCCAGCGTCGTGTGTAACTTATGGAAACAGTTCCAAGATACCGGATCCACCGAGAGAAAGCCTGGGCAAGGTCGTCCAACAGCCACGACGGCCAGAGAAGATCGCCATTTGTCGATTATAGCGTGCTACAGCTTTTCCACTCTCTCGTGACTTGTATGCAGCCACAGGAACCCGTGTATCAAGGGTGACTGTTTCCAAAAGAGTTCATGAGAGAGGGTTGTTTGCAAGAAGGCCTGCTGTTTGCGTCCCGCTCACTTCTACGAACAGGAGAATCCGTTTATCATGGTGCAGAGAGCATAGAGATTGAAGTATGGATCAATGGGCGACCGTTCTCTTCACTGATGAGTCCCGGTTCAGCCTAAACACCGATTCTCGCCGTACGTTCATATGGAGAGAACCAGGGACCCGCAACCTACCCTCCAATGTCCACGAAATCGACCATTATGGCGGAGGAGATTTAATGGTCTGGGCAGGCATCATGTTGGATAGCCATACACCTCTCCATGTCTTTGAAAGAGGCACTGTGACTGGTGTGAGGTATAGGGATGAGGTCTTGGAGCCCTATGTTTGCCTTTTCAGGGATGCAGTTGGCCCTGAGTTCATTTTAATGGACGATAACGCGAGACCACATAGAGCTCTTCTGGTCAACGAATTTCTAGACAGTGAGGATATTCGCCTGATGGATTGGCCAGCCAGATCTCCAGACTTAACCCTATAGAGCTTGTCTGGGACGCTCTGGGGAGGGCAATTGCAACACGCAACCCCCCTCCGAGAGCCATCCAGGGAATGAAAACAGCGTTGCTGAACGAATGGGACCAATTGCCACAGGAAATGATAAACTGCCTTATTTCAAGTATGAAATCATGCTGCGAGACCTGTATATCTGTAAGAGGGGACCATACCCCCTATTAACCCATCTATTAACCCATTTTTTTGTTTATTCTGCAACCGCTGTTTCATACCTTCCGACCCCTACGAGTGTTACGCACGATCATGCGTGTGTATTACAATTATTGAATGGTTATTTGTTTTGTATTGTATCAATGTATGTACATATCAAATTTCTTTAAAATCGGTACAGTAGTTCTAGAGATAATCGATCAAGTCTGCAAATTCTCTTAATTTCTTGCACCAGTGTAGATCAAGACATAGATGTGTGGGTGACATTTCTTATACAACTCCCCAGTAAACAAGTATAGGCAACACGTCCTGCAGAAGCAACCACAACTTCAAGGATCAATAACTTTGGTCACATTTTCTTAGTCAATTTGGGAATTGGTCATTGGTTGCTGGGTACATCGCGAATTGGACGATGAAAGCCCAAAGTAGTCGTAAATTCTCGACTATTTCGGACTTTGGACAAGGGACTTGGCCAATGGTAGAAGTGGCTTGGCCAAACTTTGGTCTTTGGCAGTATATATATATATATATATATATATAGAGAGAGAGAGAGAGAGAGAGAGAGAAAGGGAGAGAGAGAGTATTTTTCGTATTAGAATATAAATAAACCTCTTAAGCTCTGTTTTAATAGACAAAATATCCAGTATAAACTTCGTTACTCAGTAAAGGAAGGATTTTACTTTGATGTAATGGCTTTATATACTCACCTATGCCATAAAATCTGAAATTAAGCATAAAGGTCTATTCCACCGTAATAAACTAAATAATTCGGATTTAGAGATTCCGACTTCTTGAATTTCTTCTCTCCTCAATTGTATATATATATATATATATATATATATATGAATGAAAGAGTCCTCAATAAATTCGCAATACGATGTATATTTTAAGATTATATATTGATATATAAAAAAAGGAGCTACATACATGAAGTTTTAATATTAACATGGCAACAGCTACTAGAAAAATGTCCACAGGGCCGTCTCGCCCACTCTTCAGTTACAGGTCCGTCGTGCCCGCTCTTTCGTCACATCCGTCTGAGTCGGATCAACTCCTGCATAACCCCTCTCTCCGCGGGATGGTACTGTCGTCGCCTCGTTTGCTCAGCGCTATTGCAGACGTCCCCCCCCCCCCACAAATATATATATATATATATATATATATATATATATATGTGTGTGTGATAATATTATTAATAACCTTTAATCGCCCTTTCTGAACTTACTTTCTTTCTCATCTGGTAACCTTTCCGACGCCTTGGCGAGATGCACCACTTTTGCCAATACTAACACTCTCCTGGCAGTCTCGCTTTGACCTAATTCTATTGCCGCGGGAAAGGCAGACGGCGAGTTGGCTCGATCCGAGTAATGTGTCATATCGCTGTTCTCGTAGAATAAAATATTTTCTTCATGCATCCAATTTTCCTTATTTCGGCCTCGATGTATGCTCCTATTTCATGAGATGACCATTCGGGACATCTCATATATATATATATATATATATATATATATATATATATATATATATATATATATATATATATATATATATATATATATATATACAGTCGAACCTCCATATATCGAAGTAGCAAATTGCGGGAAAAAAATTCGATATATAGAAATTTCGATATATAGAATAGAGCTTAGTTTTAACATAATTCTCCTAAAAAAAATGAAAGCTAATTTTCGTATACGAAACTCCATTTCTAATTTATATGCGAATCCCATTAAATGAAAGTTAATAACTAAAAAAGGAATTAATATGAAAAATTTATTGAGAACTACATACCTTTAAAAAAACAATAATTCAGACAGTTCGTTACAATGACAGTTGGTTACACAGTTGCATTCTTTTTTTAAAAAAAACTACGAATATCTTGCCGAACAGCCAGTTTTGCGGAAAGTTCAAAGAAATGTTCGTATTTATTCAGTCAACTAAAAACTTAATCAGGGACATTTTCCGCGAACTGAAGTCCACGACATAATGTTTCAAATGCCAAAAATTGGGAGATTTTATTCTAAAGTGGAATAAAATCTCCCAATTTGTCTTGAAAAAAATTTCGATATATAGAGATTTTTTCGATATATAGAAACAATTTTTCTATGTAATGAACATGGAGATTTGCTAAGAGTTCGATATATAGAAAATTTCGATATGTGGAAGTTCGATATATGGAAGTTCGACTGTATATATAAACTAAACTCACGGCGCAATATCCGATGTATCTCCGATGTGGGTCAGGACCAGCGGTACCCATCTCCGCTTTCTTGACCGTGGGCTTGGGGTGCCATACAGCATATGTCTCAGTCAGGTGGTCAACCTGGCGTGGGAGCCCCAGAGTTTAGTTCCCAAACATGCTTGGTCCTCATTTTATCCACCCACTCAAGGGATGAAAGGCTGAGTCGACCTTGCCCAGTCGCAAGGTCGAACCCTGGACCCGTGGGATGGCAGCTTGATATATATATATATATATATATATATATATATATATATATATATATATATATATATATATATATATATATATATATATATATATATATATATATATATGTATATATATATATATATATATATATATATATATATATATGTATATATATATATATGTATATATATATATATGTATATATATATATATATGTATATATATATATATATATATATATATATATATATGTATATATATATATATATATATATATATATATATATATGTATATATATATATATATATATATATGTATATATATATATATATATATATATATATATATATATATATATATATATATATATATATATATATATATATATATAGTGTGTGATTTTTTAAAAGTGACACTAAACAGAGTACTATTTGTACCGAGATTTATCAGTCGGAAGTCCATCAAAATTGATAGAGAGACTAAGGACGACATGGGAAGGAGTTTCAATGGAAAAAAAAAATGGTTCCAAAAGTCGCCGATAGGGGTAGATATGGCACTGTTGTTGTATCTTGGTGTATCTATCTAAGGTGTATCTTGGTGGAGTCTCGAAGTTGACGGCCCTATAGGACAACATTTCCCGGATATTTGATGAACATTGCTGGTGACGTGTTACGCTTGGCCGTTGAGAACATAGTTTTCAGGTTGCAATGAGTCTTCCACCAGGACTGTGGTTCCACCAGGACTGTGGTAGGAGGAAGTGAATTTGCTGCATAAAGTGGTGTTGCAGCGATATTTCTTTGTTATTCATTTGTCTGCTGACAACCTTTTCGGTATTCGTCCCTTATCTTCATATAGACCGATATACTGGCGCTGCTGTCGACTACACAGTCGTGAATTTGTATTTTGATGTTTTAGTTGCCTCTTATGCAAATTCTCGAGTGCGCCGACAAGAACAGCGCCATATCTTCCCCTATCGGCGACTCTTGGAACTAATTTTCTTTTTCACGGAAACTCCTTCCCATGTCGTCCTTAGTCCCACTATCAATTTTGGTGGAATTCCGACTGATAAATCACGCTACAGATGGTTCTGAGTACTGTTAGTTTAAAAAAAAAATCACCCTATATATATATATATATATATATATATATATATAGTTACAAAAGAGCTAGAAAGAAATAAGATAAATGAAAATAGAACATGTTGACACCAATAAGCGCTATGCAGCTCCAAAGCGTCAAATAATAATATATATTAAAGTTGATATTTAAAAACATAAAAAGAAAAAGTTAAAAACCGTACATCAGCAGTATGAACAACAAAAAATCACCCTATATGTATATATATATATATATATATATATATATATATATATATATATATATAATATATATATATATATATATATATATATATATATAATATATATATATAATATATATATATATATATATATATATATATATATTATATATATATATATAATATATATATATATATATATATATATATATATATATATATATATAATATATATATATATATATATATATATATATATATATATAATATATATATATATATATATATATATATATATATATATATATATATATATATATATATATATATATATATATATATATATATATATATATATATATCACCATTAGATATTACATGAATTGTTATGTTTTAAACTTTCTTACTTCAAATATACATAGAGTATTTCTCTTATTTAGATGAGAATAAAGCTCCTAAACTCTGTTTCAATAGACGTAATATCCAGTATAATCCATATTCATCAGCAACAATTATCACAGTTACTTTGCCTTCCTGAAACTGCTTTCTAAATTCATCTATGCCATGAAATCTGCTATTAAACGTAAAGTTCTATTCCATCGCAATAAACTAAATACTTTCGGATTTAGAGATTCCGTCTTCTCCAATTTCTTTTTTCCTCATTCTAATTTCTAAAGTAGTTTGAATTGTAAATTTATGCCCGCGGCGATGCGCGGAAGAGATCCTCTTCTGAGAATTGCTTAGCGAATTTTTTTTTTAAACTTTTCTAATTCAGTGAATGCTTCAGCTTTTACAATGCGTTTGCGAAATCCCCTAGAAAATTCACCCGCTCGATTATTATCTATGCAGATTTTTTGCGTAAAAACTTGAATTCTTCACATTCAGCGATTCGATAATTCATCGTATGTGATTACGGTTCCAAATGCGCGAGGATAGCTTTCGAAATTTGTTTGTTTTTCGCTTCAACCCCGTTATTTTTGAGTTCAGTCTACCCTGAGAATTTTGTTTAACTGGGAAATGCAGTTTCGGATTGTAATAACAGATTTGAGACAAATGTATATCTGTTTTCTCTGGAAATTAGTGATTTCTTTAAAAACCCATCAGCGTTGGATATTAATGATAAGGAAGAGAAAAGAAGATAACTGATGTAACTATAAACAATAATGAAGTAGAAAAAAACTATATATATATATATATATATATATATATATATATATATATATATATATATATATATATATATATATATATATATATATATATATATATATATATATATATATATATATATTTATTTATTTATACGTGATAGGCTCTTTACATCCGTATAATTTTACCTCCTCATTATGCAGTCTTGTTTAGAGGCCGGGAATGATAACACTTTAGTCCATAATTAATTCTATTTATTCTTCAAGCTTTAAAGAAAATCCCTAGCTCTACCATTGCCATATTTAGCCATTTTTCTCAATCTCTCAGCCCGCAACATGCATCCTCTCAACAACAGGTAAGTCCAGGCTTTGCTCCTTACCTTTTAATTCCCGTAGCATAGATTGCACGCTGGGGTGTCGTGCACAAAACGTTATATAACCAACTACAGTAGCCTAATTGGTGCTCCCATCTGCTGGTTTTTTTTTTATTAATTGATCTCAATTGACTTAAAATTAAGTCGGGACGGACACACACACACACACGCATATATATATATATATATATATATATATATATTGGTTGATTGATTGATCATTTTATCAACAAGTTGTTAAAAAAGTTTCATCATCGCATTGCTGTAATTTTCACTTTTTCTCCTTGGCCGGAAAATTCCAGGGCAGATCCATAGATGGCTGTGGACCGAGGAATTTAGCTCCAAATTTTAATGGTACCACGAGGGGCGGAGTGCGACAGCTAAGTGCCACCATAATTTTGACCGAGCATCCCCAGAAGCGACATGTAGTGGGCTCGTACCCTCCTCCCACCTAAATACCACATAGAAGGACTTTTCGGCGCATGGATTTAACATCCTAAACCCGGCGTGGACAAGAAGACATTCATTGGGGATTGTCGGGACTCGAACTGAGCTCCCGGCATTCGGCGTTACCACCAGGCTATCTGGGACCCTATCGTTGTTATAAACCTATAGATCTGACATAACCTCATATTTCAATAAAAGTAAATATTTGAATATGATGCTGGTAATGTATTGTTTTCCCGACGCAGTTTTTCATTTCCTGATTATCTATATTTTTTCTTTCCTTGTTATGGAACTGGATAATGAGATGTTGGAAATAATCTTTTAATCCTGTTAATTCATGTGCTAGAAACGAATCTTTTTATTCACTTCCATAGATAAAATTTTCCCTGTAAAGGTCTTTAAATATTGCGAGAATTTCGTCTGTTTATTGATTTTGTATCACTGGAAAAAAAAAAAAGATATGTGACCTAATAAAATGCTGAATAAATGAGATTATAAAGTATTAACGAAGCAGACGGACTTATATAACACATTTCACTTTAAAATTTCCTGGAAAATTTTATATTCTAACCAGGATAGCAAAATAAAAAATTGTCTGGAGAAATGATTTGATTTAATCCTTTTAAGTAGAATGTGTGTTTCTACGTTGCAGTGGTGTGTATCAAGTTTCATTAAAACAAAGCAAAGAATATTATAGAGCTTTTAATTAAAATTGTAATGCTTTTCTGCCGCTTATATAAAATGATTATAATTACACCATGGAAGAGAAAATCCGAGAAAGTTAATGATTTCATTATTTTGCTCTTAGAAACCATAAAATTTTATTTTTGCATAAGATTTTTTTACAAATTGATTCGAACGGAGATATATAAGTTATTACATTTTAAAATGCTTTATCTTTTTTTTTTAATTAAAACATTAATGCCGCTTTTTTTACTCTGAAAGGGAATAGGCAAGTATGTATATAAGTAACTAACTAACTAACTAACACACACACACACACATACATACATATATTGATAGACAGATAGAGAGATAGTAGTATTTTCAACATTTAAGTAAATGAATTTCCGTTAGTAAAGGTGGCATCCTGTCAAATGGTGAAACTTAACAAAACTTTGACTGTCAAACAATGACAAATATACATAAATGTTCAAAAGTCCAACTTTCTAGAATTTAGTTTACTATATCAGACCTGCAGTAGAACCTTTGAGAGCTGTGCGGCATTCTCCTTTACAAAACAAAGAACCAGTCAATAGCCTGTTTTAACTGGCAGACAACCTATTACACATCAAACTTTTGCAAACAGAATAACTGTCACTGTTTACAAAAAGCGCTTCTTGTGAATCTGACACACGCCAGAGGGTATATTGGAAAATTTTGCTTTTACATATTTTTTGTCCAGAGCTGAGTAGCTATAAAGATTAAAGAGAAAGTAAGGAACATAATATTCTCATTACTCTAATATTAAATAACAAAACATTTGAAAGGGATGTTTAGAAGCCTGTTTAACTTTCTTTGAATCTTAAAGTAACAAACTAAATCAAAAGCGAAATTTTTTACCTCCTTAAGAATATTTTTTTCCTCGATTTTTAATTTCGTACATAATAATAGAGTGGAAATTTATTTATAAGCATTTTTATGGGAGACGAAAAACTCAGTTTTTAAGCTTATTATTTCCAAATTATTTTTTAATCTCTTTTTCGTTTTTCTAAAATTTTCAAGATCCAATTAATTTAAATATTTTCGTGAACTGTGTGTTTTTTCACAGTCGTTTCATTATATAGAAGATCATATTCTTCATTTCTTTCTCCTTCTCTCAATTTAAAATATTTTAAATTAAAACCTCTTTAACATCTTAGGCTTTTTTTGCACCGATAAGCATCACATTCATTTGATGACTTTAATCATCATATAATTTTCTTCACGTATTGGCTTTCGTTTTTTATTGGGTTTTATGAATACTGCAGCCTTAAACGCAGTAGTAATTTTAATGCAATTAAGTAAGAATTTGTTTCATTTGAAAAAAGAATGTCTCGGGAAAGTTATTTATTCATTTATTTGCTTTAGAAAAATATGTTTTCTGCATAAGTAATTTTTATTGATTTCTCGCAGTAAATTTCGGCTGGGCTGCGATGAATTTGGCAGCAGAAATTTTCGCTACGGACTCAAATTATTCATTACAAACAGAAATGATAACAGTTTTGTTTAGTTTCACAATAAATTTGAAATGTTGCTTTTCGATGAACGCCATTGTTTAGGATAGGTCACTAAATTCTACTACTCTATAAATGTATCAACGCATATAAGGAATGATTCTGAAATACGCAAAGTTATTTTCAAACATATTTAGTCACTGTTTTCCGATATTATTTTATGTTAGTGTTGTTATAACTAATAATCAAATTATTATTTATTCATAGTTCCGAGATCTGATGTTTTAAAAATGTTACATTACTTGAAAGAAGTTAAAACAAACTTCAAAAATATGCAATCAAAAAAAAAATCATAAAGAATCTAGCTATCGTCAATTTACAAGACTTGGGGTAAATTGACGATAGAGAAAATGTAAAATCTTAGGGAGGATGTGATCGATTGATCGAGAAACCTCCCGCGATTCACAGTTTGATCATGATTGCCCTGATAGCCACCTGATGCTGACACAAATTACATTTTAAGTCAATATTACTATTACTTTGTATAAAATTGTAACGCATGCACAGTTCAAAAATCTCTATTTTTATCGTTATACTGCTGGAGATCAGCTAAAAAAATTATAAAAGATGAGTAATCAAACCAAAAAATTATTGAGAATATAGGTACCGTTAAATTTAACAACTTAAATTAAAAATGTAAAATCCCAGTGAAGATGCGATCGCCCAAGAAATATTTAGAGACGAAGCCCGTCTGCACACGGAGCAACTCAAAAGAAACTGATAACTGACTCAAATCACAAACCAGTCCGTGATGAGTCGCAACCTATGTAATTGAATGGAGCCACGCACACCGCGCCAAACACGTCGGACGGGTTTGTAACCAGTTGCGCCGTGTGCGTGGCTCCATTCAATTACATAGGTTGCGACTCATCACGGACTGGTTTGTGATTTGAGTCAGTTATCAGTTTCTTTTGAGTTGCTCCGTGTGCAGACGGCCTAAGTTGTTTGTGATCGGCTTGTTAACATTTCCTGATGCTTAGACATAGTTACATTTTAAGTTATTATAACTTTAACAAATTGTAATGTTTTCAGAGTTCTGAAATTTGTATTTACAGTGATATAGTGTTTGAAAGAAGTGTAAACAAGCCCCTAAAAATAAGTAATCAAAAGGAACAATTATCTAGTTATCGTATAGATACAGAAATTAAATTTATATTCCAGTGAGGATGTGATCAACGAAGAAACCTTCGGAGCCCAACAAAATATTATAATTTACAATGAAACTGTAGTGGAGGCAGAGTTCAGGAATTTTTATTAACAATGTAAAACTGCTTGAAAGCAGTTAAAATAAGCAATCCAAAGTATGTAATAAAATGATACATCATCTAGTTATCGTCTCGATACAGAAATTAAATTGAAAATGGGATATTCTACTGAGGATGCGATCGACGGAGAAACCTCCACAGTCAAGCTAGTTTAATGTGATCGATCATCCTGTTAGCCTTCTACGATGAAGACTCAATTGCATTTTAATTAAATATTATTATCATTTACTATAAAATTGTAAGGGAATTATGTTCTGGAATCTGTATTAACAATGTTATATTGCTTAAAAATAGTTAAAAGAAGATCCAAAAATATGTAAGTTGAAAATTTTATAGTTATCGTCTATAACTGAAGAAAATAGTTAATTGAAAATGTAAAATTCCACTAAGGATGCGATCAACGAAGAAACTTCAGAGTAAAAAAAATATTGTGATAGTCCTGTTAGCCATCTACGATGTGAAATGAATTACATTTTAATTTGATGTTATTATAATTTTCAATGAAAATATAAAAGAAGCACACTTTTAGAATGTGTATTAACAATGTTATACTGCTTGAAAACAGTTAAGAAAAGCTCCAAAAACTATGTATTGAAAGTCTAAAATTATATAGTTATCGTCTATAGTTATAGGAATTAAATTGAAAACGTGAGATCCTTGCGGGGATGTGATCTATCGAGAAACGTTCGCGGACTGACAAGTTGAACGTAATCGACCTGCCCAATGCATAGGCACAATTATATCTTAATTTAATACTGTTGCAATTTAGAAACTTCAACTTCTGGGGAGATAGATTTGAGAACATACTTAAAATATCGATCATTTGTGTGGACGTTGGATTTATAATTACCTTTAATTCATTCTCACAATAAAAGCACTAAATTCTGCTTTATAAAGGATGATTTCCCGATATTTCATGAGTGCTTTCTTTTCGTTGCAAGTGTTATGACTGCCTATTTATTTAAGTATGCTTCAAATCTATTGAATAAGCAATATCAGAAAACCTTTTTGTTTCACTATAAAAATATAAACTTCATTCATTAGGCCTAAGCTATGAAGTGTATGCATAAATTGCTGTTGAAACGGAATAAGAAATTGGTCAAACCGTATTACAAACCCCTCCAAAAAGAAAAATAAGACAATTTGTATTCGATGGAGTAATGTTTGTTTGTTTGATTGTTGTCGTGTCTACGAATAGTGAAAATGCACTATCCACAGAAGAGGGATGCCATAGTCTCAAGAGAGGTTGGACTTCTATTTGGTCCGCGAATTTTGAACCGAGTCAAGTGACGAGACCGGACCACTTGACCCGGAACCTCCAGAGGTATTGTTTTGGAACTTGGAGGACATTGCAGCTACGACAGATTTTTCCTGTGCACCAGCCTCCATTAGTGAACACGTCTGCGGTTGTGTGGGCGACGGGTATAGAACCAGCAACTTGCAGGATGGAGTAATAAACGTTGAAAATGCCCGGAAATGAAATTATCCGAGTGGGATATTTTTTATTTCCCGATATTCAATGCATTAAATTCCTCAGACAAGACCCGACATATTAACTAAGGCCTTTGGATGTTGGATCCCTACCGGTGAATATGCTGCCACCAGAATTTAGACCGAGCACCCTCAAGGATGACATCAGGGGAGGGCTTACCTTCTCCCACCCCTACAAAACCCACGGTGGGACTTTCTGTCCTGCAGATTTGACATGTCCATACCCACACACGAGAACATCCAGTGGTGATAGCTAGGACTCGAACCGAGTACCGAATCTCGACGCGCTAACCACTAAGTTACTCCAGACCAAATTTTCCCTGATATCTCTGACTTCTCAATTCATTCTTCACCTAGGCCTTTGTTTCTTGAACTCCTTTGATAACCTCGTGATTGTCAGGAACCCCTTTGATAATCTGGTAAAAGCTATGGCTTCCTCCTTCTGATAATAAATACTCATATAACTAATCGTTAAAAAAAGGAAAGAAATGTAATAAAGGAACAAATAATTTTCAAAAATCGAATTATATTTGATTATATTCGCATTGTAGAATAGAAGGATATGCATAAAATAAAATACTAAGTATTTCAAAAAATATCAACAATATTACAAAAACAAAATTTTTGACATAATAATATATTTATATTTCAATGACTTATTTCTTACTGAATGACTACTGCACAGTTGTATATATTGTCACGTAGAAGTGTGAGATATACTGAATAAACCAATAAGCTGTTAATGTCAAAGACGTTTATTAGCAGGATACAATCACACAATTCAACTGCCCTAAGCCTGAGGGAAGTCTGTTATATACAACTGCAGAAATTTCTAGAAATATTGAAATTAACATAATAAATTAACATAAACAGGTAAATTTACCTCTTCCTTATGGGGTGGTATAGCATCTACCCCAAGAATGTGTGCCCAAGAATGAATATATATATATATATATATATATATATATATACAGTACCATTCTCGTGCCCTGGGCAAGAATTTGCATTTGGGCGCTTTGATTAATTAGGTTTGGGAAAATAATAAAACAAATACAGCAATTTGGGCACCCCTTCCAAGTAGACCCTGGGCGGGTGCCCCTGTTACCCCTGCCTAGTTACGGCACTGCATATATATATATATATATATATATATATATATATATATATATATAAGCCCCCTTAATGGCCGTTCTTACAAATGGGTATGAAATGTCTCGTTCTAAAGAGAGATTCGGAAAAATGGGCCCCGTAAGCTAAAGGTTAAAATAAACAGGATCTTTCCCAAAATTTTGATCAAGGTAACATAAATTAGAATGAAAGAAGAACCAGGCGTTATTGACTGGACTCGAACCGATGAGTTGTCGGTCAGCAGACCAGTGCTTTAACCATTTTTGGCCGTGCTACAACTTGCAGTTACTTTCGGAATGAGGCAATATGATTGATTCAAAGGCTACTACGTGGTTTAAAAAAAAAAAAAAAAACTTTCAATCTTTACGCATGCATCCATTTTAGTTTTAAATATATATGTGACTTAAGTCTTGACGTTTGTGTTTTTTCTCTTCTTTTCCAGGGCGGGGCACAATAGACTCCCACATTTCAAAGGGGACATATACTCCCACATTTAAAAAATTTCTCTTCCACGCATTGCCGCGGACATAAATTTACAATTCAAACTACTCTAGAAATTAGAATAAGAAAAAAAGAAATTGGAGAAGACGGAATCTCTAAATCCGAAAGTATTTAATTTATTGCGATGGAATAGAACTTTATGTTTAATAGCAGATATTTTGGCACAGATGAATTTATAAAGCAGTTTCACGAAGGCAAAGTAATTGTGATAATTGTTGCTGATGAATATCGATTATACTGGATATTACGTCTATTGAAATTTACAGAAAAAAATCTTTATATTTTCGAAAATTACTAGCAATCTAGTTTTTTTCCCAACTAGTTTTTGAAAATATCCTCACTCAGGTGGAGTCCGCTATATTTGATGTACTGTCGAAGCCGTTTTCTTATGTTTTCTACCCCCTGTTGGTCATCTCTGGTGCAACAGCTGACACTTCCTCCCAATGACTAATGTCCCGAGGACGACCACTTGGTTTGCTTGGTAATGCAAACCCAATTTGCATTACCAAGCTCACATTTGAAACCAATCGCAGGATTGGTTTTCGATCAGGAATGGCATCAGTTGCATAGAGTCTGAGGCGCGTCCCAAACGCCCTCTGTGTCAACGATTACACCATCGTTGTTTTTTTAAAGAATGCTTTTATAGAAAAAAATTCGATGTTCACCTGACCAACTCATGGTGTCTACTGACAACTACAAAATACACCCAAACTATTGCCAACTCCAGCCCCGCCCTACTTCCACACTCCCGCACCAATGACCTTGAGAAATGTGTCAGTGCATTCTGCCGAATCCTGTATTTTCCGAATCCTGTTATTGCCGAATCCTTTCTGCCATAATAATTCTAACGAAGAGATTATATAGATTTTTAAAAATCGTTTTCACCCTTCACTAGATAAATCATTAGATATAGTTAGAAACACCCTGCAAAACAGAAATTAGTCCCGTATTCTTCCCTCTTTATTTTGCAAGGTAATAAATTATTCGAAATTTAAATGCTTCTTAGAACGGAAACATTCTGGAAATCGAAAGAGGAGAGCTAGCCGTTTCTGCCATATAAAAGAAACGAACGAACCGAAAATGTTTTATGGTTCCAAGGAAATTGCTGAAAACTTGTTTCTAACTCAGATGCATTTTACGCCAAGAGGAGACTTAGACATTTCTTTTACAAAATGAGCTCAGGTACTAAAAGCTTTTGGGAAACATTACCCGAAATTTATGCTCTTAATACAGAAGGGTAAAAGCGTCGTTTAAAAAGACTGAATGTTTAAGTTGATATTAGTCTTGATTTGAAGTTTAAAAGGAATGGACTGTGAAAGAATAGATTTTTACTTTAATATAAATTCAATGGGTTTTTATTTCAGTCTGTTCTAGAGACCATTTATTTTTTTCCCTAAGTGTAAACCGAATATTTATGTTAAAGTTCTGTTTCCAGAAAAAAAGGGTTTAATTCATAATATATACAAAAGGAATATTTAAGCACATTTAAAGTATCATTATATCTAGAAAATCGCCATATACATCTGCGGTATATTTTGTAGGTAATCTTACTGTGGCAAAAATTCTGCACTTATTGATATATTTTTTCAACAACACCTCATAACTACAGTAGCTAGTATCAACTTATTTTTGTAAGCTGAATTCTTTAGAAGTATTTTTTTAATTTATGTGAAAGGCCTTATGGCTATGTTGTGTCTTACGGCTGTTCTGTACTAACCCTGTTGGATTCACCCACCTCAGTGTTAACCTATGGTGAAAATGTGTTTGCTATTTACAGCTATATAAATGTTGATAAACCAATAAAAAAGGTATTTTCAGATAGCATGAACTTTTCTGCACCTTACAACAGGATTAATTTTATAAATTTCGTCCACCAAAGGAATTTATGAGCGTTCAAAACATACTATACCAGACATTTTTCGCTGAATAATTTAAATTATAAAATAATATTTGAATTTTTTTTTTAAATGAAAAATGTCTCAAGGTGTAATATTTCTTTCTCTATTAAGGAGTACATTTTTTGAAAAAAAAAAATCCTTAAATCCAAATCGGCAATCCTTTGACAACATTTCTCCATAGGTTAACGTTGAGGTTGGCGATTCCAATAGGGTTAGTACACAGTATCTTTAATTCAAGAAATAATTCAAGCCTTAGTTTAAATGTCAGAGCTTCTGTAAGGAATTTTTAGCAATGAACATTTTAACTCTTTCACGACTTAAATGCTCTGAAAACTGAACCAAAAAATAAAAAGATTTTAGCAGCATTTGAAAAACGATGAAATTGTTTGTTATGCTTGATGATAAATTTTTAACTATGTTATGTTAAACAGAAAATAAAATCAAGAAAACTAGTAAATATTGTCACGGTGTTAAAAAAAATAAATCTTATATACTATTATATAGAAAAAAAATTCTATTCGAATTTCAAAGGTATAAAAAAGTCTTCTTCACGGATGCATGAAACAGTCTTTTGTTTTTAGGAGAAAGGTATGATACACCCCCCCCCCCCTAATTTAGAATGAAAATAATGGAGATCAAGTTTGATTTACAAGGTTGTCTATCTTAGCAGCAGTTCCACGAGGCTGGCGAAGCGAGCTAGGAGAATAGAAGTCACTGTAACAGGAAGGCTTATTAACACGTCTAGGAATAAATTACTCGGAGTTAATGCCTGTTTTTAGAGACTGGGACTAAAAGTTAGGGTATTTAGTGAAATGAGTCTTGAAGAGCTTTTTGAAAGCCTGGTGAATTGCTCTATTTGTGTTCTCCCATTCTTTGCTGTTCATTCGAGTGTTTTTTTTTTTAAATTTCCAATGGTAAGGAATATGCAAAATTAAAACAAAAACAAGATATATATAAAATAGAGTATAAAATAGAGAAGGAAACTGAGCGTATTAACTGCTCAATATTCCTCTCGGCTCCCAATAGCGGCTACAGAGATTCCAAGCCAGCAGTGCCTCACAGATATGAAGATGGGAAATATCCATGTCTTGTGGTTTGTTACAAACAGTGCAAAAAGGACCCCGCAGAATTTTCAAGAGGCTCAGATGTTGCTTCATAGATATGAAGATGGGAAATATCCATGTCTTGTGGTTTGTTACAAACAGTGCAAAAAGGACCCCGCAGAATTTTCAAGAGGCTCGGATGTTACCTCACAGATGCTGCCTCGCAGATATGAAGATGGGAAATATCCATGTCTTGTGGTTTGTTACAAACAGTGCAAAATGGACCCTTCAGAATTTTCAAGAGGCTAAGATGTTACCTCACAGATGCTGCCTCACAGATATGAAGATGGGAAATATCCATGTCTTGTGGTTTGTTACAAACAGTGCAAAAAGGACCCTGCAGAATTTTCAAGAGGCTAAGATGTTACCTCACAGATGCTGCCTCACAGATATGAAGATGGGAAATATCCATGTCTTGTGGTTTGCTACAAACAGTGCAAAAAGGACCCTGCAGAATTTTCAAGAGGCTAAGATGTTACCTCACAGATGCTGCCTCACAGATATGAAGATGGGAAATATCCATGTCTTGTGGTTTGTTACAAACAGTGCAAAAAGGACCCTGCAGAATTTTCAAGAGGCTAAGATGTTACCTCACAGATGCTGCCTCACAGATATGAAGATGGGAAATATCCATGTCTTGTGGTTTGCTACAAACAGTGCAAAAAGGACCCTGCAGAATTTTCAAGAGGCTAAGATGTTACCTCACAGATGCTGCCTCACAGATATGAAGATGGGAAATATCCATGTCTTGTGGTTTGTTACAAACAGTGCAAAAAGGACCCTGCAGAATTTTCAAGAGGCTAAGATGTTACCTCACAGATGCTGCCTCACAGATATGAAGATGGGAAATATCCATGTCTTGTGGTTTGTTACAAACAGTGCAAAAAGGACCCTGCAGAATTTTCAAGAGGCTAAGATGTTACCTCACAGATGCTGCCTCACAGATATGAAGATGGGAAATATCCATGTCTTGTGGTTTGTTACAAACAGTGCAAAAAGGACCCTGCAGAATTTTCAAGAGGCTAAGATGTTACCTCACAGATGCTGCCTCACAGATATGAAGATGGGAAATATCCATGTCTTGTGGTTTGTTACAAACAGTGCAAAAAGGACCCTTCAGAATTTTCAAGAGGCTAAGATGTTACCTCACAGATGCTGCCTCACAGATATGAAGATGGGAAATATCCATGTCTTGTGGTTTGTTACAAACAGTGCAAAAAGGACCCTGCAGAATTTTCAAGAGGCTAAGATGTTACCTCACAGATGCTGCCTCACAGATATGAAGATGGGAAATATCCATGTCTTGTGGTTTGCTACAAACAGTGCAAAAAGGACCCTGCAGAATTTTCAAGAGGCTAAGATGTTACCTCACAGATGCTGCCTCACAGATATGAAGATGGGAAATATCCATGTCTTGTGGTTTGCTACAAACAGTGCAAAAAGGACCCTGCAGAATTTTCAAGAGGCTAAGATGTTACCTCACAGATGCTGCCTCACAGATATGAAGATGGGAAATATCCATGTCTTGTGGTTTGTTACAAACAGTGCAAAAAGGACCCTGCAGAATTTTCAAGAGGCTAAGATGTTACCTCACAGATGCTGCCTCACAGATATGAAGATGGGAAATATCCATGTCTTGTGGTTTGCTACAAACAGTGCAAAAAGGACCCTGCAGAATTTTCAAGAGGCTAAGATGTTACCTCACAGATGCTGCCTCACAGATATGAAGATGGGAAATATCCATGTCTTGTGGTTTGTTACAAACAGTGCAAAAAGGACCCTTCAGAATTTTCAAGAGGCTAAGATGTTACCTCACAGATGCTGCCTCACAGATATGAAGATGGGAAATATCCATGTCTTGTGGTTTGCTACAAACAGTGCAAAAAGGACCCTGCAGAATTTTCAAGAGGCTAAGATGTTACCTCACAGATGCTGCCTCACAGATATGAAGATGGGAAATATCCATGTCTTGTGGTTTGTTACAAACAGTGCAAAAAGGACCCTGCAGAATTTTCAAGAGGCTAAGATGTTACCTCACAGATGCTGCCTCACAGATATGAAGATGGGAAATATCCATGTCTTGTGGTTTGTTACAAAGCAGTGCAAAAAGGACCCTGCAGAATTTTCAAGAGGCTAAGATGTTACCTCACAGATGCTGCCTCACAGATATGAAGATGGGAAATATCCATGTCTTGTGGTTTGTTACAAACAGTGCAAAAAGGACCCTGCAGAATTTTCAAGAGGCTAAGATGTTACCTCACAGATGCTGCCTCACAGATATGAAGATGGGAAATATCCATGTCTTGTGGTTTGTTACAAACAGTGCAAAAAGGACCCTTCAGAATTTTCAAGAGGCTAAGATGTTACCTCACAGATGCTGCCTCACAGATATGAAGATGGGAAATATCCATGTCTTGTGGTTTGTTACAAACAGTGCAAAAAGGACCCTGCAGAATTTTCAAGAGGCTAAGATGTTACCTCACAGATGCTGCCTCACAGATATGAAGATGGGAAATATCCATGTCTTGTGGTTTGCTACAAACAGTGCAAAAAGGACCCTGCAGAATTTTCAAGAGGCTAAGATGTTACCTCACAGATGCTGCCTCACAGATATGAAGATGGGAAATATCCATGTCTTGTGGTTTGTTACAAACAGTGCAAAAAGGACCCTGCAGAATTTTCAAGAGGCTAAGATGTTACCTCACAGATGCTGCCTCACAGATATGAAGATGGGAAATATCCATGTCTTGTGGTTTGCTACAAACAGTGCAAAAAGGACCCTGCAGAATTTTCAAGAGGCTAAGATGTTACCTCACAGATGCTGCCTCACAGATATGAAGATGGGAAATATCCATGTCTTGTGGTTTGTTACAAACAGTGCAAAAAGGACCCTGCAGAATTTTCAAGAGGCTCAGATGTTACCTCACAGATGCTGCCTCGCAGATATGAAGATGGGAAATATCCATGTCTTGTGGTTTTTTTACAAACAGTGCAAAAAGGACCCTGAAGAATTTTCAAGAGGCTCATGTGTTACCTCACATATGCTGCCTAACAGATATGAAGATAGGAAATATCCATCTCTTGTAAGTTACAAACAGTGCGAAAAGCACCCTGCAGAATTTTTAAGTGTCTCATATGTTGTGCTAAGCAGTCGTGGCCACTTAAAATCCCGAATCACTTAATAACCGAATCTTCCCTTGGAAAATCTGGAATGAAGGCAATATTAGAAACCCCATAATTTATTAGACTTTCTATCAATGAATTCTTTATAAAAGAGGTCCTTCAATGCATTCTGGAAAAATACCCCAATATAATTATATGCGATTGGCCTACACGGGCTCTTCATAACTGCAGTACTCCTCTTTGCCAATTCATCCGCGAGTCCATTTCCTGGAATTCCGCAGTGTGTTGGAATCCACAGTAAAACTACTTGTAAACTCAAGTAGTAAATTTGGAAAATTTGAGTTTTTTTATTTGAATTACAATTCTAATTTCTTATCATATGAACCTTGTACATTAAAAGACAAGTCAGCGTAGAGAGATCGTTAATTGTTTACAACCTTTATGCTTTCTAAAAGAAAAAAAATTCCTCTCTCAATAAAATTTTTTAATCTCTTTCAAATGCAAACTTATTCATTTTTTTTCTTAACATTTTTTTTGCTTCTTTCTCTCTCGGGCTTTTGCAAATTTGCAATTAATTTCGATTACCAGGCTCGGAAATATTTATTCAACATGTTTATCCTATTTCTTATTCAGTACAGCAGAGAGTTGAAAGTAAATATGTTAATCACGAGTCACGACGAATCAACCTTTTTTTGAGTTAATAAATATTTGAATGTGAAAATAGGAAGAAAAAAACTGATTCTCTATCTGAAATAGAAAACGCTCGCAAATACATCAAATTTCAGTCGAAAGCATTTTTCTAACATTTAAGATAGAGCTTCATCTCCATAATTTTTCTAAAACCTTATTTTTCAAAATATTCGTCTACTTGACGTCTACTTGATAGGTTTAAAAAAATTGTAGTGTATCTGTAACTGGGCAAACACATACTGCATGTAAATTACGGCATTTAAATAAAAACTTCCACAGAATTCATCCCCTTCCTTTCACAAACAAAGTTTTGAAGGTTTTTTAAAAACTTGAAACACATTTTTCAAAATCTGAAACAAATCCGAAACGGGAGGCATGGAAATAACTGCTTCTACCAGGGGAAATAGAAAATAACTCGAGCAGAAAAAAATACATTTAAACTGCGAGCAAAAATCCTGAAAGGCTTTGGGCGGAGGGTGAATAATTTGTTGATGACTTGTTTGTAAATCATATGAGAGCGAGTTAACTTTGAAAAGTGACTAAAAATATATTTTTTCTTTCGAAAGTTAAAGCTTGAGTGTATTAATAGAAATGTATATCTTGTATGCCGAGAAAAGGGCCTTTTAATCCTTGTTTTGAATTGTAACAAGCTTTAAAGATACATTCCGCGATCTATTCAGTTTTATTTCAATGCAGTACTTCAAGCCTATTAGTAATGGGATATAAGCATGTGATGCTGATGGAAATGTTTTAAAAATCGTTACTCAGTCATTCGTAAATTATTTATTTACTTTCTTTTCGCCATTAGATCTTAAAGTCACTTAGTGAATTGAGAGCTTTAGAGAAGAGTGTAAGGGAAATATGGTATTTTAAAAAGGCTTACATCAATTGAAAAAGTTTATTTTTAAATCAAACAATTTGAGTGTTTATTTTCAGTACTCCTAACATTTTACAAAAAAAACGTTAAAAAGCGTGCTGCATTTGACTAAACTCACAGCAAATTCAAGCAAACAGTTTCCCTGGTTTTATATCTGTGTTTGCTGTTTAAAAAGAACGTTAAGTCCAAAATAGTAGTTTAGAGGCTACGAAAAAAAAAAAACGGTTTTTGTAAAGTCAAATTTTATAAGTTAAAATTTTAATTTTTTTTAAAAAGTAAATTTTTCTAATTTTATTTTTTTTTGTCGAGTAAAGTTTGTTAAGTCCTTGGTTGGGGCACAACCCCTTTACCACTAACATGTTTGTGCTTTGCTTCACATATCTCAAATTTTCCCTGATGAATAAAAATATTTAGGAGTGGAATTGGACTTAGCTTTCTCTACCCTGTAGTAGCTCTTGATTTTTCAAACATGCCTGGTTCGATAACTCATTTTAGCCTAAATTGGACTTAACACCCTTTGCAGAGCAAACACACATATACGACTGTCAATTAGCAATTCTGTCAAAAATAATCGGACTGCAGAGTGAGCACTTTTCCTAACTGACTATGATCGCTTATGTTGATAAAATTAAAATTCTGAGACATGAATTTTACATGATCGAAAATTTTTCATCCTCAGTAACGATTAATTAAGCCACTGAATCACTGAAAAATTGGATTCTTTTCAAAAAGTGTGGTCCGTTACTTCTTGGCTTTTCTCAGTAGAAACTGCTTAATTTCACTTCAATCGCTTAAGTAGCCTGAAAATAGGACCTCTCATATGAAGTAGCTCAAATTACATTATACATACATGCATGCATACATACATACATACATACATACATACATACATACATATCTTTTTATATAAAAGGCAAAGTCTGTGTGTGTGTGACCGAGTTTTTGTCTGCTCGCGGCGCAGCGCAAAGACGGTAGGTCGGACAGTCTTGAGATTCGACACGAAGATGCCTCCCGAGGTCTCATTATGCACCTCGAAGCCCTTTTTTCGATTTTTTAATTAGATTTTCCGTAATTAAATATTTAGTCGCGATTTGGAGCTCCCGGACGAGTAAAAGCTCCGTAAATCCTAACGTATCCGTCCAAGAATTTTTTTTTTCGGACGAGCCTATACGGGAAAGATGACACTATACGGAAATCACAATTAAAATTGTCTGTCTTAATTTATCGATTAATTGTGATTTTTTTTCGATCGCCTGTACGCACCCGTTTTTCTGAAAAAAACGCGATTTTGTCCGTGACCCTTTTTTCCAAATTGTCGAATCGATACGTAAATGTCGTTACATTTTTACGAAATTTTTATCTCAGAGACCCTAGACATCACAGTTTCGAAAGCCAGAACCAAAATTAATTTACAAATTGTAGTTATTTTTTAATAATTTATTTTATGATTCGGAAACTCTTGCGAGAAATCTCATTTTGGAGATTTCGTTCTTCATTTCCGGACGAAGGTAAAATAGGAGAAAAACCAGTTTTTCGACGTCATGCACGTGAAATGTGTTGGGGCGTTTGTTTTCTATGAGGGATTCGGTGGTTAAAGGAAATCGATTACTATTGCAGTGATAATCGATTAAAAAATCACATTTAGTAATGCCGTAATTTTTTTGGCCAACACTTAGTTAATATCATATAATTTGTGGTGTGTTTGTGGAAAAAATCTATGAAGATTTCAAAGAATTTCAGCATGTGGAGGATGTGATATATTCGCTTTCAAGGAAATCGATTACTATTGCAGTGATATTCGATTAGTAATCCTATGTCAAAAATTTTGCCAAAATGTGCCAGAAAGGATTAAATTTATATGGGTAAAATAATGTATTGTGGTGAGGAAAAGGATGACAGCGACGCCCATTAACAAAGGGTTAAGGCTACTAAAAAATTGGTAATTACATTACCCGAGCAACGCCGGGACGGGTACATCTAGTATATATATATATACAAACAGACTCGTATGCGTATGTATGTGTACGTCCCTTAGAAATCATTTAACTATACTCAGTGAATTTTTCAATTCAGTATCAGTCTTGAAATATAATATGAACTTAAAAATAATGAAACTCACTAACAAGGATTACACATACAAACACGCATATGTATATATATATATATATATATATATATATATATATATATATATATATATATATATATATATATATATATATATATATATATATATATATATATATATATATATATATATACATATATATATATATATTTATATACACACACACACACACACACATATATATATATATATATATATGCGTCTGTGTTTGTGCTTGTAAATAAACCAAGAAGGGCTTTAAAAAAAACCTATGTTCGACATGCGCGGAGCGTAAAAAAATTTCATGTCAATTTTTTTATTATCTGATACGACAATAAAAAAATTGTCATAACATGCTTAAAAATCTGCTGATGTTTTGGAATTTAATAAGCTTTAATATTTAGTAGTAGCTCGGTCTCTTATTGTTAATCTTCTCTATATTTTTTTCTTGACACATGACTGGGCAGCTTTTGATTTTAAAAATTTACCCTCCGGATAACAAAAACACACACATTCTTTTTTCTAAAGTAATCAGTTCGTCTCAGGCATTTTCAGAAAGTGTGCCCACATACTACTAATCTCTATAAATCAATATATAATTTATTTATAATTTATTTTAGAGTATAATTTATTTTTAATGGTTCTCTGTTTAATGGATTTCCATTAAGTAGATAAGAATACTTTCATGAGTCGTAGAGGCGTCAAATGTCAATGAACTTTAAAATATAACTTTTAAATGAAACTAAGTGTAGAGGTATGTCAAGAAATTTCTGAATAAATTGAACCCAGAAAGTTTTTAAATGGAGATAGTAATTAACGTTAAAAGGAATTGAAGACATTATTTTGAGATGTCAGATTCTTCTAGTTAAAAACTAATCTCTGTATCAGAAAATTTCGCTTTCAATATAACAATTTATAATGAATTCTTAACTTTGTTTTCACTTTGAAGACACATTCACTTACGCTTTTAAAAGTTTAGTTTTCTTGTTGAAAATTATTCGTTAAATTTTCAATGACTTCTTTAAGAAATTATTATATAACCCCCAACCTATTTCCGAAGACAGTACACTCTCCATTGACCTTAATCTGAAAATCATTGAAAGGCTAACTATCAAAACGGTTAATTGCCCGTCAAAACTGGGATTATAATTAAAGCCATTAAATTTATATCTTTGTTAACGCATGAACATGTATTATTTACTTTAATCTTCCACGGCATCATCACGTTAGGAGATAGACAAGTTTGTGACGTTTATCTGCTCTGCAGTGCTGCGAGGCGCATATATTTCCATTCAAACTGTTTAAAATTCACGTCAGATTTAGATAGCTTCCGGTCTCCGTTGCAACTCTATTCTAAACAAGGGAATATAATTGTACGGCTCTAGTCACTGACCGAACCAATAATGCTGACTAGATTAAGTGCTAGTGACCGTCATTAGGTGCTCACGTTATTTGCTCCTTTTTATTGCCAATTAATTTTTAATTCAGATGTCTGGTTAGCAATTATTTCAACTGTTTGTGTAAATTAGTCACACAGCGAAACGAGATGCAAATTCACTTACTTATTAACGCATGTTATGTGAGGCAGATGTATCATAATCGACACATATAACTATTTGAGAATTTATTTCATTGTATGATATCATAACTTCACAGTCACTTTCATATTACATACAGGGTGTCCGGGCTAAAAGTATCCAAAATTTATAGCTCATTTTTATGGAACTATCCATTAGAATTTAGAAAAATTAGTTATTTAAATAGAAAGAACATCTCACAAGTTTTGATATCAATAGATTTCGACATGTGCACCTTTTGTAGCACGAAAAACGTCTAAACGGTAATCCAGTTCTCTAAGTGTTTTGTAGCATATTTGGAATTATTGGTGTGTAACCAAAAAAATTTTGTGCATACACAAAAACTTTGTGTATAAACAAAAGATCGAAACTGTGGATTAGTTGAAGAAGCGTATCATTCAAGTAATTCGTCTAATAATTTGAAGAGTCTAAGAACTAGGAGAGTAATTCGTCACTTAAAATAAGCCATAACTTTTGAATACTTTTAGCCCGTATATGCTAATAAATTAACAAACAAACAAACAAACAAACAAATAAATAAATAGATAAATAAATAAATAAATAATTAAATAAATATATTTATTTGTTTATTTGTTTGTTTATATATGTATATATATATATATATATATATATATATATATATTTATATTTATATATATATATATATATATATATATATATATATATATATATATAAATATAAATATATATATAAAGAGAGAGATAAAGTTAGTTAGGAATTGAAGTTTACTTTAAATTCTTGCGTATAAGGGCGCAGAATCAAGAAATTTCCTGTCTAAGATTTATATAAAACAGTTGAAAGAGAAAACTATTATCTGTAGGAAAACCAAGACAATAAAACCAATAATTTAACGTTTAAATGATAAGATGTCTCTTTCAACTGTATCCACTCTGCCATTAGACGGTGGTTTGTATCTGAAAGATTTGATTTTCAAGACGAACAAAACCTGACACTGGACAGTTCAGTCCGTGTGAAAAATTAGCCATATATATTTCCATATATATATTAGCCATATATATATTAAATCAGTTTTCTCCAAGATGACTTTGTTTGCTTATGTATATTTAAAATCTTAATGTCTTTTTCAATGTAAGAAGTACCTAAATCTGTCCGATGGTTTAAAAGTGTTTTCTATAACCAACGTACCGACTTGGGTACTTCTTACATTGAAAATAATATATTTTTTAAAAGAGACATAAGCAAAGTCACCTTCGAGAAAACTGACTTAGGCACTTAATGTACCAAGCCACACACACACACACACACACACACACACACACATATATATATATATATGTGTGTGTGTGTGTATGTGTGTATGTGTGTGTGTGTGTGTGTGTGTATGTGTGTCAGTGAAAACTAAAAACTAAAGAGCACGAAGAAAACCATAAGATTAGACGAGGTTGTTAAAAGATTTAACAACCAAATTAAGATCTTCCAAATTTGTTGAATCATTGTTGCCAGATTAGATTCAATTGTGCTCCATCCTTCAGCTGTTCTGAGTAAAATTTATTAACTGTAACTTCTCCTGTTTCACCGAGTGAAGAAGCAGATGGAATGTGCTCTTCTCAAAGGAGGCTTCTTTCATCTCCGTTTATTTTTTTATTCTTTGACTGATTGTTCAGTGCCAAGTTTTGTTTATCTTAAAGATCTCTCCTTTCGAAAATCATTCTTCGTTTAATGATGATGTCGGCTCTGTTGCTAAAGACAAGTTATAACTTATTTCACTTTAGTAATTTTGAATATTTTCCCTTAGTTTGTGAAAGATGGGATCTTCAAGATAAGCACGTCCAGGCACTAGAGATTCATTAAAATAATTGACGAAAATCTTCAAAACGAGCAAGATAAAGCTACCGGGAAAAAACTCGCCAATTCATCCATTTCAATTGGGACAAATATCAGGTAAACGTTCTATATTTAATGAACGAAAATTGGTACATAATGACTAGCAATTAAATAGTTAAGCATCGATATTGCGAGAAGTTACATGAAATTTTGGGAGAAATTATATGAAAGAAAATAAAGTAAATTACACATGTTACTATTTATTAAACAACTTGTATAAATTTGACTAATAAAATCAATTATTTGTTAATTATTTATTGTGAAATAATTTATAGCTTACTTAATTAAAAATTTTACTTTATTCAAAATGGTCCTGATACAAGAAGATAGAATAAAAATTGTTTTTTTAGTTGATTGCACGTCCAGGCACAGATTCCTTAAAATAATTAGCGAAAAAAAAATTGAAAACGAGCAAGATAAAACTATGGGAAAAATCTCACCAATTCATTCATTTCATATCCGAAATTCTCAGGTAAACGTTCTACTCTTAACCAATGAAAATTGGAACATAATGACTAGCAATTATGTAGTTTAGCAACATTACAGGGCATTTTGCAAGAAATCATAGGAAATAAAATTAAGTAAATTATATAAATTATCATCAATCAAACAACTTGTAAAAATTTAAATTTAAGTAAAAAAAAAATCAAATCATTGGAAAACCTTTATTGTGATGTAATTTAAATTATAGCTCGCTTAATTCGAAATTTTACGATATATTACTTGCAAAAGATAAAAATAGTCATGATACAAGAAGGTAGAATAAATATTGATTATTAATAATCTGCTGAATGTTTAATGCTTTTTATCTAATTATTGTTTATCTTTGTGCTATTCTTTAATTTATGAAAGATGGGATCTTCAAGATAAGCACGTCTAAGCACCAGAGTTTCCTTAAAGTAATTGGCGAAAACAATTACCGGAAGATGAAGCTACCGGAAAAAAGCTTGCCAATTCATTCATTTCATGTACGAAAATCGTAGGTACACGTTCTACTTCTAATCAATGAAAAATAGATAATAATAACTGGCAATTGAGTAGTTTAGCATCAATGCATGGTATTTTGCAAAATATTATAAGATAAAAAAAATTAAGTAAATTATATAAATTATGATAGCTCAAACAACTTGTATAAATTTAAGTAATAAAAATTACTTAATTGTTATTTATTTATTGTGAAATAATTTATAGCTTTCTTAATTCAAAATTTTAGGATATATTACTTGCAAAAGATAAAAATAGTCATGATACAAAAAAGGTAGAATAAATATTAATTATTAATAATTTGTTGAATATTTAATACATTTTATCTACTCATTGTTTATCTTTGTGCTTTTCTTAGTTTATGAAAGATAGGATATTCAAGATAAGCATGCATAAGCTAAATATCCTTCAAATAATTGTCGAAAAAAATTCAAAATGAGCAAAATAAAGCTACCGGTAAAAAGCTCGCCAATTCATCCATTTTAAGTGAGAAAATCTTAGGCAATCGTTCTACTTCTAATCATTGAAAAATAGATAATAATAACTGGTAATTAAGTAGTTTATAATCAACACAAGGAATTTTTCAAAAAAAATTAGAAGATAAACAAAAATATTTAAGTAAATTATTTAAACTATCTCTGTTCAAACAACTTGTATAAATTTAAGTTGTAAAAAATCAATTCATTGCTATACATTTATTGTGAAATAATTTAAAGTATAGCTTACTTAATTCAAAATTTTACGATCTATTTCTTACAAAAGATAAAAGTAGTTAAAATAGAAGAAGATAGAATAAAAATTTATAACTAAAAATTTTCTGAATGTTTAATACATTTTATCTACTCATTGTTTATCTGTGTGTTTTTCTTAGTTTATGAAAGAGGGAATATTCAAAGTAAGTACATACAAGCACTAGACAATCCTTCAAATGATTGGCGAAAAAAATTCAAAACGAACAAAAAACAGCTACCGGAAAATAACTCACCAATTCAAGTGAGAAAACCTTACGCTAACGTTCTACTTCTAATCGATGAAAAATAGATAATAATAACCTCCAACTAAGTAGTATAGCATCACAATACGGCATTTTGTAAGAAATTATAAGATAAATAAAAAAATTTAAATAAATTATGCAAATTATCTCTGTTCAAACAACTTGTATAAATTTAAGTAATAAGAATTAATTCATTGCTATGTATTTATTGTGAAATAATTTAAAGTATAGCTTACTCAATTCAAAATTATAAGATCTATTACTCGCAAAAGATAAAAATAGTCATGATAGAAGAAGATTGAATAAAAACTGATAATTAAAAATTTGCTGAATGTTAAATACATTTTATCCACTCATTGTTTATATTTGTGTTTTTCTCAGTTTATGAAGGATGGAATCTTCAAGATAAGCACGTCGAAGCACTAGGCAATCCTTCAAATTGGCGAAAAAAAATTCAAAACGAGCTAAAGAAAGCTATCAGAAAAAAGCTCGTCAATTCATTCATTTCAAGTGCGAAAATCTTATGTAAACGTTCTATTTCTAATCAGTGAAAAGTGGAACATAATGACTGGCAAGTACTTAAGTAGCTTAGCATCAATGCAGAGCATTTTGCAAAACTAAAAAGTAAAGTAAATTGTATAAAATAGCATCGTCTAAACAACTTGTATAAATTTTATTAATGAAAAATAATTCATTGTTAAATAAGAAAAGCTTACTTTATATAAAATTTTTACGATAAAAGATAAAAATAGTCACGATGCAAGTAGATAGAATAAAAATTAATTATTAATAATCTGATGCATGTTTAATACATTTTAACTAATTATTGTTTATTTTTGTGATGTCAAAGTGAATGTTAAATTTAGACGAATATAAAGCAATATTGTAATCATATAATAAAATTTGCATGTTATTTATCATAATAAATTGATACGTTGAAATAAAAGATAATGCATAGGCTGACATTTTTAAGGCTGATAATGGATGATAAAAGAAAAGGAAAGGATAATGAAGCCTACTAAAAAGAAAGAGTAGACCCAACGAAACAATTAAATTTAAAAATTAATAATTAATAAATTTTAATACTACATGAAAACTTGTGTGAATTTAAGTGAGAAAATTTAATTCATTGTTAATTATTTATTGTGAAATAATTTAAAAAACAGCTTACTTAATTTAAAATTTTACGATAGAAGTGAAAAATGGTCATAATGCAAGTAAATAGAATAAAAATTAATTATTAATTATCTGCTGTAAGTTTAAAATACGTTTTATCTAATTACTGTTTATCTTTGTGATAAACAAATAAATTTGATGTTAAATTTAGACGAATATAGTGAAGTAATGTCATTATAGCACATAATTTGTATATTATTTATCAAAATAAATTGATATATTGTAATAAAAGATAATGCGTTTATCTTATACTGACAGTTATAAGGGTGATAATATCTTCAGGATGCAAAATGAAAAAAAAAAGGTAATATGGACTGATAAAAGGTAAAAAGAGATACACATGATGAAATAATTAAATTTTTAATTAATAATTAACCTTTTCCTTACGGGGTGGGATAGCAGGTATCCCAAGAGTACGGGCCCATTAATGAATTTATATACAAACACACACACACACACACATATATATATATATATATATATATATATATATATATATATATATATATATATATATATAATCCCCTTAATGGCCGTTCTTACAAAGGGGTTTGGAAATCGGAAAAATGTGCTCCGTAAGCTAAGGGTTAATGAAGTTTAATACTATATAAGACAGTTGAAAGCAGCGTGTAACATCTGAACTCGTGCACAAACAAAGGGCAAAACCTTTGTACTTAAACTCGTAAAGAAATGCATACCAGAGTTCCACGTGTAAAGCGCAAGGCATCTGTTTTCTTCTCTTCCTTTTCACGTGGATGCGTAAGTGACGCCGCATGAAACTTCCTCATTGATTAACATCGTGGTGACACCTAAATGCCAAGATGTCACTGATAACACCTTGGTGGTTATTGATTAACACGCTAATTAAAATTTATTATTTTTTTTCTTCCTCTGTTAAACGTCGACGAGGCATTGTCATATTAATTGTTCCACAGGAAATTTTGGCGAACTTGAAAAAGGCAAAAACGCGAATCTGTCATAGTGAAAAATACACCACTTTAGTGCTAATAATTCGTTGCTTGATTAATGAATTTTATCTAATTATTCCTTAGCTTAATGGCATCAGTGTTAATATTTAATCTGCTCGAATGCGAAACAATAATATATTCATAGACTTATACGCTATGAATATGTTATTATTTAGTTATTTATTATAATAGCGTGATACAGTATAACATATCATTCGCGTAACTGAAGCAATCAGTTATGTGACTGATTGAACTGTCAGGACAGTTATATTTCATAAGAATTTCTCGTAAATTTTTTATGTTTAACTATTACTTTCAGATAAATCTGCTTTTTTAAACAAAACCATTAATCTTTCCGTTTTGATCGTCTGTTGCAGGTGCTGTTGTAGTCTTGAAACCTTACAATTTCAAAACAGCAATTGGTTTATATATATATATATGTGTGTGTGTGTGTGTGTATATATGTATATATATATATAAATATATATATATATATATATTTATTTATTTATTTTTATTTCCAATGGCAAGTATTACAGGACATCAAAAGACAAAATTTCAAGATAGAAAAATGACATCCGTTAATCCATCAACTTATGTCTGGCAATCTCATAGCGCTCCCATAAAAAAAGGGGATGTAGAGCATGGCAAGAAGCAAGTTGAAGCATGTCCATTTCTTCCTGGTTGTTACACAGGAGACAAAGAGGGTCGGGAGCCAAGTTAATTCTGTGGAGGTGCTTGCGAAGGCAATCATGGCCAGAAAAAAGCCGTAGCATTGCCACAGATTTACCTCTAGGCCACAGATTTACCTCTAGGGGTATCATGGACATGGCCATACCAGGGCTTGTGATCGCTTCTAGCAACAACAACCTGTGAGAAGGAACACCTGAGGGTCTTTTTGACTATTGTCTTGATGGAATGGTAGGCCAAGTCCTGGTTGTTTAGCTGTAAAACAGAAGCCCAACGAGTTCATTCATAGCGAGGTACAGCTGTGTTTTTCTTTTATAAATAGTAAGTGAAATTTTAAGGTTTATTTGATTTAGTGGTTGAATATTTTTGCTGATTTAGGTATCTGAATGTTTTGGCAATACGTACGTTACATTTTTTTTTTTACTTTACGGACTTTTAAGGCACGTATATAATCCAATCTTTGCTTCTAAGCCTAAAACAAAGACGTACAATGGCGGAGTGATGCTTTAAATTGGATGGCCATCTGTCCTTCAATTTCAGGATAGATGGCCACATAAAATCGAGGAGAGATTACCACCTTTAATCAATATTTAAAAATTATACGGAGTGAGGATTTTAACTAAATATAATTATATTTAAAATAACTATATAACTTTTAAGTTTAAAATTATATTATATGCACCAGTTCCTAATGTAACCACAACAAAAACAGTTAGAAAACGTACCAAACAGGTAGCTATGCTTTTGACATCACCAGAAAATATTGACAAACGTCGGAAACTTTCATCCCAGAAACAGATAAAGTTGATAAATAAGCTTAAAACCAGTAAAAAGCCTAAAATAAACGCGACAAAGAAACAAAAACACGACACTTGAGCACACACGAGCGAAGAAGATGGAATACATTTGAAATTATCAGATTCTACAGATTCCGAGGGAATAGAATTTGATGAGCATCACTGTGTTGGTAGGGGAGAAGAATACAATGCCATAACAAAAAAGGATGACTGGGTAAAATGTATAAGGTGCTTGAAGTGGTTCCATGAAACGTGTACAAACTATCAAAACGTTTGCCAAAAATGTGGTAAAATTTATCGAAATGTGAAGGGTTGAAATTACACTTCAAATGTTGTTTATTCGAATTTTATTCACTCATTTTCCGTGATATAATTGCATCTTTACAAATTGCTATATGTTTTTCATGATGAACTATATGAAATGTGTTTTTTTTTTTTTTTGCTATTTTAACTTCACTTTTTCTTTCTTGTATTGGATGGCCATCTCTCCTCGGCTTGAAAGAGAGATGGCCATCTGCCATTTTAATTTCAAACTATGTTTCCCACTTTTTGTTCTCAATGTTTAATTAGTTTTTGCCCAAAATATGATGAGTGTATGTATAAGAATTTTAAATATGCATAAATATTTATTGTGTTTGCATTCTAAGAATTTTTATTTCAATCTTTAAAAACTATGGCCATCTATCCTAGAGTTATCCTATATATATATATATATATATATATATATATATATATATATACACTGTCCTACAATAATGGACCTGACGCCAGCGGATTTGCATAAAATCCGACTGCATGTTGTATTTTATGCAAATCCAGTGCTTGAACGTGAACTGTCAAGGTTAAATACGATACGCGAAGTGGTAACGTCGTTGATTCTGTGTGAAATTGTGAAAATATGTCGAAACGAAAGGAACTCGGTGACTTTGAAAGAAGTGTTATAGTTGGTTGTCACATTAGTGGCAAGTCTATTCACGCAATTGCGGTAGAATTATCACGGTCAACTGTTGGTTATACCGTGAAGAAGAGGAAGTCGTGAAGAAGAGGAGTTGGGAGACGAACTGAATACGTTGGTCAACCTCTGTAAACTGACCGAACGGGATCGGCGGGTCCTGAAGCGTGAGGTTCGTAAGAAATCACTCCAAATCATCAACAGTGAGTTTCAAAAGGCAGCAGGGGTTACGGTGCACCCCAATACTTTGCGGGAAGAACTGCACGCCCTCAATATCCACGGATGCGTTGCCGCGCACAAACCAACGCGAACGTTTGTTACCCAAGAGCATCGTTCCAACTCTCGAGTTCGGTAGTGGTGGTGTGCTTGTATGGGGGTGTTTTTCGTGGTATGGCCTGGGACCTTTGCATGTTGTTCCGGGTAAATTGAACGCCGAATGTCTACATGAACATTTTGGATAATCAGGTTCTTCCTACGCTCTGGCAATTTTGTGTAATGGATGAATGCTATTTCCAGGACTACAACAACGCTGCATGTCATGTTGCAGTCTCTGTCAAGGAGTGGAATCAAGATAGGGATGTCAAACGTCTTCCCTTGCCTGCTCAGAGTCTTGACCTAAACTTCATAGAACATTTGTGGGACGAGTTACAGCGACGCTTACGGACCAGGGACCACGTCCGAAATCTACAGTTGAGCTGGCAACATTTTTGAAGCAGGAATGGACACAAATACCCATAGTTGTGTATCAAAACCTTGTTGAAAGTATGGCCAGAAGTGTTGCTAGTATAATTGCAGCACGTATGATTTCATCCCCTAATGAAAGCATGTATTCTTTCCCTTATACCATCACATCTTGCTGTCCTGTCCATTATTGCAGGGTAGAGTATATATATATATATATATATATATATATTAATTATATATGTATATATATATGTATATATATATATATATATATTAATTATATATGTATATATATATGTATATATATATATGTATGTATATATGTGTATATATATACACTGAAGTGCTACTGAATTAGGGATGGCAAAGCCTATGCAAATTGTGTAGCGATGCGCATCATGTATGCGCAAGTGAGGTCGCTGTGGTAACTGCATATATAGCGCGTACTGTGGTTGTTCTGAATTAGTTGTTGGAATTGCCAGTATGGGTAAACTGCCTGATTTAGACGCCTTCGATCGCGGACAAATCGTAGGTGCGCGACGCATGGGCCATTCAATTTCCGAAATCGTCAGACAGCTAGGATTTTCAAGGTCGACAGTGTCAAGAGTATACCAATAATACACGGATGGTGGAAAAAAAACTAGTGATCGGGCAAACTGCAAAGGACAATTAGCCTTGACAGTGCGTGGTGAGAGACGGCTCAGGCGTATTGTACGTAGCCAGCGAAGTCAAACATTAGCTCAAATTACCACTCAGTTTAATGACGGTGCCAGCCGTACAGTCAGTAAACGGACTGTGAAACGCTCTCTTCACCGTATGGGTTTCGGGTGCCGTCGACCTACGAGAGTACCATTGCTCTATACTCGCCATCGGGCTGCACGTCTTGCCTGGGCAAGAGAGCACAGAGACTGGAGTGTAGAGGACTGGAAACGAGTAGCATGGAGTGATGAGTCTCGATTCCGACTACTTAATGCCGACGGGAGGCTGAGAATATGGCGTCAGGCTCATGAAGCCATGGATCCTGCATGCCTGGCTGGAACTGTACAAGGGCATGGTGGCTCAATCATGGTCTGGGGTGTTTTTTGGTGGCACAGTTTGGGATCTTTGGTGCGTGTACCAACCTCCCTCAATGCAATTCGGTACGTAGAGTTGCTGAGTGATCACCTCCATCCGTTTATGCTGTTCTGTTATCCGCACGGTAATGGAGTTTTCCAGCAAGACAACTGTACCTCTCACAAGTCCCGGTTGGCTACTGGCTGGTTGGATGAGCATTCCTCTGACTTCTGTGTCATGAATTGGCCACCTAGAAGCCCAGACTTAAATCCTATTGAGCATCTTTGGGATGTTTTGGAACAAGGCGTGAAAGGCCATCCCACAGCACCAAAGAACCTTACTGAATTATGGACAGCTTTAGCCAATATTTGGCAAGCCATTCCCGTGGAACGTTTCCAGAAACTTGTTGAATCTATGCCTCGTCGTGTGGCAGCCGTTATCAAGGCCAGAGGAGGCCCAACTCGTTACTAGGTAGGTATCCCTAATTCAGTGGCACTTCAGTGTATATATATATATATATATATATATATATATATATATACGCACATACGTATAATGTGCATATGCTGTCCAAAACATTTATGCTAGATGTAGGCTATTTTAAAAATGTTATAATTATTTGTTAAACTTAAAATCAAGTACAATAAATTATACTAAAACGTATATACTAGTCATCATACCATTATCTTACGCTGAGCTAAAAAAAATGCCACAGAATTTCTAAATAGACAGCTGCACTGTTAATTAGAAACCGATACAAAATATAAATCACAATTAAGCTTAACTGTAAGGAAAATAGATTGATGTTAAATTTCTGGAAATAAGCTTCTCTCAGATGCTTAGTTTCCAGAAATATATAATTTTCTGAACTATTCCATTAATTTTCTGTATTATACCGTATTTGAAATGGTTTACTAACTCATTATAAACCTGTTCTCTTCTAATTTAAAATCCAGCGAGTTTAAACATTCCCATTCAAATCTGCTCGCATTTTCTGCAAGGGCAAAAATTATTCAATTTTGCCGCATCCCGTTCAATGCGATTTGGCGTATTATCGTAGCTATGCAATTAAATTATTGAAATAAAGTTTCGAGCTGAGTGATTCATCCTTATTTGGGTACGAATTTTCAAATTAAGAGCTTTAAATCGCGTTTCCGCTCTCATAATTTAGTTTCATATTAATGATGAGATGTAAATAAATATTTGGAAACGTCGATTATAATGTTGATCTTTTTTTTTCCCGGGAGGATTTCTTTTGACGTTTATTGCAGATATGTAAACGTTATGCAAATACGGTGTGTTAATCGCGAATTTTATAATATAAATTTAAATGTAAATGAATATCTGTGAAATTTTTTTATTTAAGTGTGCAATTGAAGACTGTTTTTAGATGATTTAAACATAAAAAATATAACATATATTTTATACATTTAAAAATTTATAACATGTATATGTTTAAAGGCAAAATAACCTTATATAATGATTGTGTAGAATTAAAATAACTTTATGTATATATATATATATATATTAATGAAATATTTTATTAGTTTATCTGTTATTCTGTGTATCTGTATACATTATTTACTGTGCCACGAATAGTTATCATACATTTAGTACAACATACTGCATATACACAAGAGTCATTCTTACGTGAAAATAAATTCGACATAAAATTATTTAGCTATACAAGGAAATAGAGTTACATAGAGTTTTTTTTTAATTATAAAACAAATATTTTCGTTACGAAAATGTCATTAGAGGTTTGACAATTTTGATGTTATTTTATCATTTAATACTTGGAAATTTAATGTTATTAAGTCCATAACAGCTAAATTTAGTTTTTATTTTACATTAATTTTTAGCATTTTAATAAGTTACAAGTAGAGATACGAAGTAACTATTAATAGTTTAAAATTTCAAACGGTCAAGAACCCTTAAATAGTTATAAGTTAAGGGTTCTATAAGTTACAAGTAGGGAGACGAAGGAACTATTAATAGTTTAAAATTTCAAACGGTCAAGAACCCTTAAATGATAAATTATATTCTTTTAATTACATTTAATTTCATAACGATGTATTTCCGTAATAATATCATAGTTTCAAAAATATTTTTTTTTGATTTCATCACGTGGGATAAATTAATTTACTATTAAGTCAACGGGTGCTATAACGCTGATAACATTACTGAACGAGATTCAAATCGGTTTTATCTGCCAACCTCATTCAGCAATATCAATGTAACATTAGAATTGCCGATCAATACTATTTGTAACTTCCTTTCTAAAGGCGGGTATGCATATAGCGAGTGACAGCGAACGGAGAGCAATGAACAAATTGGACGAAATTTCAACGAATAAATTCGGTTGATCTATTAATAATTTAAAATTTCAAAACGTCAAGAACCCTTAAATGATAAATTATATTATTTTAATTACATTTGATTTCATAACGATGTATTTCCGTAATAATATCATAGTTTCAAAATATTTTTTTTTTGATTTCATCACGTGGGATAAATTAATTTACTATTAAGTCAATGTGTGCTATAAAGCGGATAACATTACTGTACGACATTCAAATCGGTTTTGTATGCCATCCTCATTCAGCAATATCAATGCAACATTAGAACTGCCGATCAATACTATTTGTTGCTTCCTTTGTAAAGGCGGGTATACAAACAGAGAGTGACAGCGAACGAAGGGTAATGAACAAATTGGACGAAATTTCAAAGAATAAATTCGGTTGATTATCAATAAGCCGATATTAGTTTAGTCCATATTGACTGTTAATAAGTCCATATTAATTAGCCGAATGCTTGTGTAGCCGTTCGTTCGTTTCCTTGAAGTGAATTGAGCCGCTCAAATCGGTTAAGCCCACACGAGAAAAGTGATAAATTAATATACATTCTTTTTTAAAATTCCTCTGAAAATATAAATTCAAATAAATATTGTAGAATGTATTATTGCAGATGTAGTTATTATCTGACTATAAATAAAATCCGTAAGATAGAATATCCTTGGAGGCATCCTTATTATTATTACAATTTTTGCGTGACGAAGGAACTTAACCGATTTGGTAAGTGAAAAAACATCCAATTCAGTCTCGAAGTTATTTTTTTTTTTACTGCAGGAAAAAAATTGAAATAGTTGTTTAATAATTCCCAAGTACTTACTCCTGCAGCAGTTAGATTGCAGCAGACTCATTTATTTTACTATTTTTGTGATGAAACAACACAAAATGATTTACCGTTATCATCAAGTGCTTGCTTCTATTTACATTAGAGTACGGACTTAACTTGATCGGCGTCTGAAAAAAGTTACTTTTCATTCGATGGCCAAACAAATTTCGCCATTGAGTGGTGTTTTTCCTTATCAGTTGAGAAATTGATTATGAATGTAAAAAATTAAGAGTAAGCGCTTTGACACTAAAATTTCAATAATTTCAAAAAGTGGACTTAAACCGATTTGGCTTGTGAATGGCTCAATTGTTGTGGTGTGCACCCAACACTTAGTATATTGAGCAACCCAGTTTCTGGTACTGAACACCGGAATTAAGTTTTCCACTCGAAATGAAATTTCGACGCAAAAAGTAAAAAGATTCCAAACTAAACTATAGGCTCTTGTAAGGACATTGCCTTAAATAAAAAGACTGCTAGCTTTTTGTATTTTATAAGAAATTTGGCAGCATCTCTGCTTCAGCTCTACTCCATCTCTGGATACAATGACCAACTAACTCTTCATCTCTGAATAAATCACTGACTAACTTCACTCGCGTTCGGCGACTTTATATACCCCAGCGGAGCGTTCGGGGAAGGTCTGGGTAATGCCTTCTTGCTTTACTCAGTTACATTCCTTGCCGACAAGGTACCTCCTGTCTGCAGTTCCCCTTTGTAGTCTAGCCCACTGTCCCGCGCACCATCGTTAGCGCGTCTGGCCTTTTATGCTGGCAGGTGACAGTCTGTCTGCTTTCGGCAAAGGTAGCTTGAATCAAAACAGGTAAATGCACCTATAATGGGCCATGTCCCTATAATGGGCCACCCTTTAGAAATGTCGAGAAATTAAGGGTCTATTGTTACCTTAGGCAGTGGAAGGGGTGAGGGTCATTGGCTACTATCTGCGAGGATCCGTTAGCATTGGAATTCAGTTCATTCCTTTACTTTGAGCGAAGTGTGAGGTGTATTCTGCTAGAGAGAAGAAAATTTGTGTTTGTTTTAACGTCTGCTTAAGAAATCTGTTAAGGTAAGTGAATTTTTCAAAATTTTTTATTTAAGTACTATAATGCTATTTAAGTACTATGCTGTTTATTGAATTAAACTATTATTCATTACGATAGTATGTATAATTCAAATTGTACAGTGATTAAATGACAAAAAACTTAGATTCCATTGTCAAAATAGCGTGGCCCATCACGGGATCACGAATTGTTCCACTGTCCCTGTATTGGGCCAGCCCGTGTACTGGTACAAATTATTTTTTTGGAAATGTCAATATTTGCAACAACATACCAGCTGTGACAAGTAAAGCGGTACATCACCGGCAACATTAACCACAATTTTTAAGTAAATTTAATTTTAGATGTTTAAGTTAATAAATTCATATTTCAGTTATATTTCAGTTTTTTATATATTTAGTGTAGTTGTACTGTAGTTATAAAAGGAATAAACTGGTTTTAAAATATACATCATGTTTTTAGTTCCTTTTCTTTCCAATTGTATGATATTGTAGAATTGATTTTTGCTCCATAACAGATTAAATAGATGGCCCATTAATGTTGTGATGGGCGATATTGATGGCCCATTATGGGTACATCGGATAAAATAATGGCCCATTATAGGTGCATCAGGTTGGTTATTATTTATGTATATATATACTTTTATGAATGTAGCCAGTGCGCTCCAATTGCTGCTACAGATGTAAGGCAGTTATTAAAATGGCAGGTAAAAATTTGGACCAGTTTGCTTTTTCTATAGCTGTGAAAATTCAGATTTACTTCAATTTTTCCCTTAACCGGCCCATTACTGGTGCGTTTACCAGTAGCACAAGCCGCGCGTTGGCTGGTATTTTCTTGGAATTTTCTGCGTGCGAAGATATTCAGGAGTCATTACACTCTGTGCACATACAGCGAACGACGGCTAACGAAACGTTACGAACTTCCTTTAAGGTACCACGTAGAGAGAGAACTGTGACAAAGGCAAACAAATGCATTCGATGGTGTACGTTTCTACGTATACATTCAGCAAATAACTTCATTCGTTACCCTCGTTCGCCTTTAGAAAATCTAAATGTAATATTCGAAATATCTGTAACAATCGTAAACCACAAAAGTTCATTACAGAGTCAATTTATTTAAAGATTTCGGCAGCAATGCAAACTGTTTAAAGTTGTCATTGGAACTGCCCGACGATATTTTAATTCAGGGGTAAACCTCCTTTCCGTCTTTATGTATTGACTTGACAATGAAGTAAGCTTATTTAAAGATTTCAGCTCAAATTCAAATGTTTAGAAAGGACTACCCTCTGAGGCTGAGCTTCTGTTCACGATTTATGTATCTGAATTTTGGACTTGTATGCATTTACCAGAACTTAATAAGAGGATTTTCACCCTTCTTCTTCAATCTACGATTGTCACATCTTGAAAATCTATATTTACAAATAATGTACAAAATTTTCTAAAGAATTCTAAAGGAAAAAAATTATTATTGTTTCTTTAATAAAGAAAAAAAAGTTCATATGATATAACAAGCTTTAGTTTAGCAGATATGGAAATCTATAACCTTAAAAAAAATCATACATAGAACTTTTCATCACGATAAAAGGTTTACATACTCTTAAGATTAAAAATACACTCGATAATTCTATTCGGGACTGCTCGTGTATACATCGGGTAATCGGATTTTTTTTTAACTTGTTTATATCGTAAAAAATTAACATTTAGGGATTTTCAATTACATATGCTATTTCAAACAAATCTTTTTTCAAACACTAATTAAACATTCAGAGATTTTTAATTTTTCTTTAAGTCTGTTATATTCTTTATTGAAATGGATAATTTGTTTCGCCGTTCAAGTCTCTCCTGAGATACTATCGAGATTTTTCACTTACACGACAGAAATAGGTAAAAAAAATATTCTATGCGGCATAAATAAATTTTAAAAAGTCCAGTTTGGTTATAGAGCATTAAGTTTTGAATACAGTACAAAAACTCTTCTTATATATCGAAGGATTAAATTTTCTGCTTTCTGTAAAAATGTTTACATTGTTGCGCTAATACATTAGGTCTTTCGTGAGTCACTCTAGAGTCCTTATAGAACTTAAATATTCTTAGCAGCAGAAACAATATATATATTTATATGTGGTGTCCCAGTTAAACGTTTCAGAACATCAACGAGGGGTAGGGTGCATCCTGACGACTCGAAATCATATAGCAATGTAGGGTCGGAAATGCTTTCCTGAAGCGGTAGATGGCGCTGGAAAGTTCCGAGCGTTCGTGCAGGGAATCGTGATTTCGCACAAGGACTCAGAGTTAGTGGGATGGCTAATTACACGAATTTTTATTTATGGGGGCATATGTAAACACAGGTTTATGACACCCCCATTGACACTGGTGTAGGAGTTGGTTGCAAGAATCTAAGTAGCTGCGGAGAAATTTGATATGAGCCTGGATTATTCCAGAATATTCGGAATTCCATGCGCCGGAGATGTGATGGTGCATATACATTGGTACAGAGTTCTCTGCCTGCAGATCCCTGACTCCTGTCATCACATTAGTCACGGTAACATTAGACACGGTATTTAGAACCACCCCCATTCCAATGAACACGTGTCTTCCAGATATTCCCCCATTTAGAACCCCCCATTCAAGCCGCCAAAGTCCCTCGTGTTTCTTGATCTAGTGTCCCCCGCCCCCACTGTCACCATTTGACCCCCGGGACCCCGGGTTCTCCTTTGATGCTATGCATCGGACCGCCAGAGGAGGAGATCCACGCATACACAGAGTACAGATAGAAACATAAATCACTGGCAGATGCAGAGAACTCTGTACCAATCTGTATGCGCTATCAGGTCTGCATTGCAGTCGGTGGAAAAAACTTCGAACACTTACTTTAACCCGTGTTACTTGTACATTTATTATTAAAACGATTATCCACTTACGGTCTCTTTCTTTATGGTTTTCTGTGTACATCACCGCTTCAGGAAAGCATTTCCGACCCCACATTGCTGTATGATTTCGAGTCGTCAGGATGCACCCTACCCCACGTAGAAGTTCTGAAACATTTAACTGGGACACCCTATCTATATATATATATATATATATATATATATATATATATATATATATATATATATAAAAAACCCTATACCCAATTCAAATTCTAAATTGCCTTGGGCGTTGTCGCGATTGAGCTATTTTCGCTTCTGATTCCAAGAACAAAGCAGCGTACCGTCCCTCCAAAAAATATAGTTTCTAGCGCATCTTTACGCAATAATAATACGTCACCTCTAACATCAGAGTCATAGGTTCAGCCAATGGCTACAGACTTTTGATCGCATGGCAAGATGCTCGTGAAGTTCATAAAAGCTCAAGCATGTCTCGAAGAGCATGATTTTGGCGTAACTCTGTTGCCTAGTAAACCGCCGTCATCGATGATAAAAAATGGAGAAATAAAAAGTATTTGCAGACGTGAAAAGAGAATTGTGTTATTGACTACGACTACGTTTATTCCCGGTGTGATATGCCGGCTCCGGTCATCATTCTCGCCGGGCCGGTATATTACATATATATATATATATATATATATATATGTGTGTGTGTGTGTGTAATGAAATAAGATCAGATTACAGAAATATTAGCAAAAGAAATTTATTTCCGAGTGGCTAAACAGACATCTTATCTACTGGAAAGCCAACAACCGAGTGATTCCCGGGGTTTGCGTATAGAGGTATCTGCGGTTGAAGAATTTGCTGACCAAAGATGTTTCTTGCAAGCTGCATCAGTTGTGCAGGACGATTGCCTTATTTGGGCATAGAAAAGTGTAGCTTGCCCAGGGATTGCTGACGCTATGAAAAATATTCCTGGGTTCTTGAAAACAGAATTTGGTAATGCCATCTTAAGCATGGGAAGGGAAGAAAATTTGCAGGGGATCAACTTAAATTTTATATCTTTCATATATATATATATATATATATATATATATATATATATATATATATATATATATATATATATATATATACTTCCTTAATGGTCGTTCTTTCAAAGGAGGTATGAAATTTCCCATTCTGAAGAGGGAATCTGAAAATTGTGCCCCGTAATCTAAAGGTTAATGTTGTTTATCTATAAAACGGGTATGCTACAGTGATCAGTATTCATAAAAAAAAAATCAGGCTGCTTCAACGAGCATAGATGTTACACTGAACACGTACAACTATATTATCTAAACCCAACGAGCGTGGGAATGACGTACGGAGCTTGTTTATCGATTAGTAAGAATCTGTTATCAGTTTATTTCAGTTACCTGCTTATTTATTCTTTCAGCAGTCAGTATAAGTTTAAAAAAAATTCTGTTGAAACATTTTGGCCTTGAGTCGACAAAATAAAATTTGAAAGCTAATTAACAAAAGCGTTTTTTAAAAAAGAAATTTTATACTGAGAAACCTTTAAAAGTGTTGGAGTTTGTATTAAATAAACATGATAAGTTGTAGTTTTTTTTCTAGGAAATTAAAGTTAAATGGGTTTTCAAGATCGTTAGATTGTTTATACTTTTTACATGTTTTTCAAATTCACGCTACCTGCTTATAAGGCTTGAATAAGTTAATTTTATATTATTTTTGGTCTTCAAGACCTGATTTTGTATAACATTCTTTCTTATTTACATGGCTGTATTGAAAAAGTTGTTACTCTGAGCTGTTAGCTTGGAACGGAACGGGTTACATCAAACTACGTATGTTCCAATGTTTGCTTTGTCGATTAGATAACTAATGATGTTCTAGAGGCAATTACGTTCATTCCAGCACGCCTTACAGCACCGAGAAGGATATTTAGCTGATAATCACGAATTTACTCAATTTCTGAAAAGAGTTAGGTAACAGATTCATTTTGAGTTTCGAAATCAAAGTATTTTCCGCATTGAAGTCATGATCTCACATTCAAACTTCTCTAAATGCAGTTAATTAACACTGACGGAATCCGATGATTTAAATATTCCTGCTTTCTTTAAAGCCTTTCTTGTATTTTCTAGTATTATCCATCTACCTCAACGAATCACTTCTTTTTGACAAGTTTCCCTTAGCAGTAGATGAAAAACATCATCATGCTTCTTAAAAATTTACATCGCTTAGGTCTCTTCCTAAACTTATAAATTTGTTGTGATTGTAAGAATACATGAATAGAAACTTCAACATGAATAGAAACATGAATAGAAACCTGCTTCTTTAAATGTTTCAACCTTTTAAGACTGCTAAAGAAATAAAATTTGCATCACTATTGTAGCAAACGTGACGGAACTTCTCGGATTGTTCTCTAAAATTTTCCAGCTTTTAGATCTGCTATTTTACTTGTAACTTTATTACAGAAGTCTACTAAAAATATTATCTGATCTATGATATAATATGCTGTCATCAGAACCTATGACGTTATCTATTTATTAGTAAATTCTATATTTTTTAATTCTAATTAACTTCGGAGGCCCTTAGAGAATAGGTTTCCCAGTCTCTTTACCGGCAAGGCTAATTATTGAAGATTATAAGTCGATTTAACGGGTCAATTCATCTATGAAAAGGACAGATCTTGTGAGATTATTGTATTTTAAAAGAAGAAAATTGAATAATATTTTACGTATGGAATGACAGTTATTGTAAGCGTAAATTATACATCAAATGAATTATTTAGAGGTTTTATGAAGTGTTGCAAATGTATATAGAGATTCATATAAACGAAAATCTATAAATTACATTTTTAAAAATGCAATCGGAAATTCATAATCTAAAGATTAGAACACATTTATGACTTTAGTTGAAGATCAAAACCAGTGATTTTCCACCAGTCTGCGTACGTGATAGAATCTTAGGTGTGCCGTAAACATTTTGGAGATCATTAATAAAATTAATTTTGAAACAAGTCCAAAGCACAATATTAAGTATACATATGCAATTTAAAACCTCTTTAATTGATTATACGAGTATATTTTCGTTAGAATAAACATATATATATAATATAACATTAACAAAAATAAATGTGCACTAAGTGGCCCGTGTGACTCTCGCTTGCGATTAAAATAAGATAAATTTTATAACGAGGTTGATGGTTTGCAGTAGGATGAAAGAAAAACTGGTTCATTTGTAGCCATTGTTCATTTGTTAAATAAAATTGGTGCGTAAGGATAATACAAAACCGATTACAAAACGCCTTTGGCCACAATGCTGGAGGTGAAGCATGAGACTAAACAGGAGAACATGAGATATGTACAAATCAAAACACCTTTGTAGACAATATTTAAAGTTAAATAGAAAACAAACTCGTGGAAAATGGGATATTTACATTACAAAACCTCTTTGTGCACACTATTTGACCGTGCCGTTTCAACGCATCCAGGGAAAGAACTTTAGAGCCCAAAGTCAATTTTTCACTTCGATTTTTAAACAAACAATGCAATGTGTCATTCTGAATTAACAATTCGTCAGAAGCGGATATATTAATCTTTAAAACGGTACCTCATTTATCGATTTTGGTTAAGTAAGAAGGGAGAAAAAGGGATGAAACAAAAAAGCACTTTTTAAAAATAATATATATATAGATAACACCGGTCTCTGGCTATACCGCGTCTGCGGTATATAAGCCGTGATTATGTTTTATTTGGGCTAATAACTAAAACAAAATAACACATACTCTTCTTCTAACTATTCTTTTATTTTTATCATTAACATTCAAGCGTGCAGCGGAAATTTAACTATAGTCTTAGGTGTGCCGCGAGATGAAAAATGTTCAAAAACGCTGATCTAAACAATTAAAAACTTTCTCTTCAATTTCTCATTCATAGCAAAGTCAGAAATTTTTCTGACGAAGAAAATTAATTTTTGCCACTCATTTCTAAGTTTAACATTTCACTAAGTCAGTTTAATTTGTTATTCAATATTCATAAAGGGGAATCCTTTTAAAATCCTTTTCGATTTATAGCTGATTCACAGATATGACTAAATGTTCTTCAAACAATTTAAAAGTTACATCAGGCAAAAGGCGGATGTTTAATAACGTACGCCTACGAAAGATAATTGAAATAAAACCAAATAAATGAAGCCGCTTAAATTTATGCCTAAGGTTATATCGAAAATTTGAAATATTCATAGCTTAAGCAAATAGTTTCCCCGATACAAGAGACTATAAACTTATTTATTGCAGCATGAAATAAACATTTGCTCATATTATGCAGCGGAGAAAATTTATTAAAATATTAATCGGGAACTAATTTTTCGTTGAAATTCAACTCAAATATTTTAGTTTTGAAATATACGATTATGAATGAATTATAAGAAGGCTATCTCTCGAAACTTTTAAATGATTTCTGAACATTAAATCGAATCCTAATTGATAAAGAATTACAATTTCATCATTTATGTAAATATATCATACTTTCCACAGTAGATTCGTGTATTTTTATAAAATAAAATGAATACTCCGAGTAAAATTTACATTTATATGGTAATAAAAAAATTAGCTTCTCTTATGTATCCGATGAGAATCAATGTTGCGGGGAATTTCAAAATCGTCCTTATATATTATAAGTGACTTTCGTTAATTGCAAAAAACTTTTGCAGATGGTAGTAAAAATAATATTACTCTCTATCATATATCCCCCGACAATCAGCACGATGCCGTAAATTTCAAAATTGTCCTTATCCTTTATAAGTGATTTTTCGTAAATCACAAAAAAATTTTGCAGATAATAACTGTTTTGCAGATGGTAATAAAAAATTACTCTCAGTTCTGCATCCGAGAATCAATACATGGCGGAGAGTTTCAAAAGCTGTCTTTATCCACTATAAATGATCTTTCGTAAATTGCAAAAACACTTTTGCTGACCACCACACTTTTGCATTTAACCCCATAATTTAACATTAAATTTCATAGGGAAATAGAGATCTTTGCTGTATAATAAAGCTACGCCTACATGCAAGAGCGAAAAATTCGTTACTCTTATGTATCCGATGAGATTCAATATTGCGGTCAATATTTGAAAATCGCCCTTAACTACTATCAGTGAATTTTCGTGAATTGCAAAAACTTTTGCAGATAACCACAGTATTGCAGATGGTAACAAAAAACAAATACTGTCTATTATATATCCATCGAAAATCAATACGGTGCGGTGAATTTCAAAATTGCCCTTGTGTACCCTACTTGATTTTTCGTAAATCACAAAAAACTTTTCCAGATAATCACAGTTTTGCAGATGGTAATAAAAAATTACTCTCAGTTCTGCATCCCCCAAAAATCAATATGAGGCGGAGAGTTTCAAAATCTGTACTTATCCACTATAAATGATTTTTCGTAAATTGCAAAAAAAAACTTTCGCAGACAACCGCACCTTTGCTATTAATCGCATAATTTAACATTAAATTTCACAGGGAAATAGAGAGCTTTGCTGTATAATAAAGCTACCCCTACATGCAGGAGCGAAAAATTAGTTACTCTTACGTATCCGATGACATTCGATATTGCGGTCAATATTTAAAAATCGTCCTTAACTACCATCAATGAATTTTCGTGAATTGCAAAAAACTTTTGCAGATAACCACAGTTTTGCAGATGGTAACAAAAAAAAATACTCTCTATTATGTATCCCGCGAAAATCAATACGAGGCGGTGAATTTCAAAATTGTCCCTATGCACCATATGTGATTTTTCGTAAATCACAAAAAACTGTTGCAGATAATCACAGTTTTGCAGATGGTAACAAAAAAAAAATACTCTCTATTATGTATCCCTCGAAAATCAATACGAGGCGGTGAATTTCAAAATTGTCCTTATGCACCATATGTGATTTTTCGTAAATCACAAAAAAAACTTTTGCAGATAATCACAGTTTTGCAGATGGTAATAAAAAATTTACTCTCAATTATGTATCCCCCGAGAATCAATACGAGGAGGTTAGTTTCAAAACTGCCCTTATCTACTGTAAGGGATTTTTCTTAAATTGCAAAAAACTTTTGCAGACAACCACACTTTTGCACGTAACCGCATAGTGTAATATTAAATTTCTTAAGGAAATACAGAGCTTTGCTATATAATCAAGCTACACTTGCATGCACGAGCGCCACCTCAATCAGAATCCAGTGCTAACTAATTTTAAAATTTTTTTTGGTTGAAAAAAATTGTAGTTTTGAAATTCAACAACTCATATAAAGGTTCAGTATCAAGTTCGAAAATGCACTCGTTTGTATAACTTCTGTGTTTTAAATTCTATACTCCAGAGTTAATCTATTTTTTGCTGAAGAGAGGTAGACAGTGTTCCGAGCACCTGCCCTAGCAAAATATGACCTGACCGGCACTGGAGTGCTGGAAAGAATATTAATGACTGATGGTAGATAAATGATAAAGTCAAGGTGAAAAAAGAGTGAAATTTATTCCAAATCATTTATATCATCGACCGATATAAAATATGAACTCTCTTTGATAACTTTCAAAATTTTTCTTTTAAAAATTTCATATTCCAAACCATTGTTATTTGAGTTTGTTAGTCGTATTTATAGCAAAGGAGTTGTTATATGGAAATGTTGGATAAATGGAGTTTTGTTTCGACTGGATACTTCTAGATCTCCAGAGTAAATTACAGTTCATGCAGAGCTTAAACCTGTTAGGTGGTAGCCATATCGGATTTGCTCAGTGCGTTGTTGTTGTTGTTGTTGTTGTTGCTTCTGTTTCTAACGCCTTCAGGCAGGAAGTATTCCAAACCAGATCCATATAAGCTAGCGGGCTGAGGGGAGAGGCTCCCGTTTATAATGGCACCACAAGAGATGGAGTCGCCCTTAAGTGTCACCTCAATTTTGAGCATGCACCCCCAGGGGCCACATCGGGGGGATCGCATCCTCTCCCACTCTCTCTGACCTCTTATGGTGCATATGCATTCATGCAGTTCTCTGCATGGAGACCCCCCCCCTCATGTCATCACATTAGTCACGGTAACCCTACACGCCGTGTCCCCCGCCCCCATTGACACTATTTGACCCCCGGGACCCCGGGATCTTTGATGCTCTGTAGCAGGACCGAAAGAGGAGGCGATCCACGCATATACAGAGTACGCAGTGAACATAAATCACTGGATTCCCCAAGGCAGAGCAGAGCAGAGTACATGAATGCAAACGCAGCATAAAAGGGACTTCCCAGTCTACGGATATAAAGTGTTCATTCCCGCCAAGACACGGTCTCAGTTCGTTGTTAACCTACGGAGAAAATTTTTCAAATGGTGTTCGACTTGAATTTAAAGATTTTTTTTAACCCTTCAGCTTGCGCGCCTGTCTACAAAGTGCAGCATTTTCGTAATTTTGAATGGTTTGTTTTCCCACGTAAGGTTTGAATGTTCTAAGCAGTTTCTATTTATAGCTACACCCTTTCTAATGCAGGTCTGATTTTCTGACCGTTGTATTTCTTTCCAGTAATTATTAGTTGTGATTTAACCGTGGTAAACCAGCGATTTTACTGGATTACAATATGACAGAGGCAGGGGTTGATGTAGTCGATCCAATGTGCAGCTATTACACGGTATCCCGTATATCCCGAAGATGGGCAATCTCATTGTTTTTTAGGTTTTTGGACATAATAGGAATCCATTCGCAAGTTGTCCTTAGATCCAATAAACCGGACAGTTTTGAAATAAGGCGATTATATCTGCATTCTTCGGGCTTTAATAATAAATATATCCCAATATTATCAACTTTTTATATCTTGCCATAAAACGTAGAAATATTATTTTCAATTTGAAAAAAAAAAGTTCGTTACAAAAGGAATAATCAAGGTTGAAAGAGACGTTGCACTTTGTGCCACGCGCGCCTTCTCGTGTTCTAAAAATTGGCGCTTCCGCTGAAGGGTTAAACTGTACTCCGGAATAGAGGAAGCATTTTTTTTTTGCTCCGGTATATTTTTCCTACTTTAGAAGAAATTGAATAATATTTATAAATTTGAAAAAATCGAAGAAAAAAGTGGGGTACACTGTGTTTTAAACTCAAATAATTTCCCTCGCTCGAAATATCTAAACTGAAAAAGATACCGGAGTAAAAATTTATATCTCTGTTATGGAGTACAATTAGTGAAAAATACTTCAACAATCACCTGAACAATCACCTGAAAAATTTTCTCCGTAGTGTAAATCGTCGTGACCCGATGTGTAAGTGTCTCTTAGAGTTAATCATGAATGGAGAAATGGCTCGTAGTTACATCTTGTTTAATATGACAATTTACAATAATAATAATAATATACAGGGGTTTGTTCCGTTGAACCATCGTCGGATAGATTAGAGAGAGAGCGGGCACATAACACAGTCTAAATTTGAGACCTCAGTCCCTCGATTCTCCACGCTCTCTCAGTACCTCAATACGTAATCGAAGCTCTGTCTTTAATGCTCTCCCCATCATGCTGTTTCGTTAATTTCCCCCCTTCCTTGGAAAATTCTCGTACGTTCTACCGTACCACGTATAGTAATTTTCACGCTTACCGGGAGTCACCTTTTCAATCCTTTGTCGGCAGTCCGCTTCTCTAAGTATTCACAGTTTTTTGACGGCCGCGTCAGCTAGGTTCTCCCATTCTCACATCGCCTCTCTTCCTGTGCTAACGGTCTTAAATATTCTAAATAATGCGTCCATTTTATTTATTATCGGAATTTTCCTCTTTTAAAAAGTTCCACTGAGGTGTTAATGATCCTGTCGATCATACTTAAACTCGCCACATCTGTACTGAATTTTCCAAAATTCGGATTGAGCCTGTTTCACACCATGTGAGAGTCTCACACATAGGTTACCATTGAGCTGAATGAATACAAAATGACAACTATCCAGTAAGCCTTTAAAAATACATATCAAGGGGTAAAAACCGTGATAATGAAATTTCACCAAGCATTCATTCGATGGGTTTTTTAAAAAGTTTAACTTATTTTATTTTCCTCTAAAATTAAATTTTGTTCGCGCAAGCTTATCGCCTCTCTAACTACAATCATGTTTGTTTCATTTGAATAACAACTGTTTTATTTAACTACCGAGAAACGAAATCGATGCGTAAAAGTTAAAAGTTTTATTCAGTTCCGTTTCCCCGAATTCGTCGTGAAAAAAATGCGGCACACTGTGTTTGGATCGACGAATTTTCTAAAATGAATAAGATAGCAGAGTAAATAATTTCTGTCTCTATCACGCAGCACAATTTGAAAAAAGCAATCTTTAAATCCAAGCCGACAATCAATGGAATTTTTTTTTTTTCCGTAGGTTAACATAGAACTGAACGAATACAATATGGCTATTACCCATCAACCTTAACGGGAAATAGTGATGTGTTAGTGAATAAAGTGGCTAGTTCTAGACGAGGTAAATTTTCACGGGAAAGCAAAATAATTGGAATAGGAATTTTTCTAAGGATTCCTATTCCTTATTTCTAAGGATTTTATAAGAAAACTAGCTGAATACCGGTGCTACGCTACGGAGTACATTTTAGGATAATTACAATGAAAAAATGATGAAACAGCTTTTTTGAGGATTTTCTTATAAACAATATTGTTTGTTTCTTCATTGGGCGGAAGTAATATTACCAGGCTCGTCCGCGAACTTACGCGTGAGCAAGCTACGTAAAACTGACCGCGGGAGAAACGATTTTCTCTTAAATCTACTTTAAAGTTTGGTCTTGAGACTTATTTTTCGTCATGACGAAGCATACTTTGAGGGGAAAAAATCCCCAAAAAACCGTCAATAACCAAAATTACTCAACCATTTTTTAATTAAATTCTTAAAAAATTTCCATCGCAATTAGTCTAATGGTTAAATTTTATCTTTTACCTTATTTTAATTTTTTCTGTCAATTAATTTTGTTGCTCGCAAAATTAATTTAAATTATCACAAAAACAAGTAAATTTTCACGAGAAAGCAAAATAAAGGATTTTATAAGAAAATAAAGAACTTGAGTCTAAATTGCTAAGTGATATATTTGCATGTGCATAGACATGATAGAAGTGATGTGTTGGTGAATAAAGTGGCCAATTCTAGACGTGGTAAATTTTTACGGGAAAGCAAAATAAAGTATTTTATAAGAAAATAAATAACTTATTTTCTAAATTGCTTAGTGATACAATTACATATACATAGACAATAATTATTTTAGTATTTACATTACTAAAATATTGTAAAAATTATTCGCATTTATTGTTCAGTCATACGATATTCAAAATATGTTATACTGAAATATTTATTAAACCAATAAATATTTATGCTGAAGAAATCTGAATCAAATTGGGTTAAAGAGATGCATAATGCATGTTTCTTAAAATTCTATTCAAACCATAGCATGAAACTAAAAAGCCAATATTTGTATCTTCCTGAATTTTATTTTCTAAAATAGTCGAGAACTGTTTCCCTTCATCCATATCAAATAGAATAAATAATAAATTCCCCATTTACCTTGAAGCAAAAGCCTCAAAAATCCGTTTTTCTTCTCCATCTTGCTTTAATTTTCTCCTTTAGTTAGAATATATTTTCGTTGCTTTACGAATCGGCGTTGGTTTGAAAGGTAACTTTTTCTTTGAAGTAGTTTCTTAAAAGATATAAAAGCCTGTATCAACGGGGAGCTTAAAGATGGAAAAAAATCCTTATCTAAGCTCGCATTTTCTGAAATAAAAGGATTTGGGGGTTTCTTCTTGGCATATATTATTTTATTTCACTCTGTAGATTTAAAAGCTTTTATTATTATTTTTGAACAAATCTACTTGCTTTTGTCAAGGCAAGCTCAGAACTAATTGTGAAAGATACAAAGTGAAAAGACATTTGAATACAAGGAGTTTCAAAAGGGAGTATTCAACTTTGAATGACAAAAGAAGGTAAATAGTGATGGATAGAAAAATTTTATTATAATCGCAGAGATATGACGTTAACACTTGACTGTTACAATTTGCAAAGCAAGCTCAGTACACAGTTGACTGCTACAATTTGGTGCGCTTGTCTTCAGCAATTCTAGAGACGTAATTTAAATAACGAGTATACCAGTTAATAATATCCAATTACCTTAACAAGAAGAAGAGCATATCCGATGTAATGGCTGCAATAAATGTTTGAACAAATCTACTTGCTTTTGTCAAAGCAAGCTCAATACTAATTGTGGAAGATATCAATTGAAAAGTCAACTGAATACAAGGAGTTTCAAAAGGGAGTATTCAACTTTGAATGACAACAGACGGTAAATAGCGATGGCTAGAAAAATTTTATTATCATCGCACAGATGTGGCGTTAACACTTGACTGTTACAATTTGCAAAGCAAGCTCAGTACTAATTGTGAAAGATACAAAGTGAAAAGTCATTTGAATGCAAGGAATTTCAAAAGTGAGTATTCAACTCTGAATGACAAAAGAAGGTAAATAGTGATGGATAAAATTTTTTTATTATCATCACGCTTTAACACTTGACTGTTACAGTTTAGTGCGCTTGTCTTCAGTAATTCTAGAGACGTACTTTAAATAACCAGTATACCTGTTAATAATAACCAGTTACCTTTCCAAGCAGCAGAGTATATCTGGCTTAATGGAGCCAATAATTCTAGAAGGAGATCAGACTATTCGGCTGAAAAAAAAATCCTTTCTGGCTTTAATTTTTTTCTGCCTTATTTCTTTTCCCGTTATGCAAGCCTGGCTGACTTTCTATTTTTTTTATCAAAACTTTATCGAACTTCTTTGCAATACCACCAGTAGCATTTTCATTAGCGGCATCGAACTTAGGTGACACAAAGAACAGCCTGTTTCCAACAAAATTCTTGTGTCATGGGCAGATTGTGGTCTTTTGCCATATTGTGCGTGGAAGTTTCTCTCAACGTCAGTTGCAAATTTCTTTTCCAGAAACCAAAACTCGTAAAACACAACACGGCTCACTTTGCACCATCGAAAGAAACCATTTTCAAACGGTTTGATGTATCATGTCTTCAAGTGTTGTCCTTTATTTAGAAAGTTATTGGGACGAAAACTTGATGCGTTTTGCTATAATATGAGACTCGATCAAAATTTGTTTGCGCTCTGAGTCATTCTCTACCCTCCTGTAAAGTTTTATATTCCCTTCGGAAGCCCTTTGTATTTTTTAATTTTAGATGGTTAGAATTCTAAGTAATGAAATAATGTAGTTCTATAACAGCATGTAAGATATTTATAATTATAAGCCAGCGGTTCTCAAACTTGGCCACACGTACATTAATTCTGTGCACAAATGGCAAAATATTATAAGAAATTTACGTGACAGCAATTCTAAGAATCAAGATGTCAGGAAAAATCGGTAATTTGTTTTACATAATTAAACTTGGTACCGATGTTTAAGAAAAATAGTTGGCTATTACTTACAGTAGTTACAGTAAATAGAAAATATCTGTGACTGAGAATCCGGAATGTGAAAAACTCAATTTTTTTATGAAAAGTTTCTTATAACATTTTGCCTTGTGAGCACGGAATTCGTAAGCGAAGAACTCTAGAGGTCAAATGAGCAAAATGACAAGAACATTTTTCGAGAAAATTTCTCCTCTAATCACCCGTAAAAGAGTAAAACTGTTATTTCCCCCTTAAAGTGTAATTAGTATTACACTGTTTATTGAACACACTTTTACTTTTTTCTACACTTAACGAGCTAACCCTGACAGTTTTAAGAATTAAACCGTCCTCCCTTTATCTTTCTTCCTAGTGTTTCCTCTGACATTTGTATTTTGCATTCAGCCAAACTTTTTTCAAACTGATCCCTCGTAAAAGGGCCCCGCAAGCTAAATTTGGCAGCAAATCTTGGTTAAAAAGTCTCTGCTAGTTATTGATAAGTAAGGAATCCGTGCGCTTATCATTGCCAGGAATGAAGATCCCCCCCCCCAAAAAAAAACAAAAAAACAATTAAATAAATAATCGAGTTAACTGCTGCTTTAACTTTCATGCTGTAACATAACGTGCGGTTGAATTTCAAGCTCTAAAACACCTGGGCAATCGACTCGCATACTTTCTAAAATCTCTGTGATCGCCGATCATGCTCTAAAAAACACCTCTGTGATCGATCAAAATTATACACTTCCTATAATTGAGCCGTTCACAAACCCCAAATCGCATAACTCCAGATTTTGAAATTTTAGTGTCAGAGCACTTGGACACCTAACTTTTTACATTCATAATATATGCCCCAAATAATAAGGATCAACACCACTCAATGACAACTTTTTTTTGGCCATCGACTAATTAGTGACTTTTTCTCAGAAGCCAATCAAGTGAAGTCCATACTCTAATGTAAATCGTCGCAATATAGCCATTCAAACGCAGAAGCAAGTACTCGATAATAACGGTAAATCATTTAGTGTTGTTTCATCACGAAAAAAATGAGTCAGTTACAGTATAATTGAAGCAGAAGTACACGTACTTGTGAATTATTTAACAATTATGTCAATTTTTTTTTTCTGTAGTAAAAAAATAGTTGGAAGATTGAGATGGATGTTATTACTTTTTTTTTCACTTCCCAAATCTGTTAAGTTCCTTAGTCACGCAAAAATTGCAATAATAACGGTGACTCCGAGGATATTCTAGCTTATAGATATTATATGTCGTCTGATAAAAAGATACATCTGCAATAACTGACTGAAAAAATTTTCTTTTTCAAAACAAATAAAAGCACAATGTAATTAAGCAAAGAGTATATTTCACCCATATATAGAGTGTATATTATTTTTCATCGGAATCCTTCTAAGATTCAGTTCGTTTTCAGTGTAGGGATGCGACATCGACCGCAAAACATCGATGTTTTGAAACATCGATATTCAATATTAAAACATCGATGCTAATAAAACATCGCCCCAAAACCATCGATGTTTTTAAACATCGATGTTTTTAACTTCCATTTTTTAAAACTGGCTTAGTAACCTCTAAGATTAATGTTAGTCCAGTTACTCATGGGGGGGGGGGGGTAATTTTACTTTCTGATTGGGCTGACACAAATGACAAAAACTTGGTTGCTAGAGTCAGCACATATCGCAGAATTTCCATTACACATTTTATTACATTTACCAGAAAATTGAGGAAGAAATTATTGCAATTTATTAACAAATCTTTTATTTTCAAATTAAATAATACAAAAGAAAATTACATACATTTACACCAATTTGAAGTACTGATGCAAAACCAACGTATGGGGGAAAATTGAACAAGCTTATTTGTTCTTTACTGTAAATAACAAATATTGGGGCTATTGGGGCATATAATTATTATTCATTGGTTGTTCACTGCCATTTGTGTCTTTAATTGGGAATCGTTCTCCCTTTTGTATTCGTCCTTTTCAGAATTCAGACTTACATTTACTGAGTGGGAAAATTATGCTACGTGGTTAATTTTTTTTTAATTATGGTACATTTTCATTAAAAAAAACATCAAGACAACGTAAAACATCGAGCACAAAACATCGATGTTAAAAAAATCGGCTTCAACAAATCGATGATTAAAACATCGATGTTTTGAAAACATCGACATCGAAGTTGCATCCCTATTTCAGTGAACGAGGTAGTGACTATCCTAACGGATCACCATTTTTATCAGTGCTTAGAAGCGACCTTATGTGAGTCATTCACAAGCCAGATCGGTCAAGTCCAAATTTTGAAATTTTAATGTCAAAGCTCTTGATGGATTCCTAACTTTTTACATTCATAATAAATTTCCCAAATGATAAGGGTTAACACCACTCAATCACAAATAAATTTTTAGCCTTCGAATAATAAGTCACTTTTTTCAGAAGCCCATCAAGTGAAGTCCATACTCTAATGTAAATCGTCGCAATATAGCCATTCAAACGCAGAAGCAAGTACTCGATAATAGCGGAAAATCATTTAGTGTTGGTTCATCGTAAAAGAAAGGTTAAATAAATGAGTCAGTGACCGTCTAACTGCTGCAGAAGTAAGTACTTGTGAACTATCAAACAATTATTTAAATTTTTTCTGTAGTAAAATAATAATTTGAAGAATGAATTGGATGTTATTACTTTTTTTCACTTGCCAAATCGATTAACTCCCATAGTCACGGAAAAATTGCAATAATAATAGCGATTACTCCAAGGATATTTTATGTCATGGATTTTATAGTTTGTCAGGTAAAAGCTTCATCTGCAATAAGACATTCTACAATGTTTATTTGAGTTGATATTTTCAACGGAATTTTGAAAAACAATGTATATTATTTTATCACTTTTCTCTCCTCTTTGTTACGTGGACTTAACCGATTTGGCAAGTTGAGCGGCTCAATTACCCGAGACATTTTCAAATATGAATTTGCTTTAAAATCACAACATAAATAAACACTCATTTTTCTTGACTTTCATTTTTTTTTATGATTTTGCTGTAAAGCTGCGGTTCTCAGAGGGTGGTACGCGTACAACCTGGTTGCTGGAGTAGTTTTCATGAGGGGGGTGGTACTCTAGCAAATGAGAATTCGCAGGGTTATATGAGAAACAAATGCCGCTGTAAATTTTAACTCTGGAAAATTTGCCATTATTTATTTCTTTTGAAGTGCACTTAATACATATTTCAATTTCACAAGTGGTTATTCACTTACGATTTTCAGTGTATCGGTTATATGAGTGACAATTTACTTATTAAATATATATATATATATATATTTAACTTATATATTCAACTTATATATATATATATTTAACTTATATATATATATATTTAACTTATATATATATATATTTAACTTTCTTATAATTTACTTATTAGAAATAATTATGGCAGTCACAACAGTTTGGATGTTATTTTTCTGTATCCCCTTAGAGACTTAATAGAGAATTGCATTTACATAATTTTTTTTAATTCCTTACTTTAAAGTATGGCGCACTAAGTATCTAGCAAGATTTAATATTATTTACAAAAAGTTATTTATTTTACAGCAATTAGGCTGTAAGCAAACACTATTAAATCTCAGAATCGAATTTCTTGCATCTCTTGCACCAGGAGTATAAAATTTAGAGACAACCAACATGTAAATAAAAATTTGACTAAAAAATAAGCAAAGATCTAATAAGCTTAGATTTATCAGCGAAATTTCATTACTCACGGACAGTATCTAACCTCGAGCATTTTTATAATAAAAACGGAAATAAAACAGTGCCAGCATCGATTTTTTTTTTCTTTCTTTCTTCAAGAATGAATCAAAGTTTGTTTCTTCCACCGCAGCTTCTAGCGAAAGGAAAATCGGATCTTCAAAAAGCATACTTTCAGTTACTGTCAGAACAGAGACTTCATCGATTTTCTAAGTCTTATCGACAGAACAAAAAGGAACGTGGAAACGAAGTATCAGCGGGAAAATCATTACAAAGTGTTAAGTAATTCTGGTTCGTGAGACCTGCTCTAAAACCTTGTTAATGAGAAAACGGTCGAGAGTGTAAAAGATTTTAGGTAATCAATTTCACGTTTAAACGAGTTGTGATTAGGAAATAAATGAATTATCCCAATGCGCATGCAGCGAAAATTTATCTGCGTGATAAGGCAATTTGAATCGTGAATTAAAAGAAATGAATTTTAGATATTCAGAGGGGATGGGAAATTGAGAGTTAAATGATTGGAGGTTGAATTTGATATTTTAGCTCGTAAATATATTGCGAGAGAGATGTCTTAGATTTAATTTCTGTCTTGGATAACATGTCTGCATTGCATTTCGATATATAGTAAAACCTCGTTTATACCGCCATAGTTGATCCTGATCAGATTTGTAGACAAGTATCCTATCTATATATATAAAACAGTTCCGTAACTGACTCATTCATTCACTGACTGACTGACTGACTGACATACAACGCACAGACCAAACCGCTAGACCTAAAGAGCTGAAATTTTGCATGGCGATTCTTCTAATAGTGTAGGGGTGCACTAAGAAAGATTTTTCAAAAATTCTTCTTAGATTTTTTTCAATTAAATTTTTAAGCTGTTTTTTAAACTTTTTTTACCTTTGCATTTAAAATAATACATTGAGGGTTATAAAATTTATATCACGAGAAAGATCATAAAAATTCCTTCAAAATGAAATTTTTTTCGAATTTTTACCTCCATTTCCTGATTTTTGATAAATTTTTAAAGATTAATTTTTAGAATTTAATTTATTAAATGCTGATCACGTGATTTCTTTTTCTGGTACTTTCAATAAATTTATCGTCACGTGCGTAACAACTAAATAGACAAAAAAAATATTTTTTTCTCTTTCTAATGCAGCAGACGATTGGATATTATCCAAAAAAATGCATATCCCTTACGATTTTTTTATAAATATATATATATAGATAGATATATATTTTACATCAATTGTATACATTGATCATCGCATTTATTATAATTATATCTATTTATTTTTTGGCATAAATTGCATACGTTGACCGTTGTATTTAATTTGAATGTACTCCGTAGCGAAGCGCGGGTTTTCAGCTAGTATACTCATATAGGAGAGAGAGGGATTTGCATGAAAGATTTGATTGAATATTCTTAACTTCTTAAACGTTCTATTTCTCCATATTTGAAGTCATTACCGTAATAAGATCTCTTCATTCCTCCGGTATGTTTAAGGGGTCATACTACTGTTAAACCGTAAAAAAAAAAATCGATTTTTTGAAAGAACAAATATATGAAAGGTTAACCTTTTCTGAGTATTTTAAGACAATCCGCTTGAAAAAACTCCCATAATTATGGGAGTTGTGAATAAAAACGTGTCAGATGTTTACTGTAAATAGATTTAAAGGGCAATACTTCGAAGTGATTTATCTCAAAATGTGTTTTTTTCACATAACGCACTTATTATCTCTAGAACTATTTCATATTTTTGCATGAAATTTTCACAGATGATACATATTATCATTTGCTTGAAACTGAACCTAAATTTGTTTACAGAACTCTAGAGAATGCATTTTTCATGCATAGATAAAATTTAATTTATTAAGAAAAAATGCACTATTTTCAGGTTCATTGTAAAAATAGAAACATATTTGAAATATATACAAATTTAGGTTCAAATTAGACTTTAGTTTCTGCAGTATGTGTTAAAAGCAGAAATTTTGCCTTAAACTCAATTTTTTTGGAGTATTTATGTGCGTTAGCTTTGATATCACTTTTGTCCAAACCAAACTACTTATTATTTATGACTATCTAACACAAATTATTTTTAACTATCAAACAAAAAACATGTATATATTCATAAATCAAACATTGGTCTATTAACACACAAAAAAATATGATTTTAAATCTTATACTTTTCAAGATAGAGAATTTTTTTTTTTTTAAACCAATATATATATATATATGTGTGTGTGTGTGTGTGCGCGTGACAATATTATTAATAACCTATAATTTCCCTTTCTGAAATTTCCTTTCTCATCTGGTAACCTTTCCGACACCTTGGCGAGATGCTTCGCCTTTCCATACTAACTTCCTCCGCCAATTCTGGCAACCTCTCTCTGATCTAATTCTATTTTCGCGCGCTACTATTGAGACGCTGGCTGACTCGAAGTGATTAAGATGTGTCGCTGTGCTTCGTCAATAAACTTCAGTTATTCGTTATGATTTGGAGTCTTTTTGTTACGGCCTCGATTTCAGTATTTTCAGGAGATGACCATTTGGGTCATTTCATATATATATATATATATATATATATATATATATATATATATATATATATATATATAATGTATATTTATATATATATCAAGATGCCCACCATAGTTCCAGGGTTCGACCCTGCGACTGGGCTAGGTCGACTCAGCGTTTCATGCCTTGAGTGGTTCGATCAAATGAGGACCAAGCATACTTGGGAATAGGGTTTTCGATTTTGAGCAATTTTTTTAAAACCCGGGTTTCGGGTTTGACCGGGTTTTTTTTATTTAAAACCCGGGTTTTCCCGGGTTTACTTAGTTGGTTCCAGGGGGTCAATAGCGAAGAACTAAAATAATAAATAGTTTATTAGAGGCATTTAATTTATTTCAGAATTTCAAATATAAAATATAACAGTAAATAAATTTAATGGTAATTAACATATACATATATGTATAACATAAATAAAAGTGGTACAAATACCTCATTTTTTATAAAACTGCCTTAAAACCATCATTGCACTCGTCGTATCATCATTGAGGCGGCTTCTGAGTTTATTAGCAAAGAGACCCATTACAGAAAATGCTCGTTCTGCTGCCACCGAAGTTGGTCGAATTGTTATTAAAGACCTGTAAAGTTTATCTAGCATTTCAGGTCGGCTTTTCGTTGCCCGAAACAACTCAGTTTCTATTCCTATGATATATGCACCAGATTTTGATTTTTTATCATTTTCCTTATTAGCATTCTCCTGCAGAAACATACTAAGCTCATTAGATAGGGACATCTGTTTAGTACAAGCACAATTACTCGTAGCATCACCTTCAATTCAATGTTTAACTCTCACTTAAACTGCTACTTCTGGTTCAGACTCTGAGCCATTATCATTTACGTTGAATAGTCGTTATACTGAGGTTGTTGCCAGATCAAATATTTTGTTTTTAAAAATTTTACTACCAAAATTATCATATGATTGATTGACGAAATCGGGATTTTTCAAAAATTGCCATGATGAGCCAGCTCTGGGTTTCGACGCTCTTTGAATCGAATTTCAAATTCTTGAAGTTGAGCATTCGCGATAGGAGTGTTTAGATTTCTTAGCTTATTCACTGTAAATGCGAATACTTTTTCAGAGAGAGAGTAAGATCGGCATCATCTTTACATAAATATTGCACTGCGACTTCAAGGGGAGTAAGCGCATCACATAATTCTTTAATCTTGTCTAATTCCCGATTATTGAGATCAAATTGATAATCTAGTTGAAGCATTGCAATTTTAACTTCTTTCCTCATCTCATAAAAACGTTGCAGCATTTTAAAAAGAGAATTCCATCGGATTTTACAGTCCAGCAAAGGATTCTTCTCTTTATCAAAGGTTTCCAAAGTCTGTGGTTGCAGATTTGTATCATTACGAACAGGGGACTTTCAGAACATTTTGACCATTTTCCTGACTTCTACAACAATCTTCTGAAGCTCAGGAATAAATATTGTTTGGTTGTCCTTGTACTCGGTGGGTTCTTCAACAGAATCCCCATTTTCATCTTCATAGTCAGAGTCAAATTCTTCAGTTTGCTCATTTTCTTGGTCAGTCTGTTCTAATTCCTGAACATCACAGTCATACAGAACATTACAGAACATACAGACATACACATACAGAACATCACAGACTACCAAATGAATAGCATGTGCCATGCAAAGAATTTGGAATGGGCTAGTATAACGGCCGTACTTCAACGTTATGCTTGCACCATCAGTGACTGAAGCTACCACATCATTATCCAATGAAATATATGAGTCCGACTTGTTAAATTCGGTCTTGGTTCTAAATTAAGGAATATAATTGGCATTCAATATTGGTATTAGATAAATAACTAATTCCTCGGGTTTCGGGTTCGTAAAATCTTTGAAAAACCCGGGTTTTCGGGTTCGGGGAAACCCGGATCAAAAACCCTACTTGGGAAGTAACTGTGGGGGTCCCGCGGCAGGCTGACCACTTGCTCGAGGCATGTGTTGTATGGAAACCCAAGCCCACGGCCAAGAAAACGGAGATGGGCACCACAGATCTTGGTCCACAATGAATTGTTGCGCCATTGGTTATATATACATATATATATATATATATATATAATATTAAATTTTTTATAGGTAGAATCTGCAAAAATTATTGACTTTTGCATAATACTGCAGTATACTTTTGTTTTCGAAATGCCACACATCGTAATTATAGTGCGAAAATCTCATTATAACCGCATAATTCTATGCGGAAGTAAAACCGAAAATTAATGCGCTGCATCAAGCCGAAGTCGAAAGACATGTGAACGAGCAAAATACCCGAGGCAAGCGCTCACGTATTATTTTCAGTGGTGCGTACCATCTGATAGGCTTATGCAGTATTTCAATTTTAAACATTTCTGAATCTTCATGAGATGAGAAGCCTGAGTTAGAAATAAAAAACAAGCAAAGAAATGAGACTCCATTCCACCAAAGTGTGATGGAGCATCGCTGATTACAATGATTAAAAACGCAGCAGAACGCTAATGACATGTCAGCGGACTATTGTTTTGAGAAAATTATGTCTGGGAAAGGGTAAACATTATGGTTACTTTCATTGAAGTGGCGGATGTGTAATGGCTCATTTTTGTTGGCCACGCACGTGTTGAAGAAATCATTCAATTCAGGAAAAAAGCGTTTCGATAAGATTGGGATAATGTGCCATTAATTTGTTTTCGTTAATCAGCGTTAATAGATGTGATTAATTATAGGAAATGTCTGAAAATAAAGAATTGGATAAAGGAGTGAAACATCATTCAAAAAGTCAATTTCCCCTAAAGCAGGGGTTCCCAACCTTTTTAAAGTACCGTTCCTGTACTTTGTAAACAATTTGATGACGTACCAGTAGACCAAAAATTTTGAAATGGGGAATAAAATGCAATGGAGAACAAAATAAATTAGGATATATAAAAAAATCATTTTAAATAAATCTCCTGAGTTTAATACACTTACCTTAACAGCTTCTTAATATTTATTAATAATACAATTACTATTGATTAATAATATGCAATTAATTTAAAGATGTTTGAAACCCAAAACACAATTTTTAGTAGAACTCAGACACAGTTATAATTCGCAAACACAGTTATAGACACAGTTAGAATTCGCAAACACAGTTATAGACACAGTTATAATTCGCAGGCGAGTGCCAAATTTTTATGGGGCGGTCGTAGATAACACATTCAGGTGTAGACGGCATCTTTTGAGATTAGGTAAATCCTAATAAAGTATTACAACACAAACAATGGATAAGAAATTCCAAACTAAAATATTAAAAAGCATGGATTGTTAGTTATTATAGTCATTTCTTTTCTTTTTTCGTAATACACATTTTTAATAGATTTTTGTTTTAAATTGTAAAATCATTTGCGTACCGGTAGCTGCTTGTCCGCGTACCGGTAGTGGTACGCTTGCCCAAGGTTCGGAACCACTGCCTTTAAGAAAAGGCATAAATTCTATAAATTGCGTCGTTATCAGTTTGAGAAAAAAAGTTACTGTCATAACAGTTTAATGAATAAGTTAAGTTAAACCATATTATTTCCTTCTGATCACCCAATAAGTTTTTAGATTATTAAAAAGGATCTTTGGAAAAGGTTTTGCCTATCGGAACTATGATTCAAACTCAGATCTCGTAACCTCCAGGTTTTATTCACATAGTGAACAACATAGTGAACTAATGGCTATGGTGATAGTTTTCGGAACCAAGATCTGCGAGTTCAAATCCCGCAGGCACGGGTAATTGATTGACGAGTTACTCCCGCAGGCCCATTCAGAACTAACTTTAAGTAGGAGGCCACTGTCAGTTTGCAGAGAAAACCATAGCGTTACAAACGAACCGAAGAATCTGTTATGCCGCATTTTTTTATTCCATGAATTTTTATTTTATGCCTCCATTATGATTCTTTACAAAGGTTCTCCACCACTTTAACATCCTCAGGTGTGGGGTCAAGTGTACCGGTCTCGTCACTTGACTCGGTTCAAAAGTACGGAACCGGCCCTTTACCCAAGTCAGACTCCGACCCTTGTGGTGCTATTCAAAACCGGAGCCACAAGTTTCTGCCCAATAGCCTTTGTGGACTTGATCTGATATACTGTCGGTCAAATGGCATAAGCCACAACAACAACAACTTTGTCCTATGATGTTGATTCATGAGGTAATGAAATAATACCTACTGTAAACAACACTCTCCAAATGACTTTCATAAATTACACGTGAAATCAAAATACAAGGTCCTTTTCTTCACACATATAATTTATCCCCAAACTAGCCTCTATTTCATTAATCCTGTCGTCCCTTGAAAGCTTCACGCAAAATATCTATCTATATAAACAACTGCAACAGCGGTTATGACTGCTCCTCTAGATAAACAGTTAATCTCCGAGGAAGTAATCAGCTAGCACAAATTTTTATAGACGCGATAGCATAAGTTACAGGAAATACCAAGGAGAGAATAAAATATAACGTAAGCGTGCTAACGCCACAAAGTATTATTAATTTAAAAGTTCTAAGTAACCGAATTTTCAAGGACCTTTTCCTTGTCGATTTTATTTCGTAACTCCATCTATCACTAATCACACTAGATATTGATATTGGTTACACTGACTTCGAGATCCAATTGTCCGCAAAATTGCTTAATGCACTTCTCACCGCATCATTTATAAGCAGAGTCGTACCACCCCCCTTTTTTTGCCCCCTTAGCAAGAACATTGCTCCGCACCTTTTAATGGCGTCAATGTTTGTAATTGGTAAAATCGTAATAAATAATGATGTTTTATAATCATTTTATTGTTGCTATATTACAAAATATATATAGTTTGTACATAAATATATATACATAAAATCTTAGCTTTTAGCTCTAGTAGAACTAAAATACAATACATAAGACCACATATTCAAAAACAAAAATTTTAGGAGCCTAGCAATTATAGAAGCATAAAATAATTGCAATAAATAATTCTAGAAGCAATAAATCTAGAAGCAATAAATAATTCTAGAAGCATAAAATAATTCCACGAACATAAATTTGAGTACTTAAATTTTGACCTTTATTGCTTTATCGTTAGCAAAACTAGTTACAATTTCACCAAAATCTATGTGGCTAATCAGTTCCTGCTCAATGGACACAGAGATGATGTGCTCTCATGTCCTGATGTGGCCCTTCTGACCATGGCGTCCGTGGCAATTGCCCCGGTGCCAATGCGTTGGTACACTACTGCTTATAAGTATCACAAAAAACCTCTAATTGTAAGCTTATATTCAAGGTATCAACAACAAAGTTAGCACCTTACGTTGTCATTCATTGATTGCATACTGAGAGTAGATACGCTTATAAAAAAGTCAACAAAACCAGACGAAACTCTTTGATTAAGGAGTGAACTAAGTGAGCTAAATTCGCCAGCTGCTCCCCTATCATCTCTGATCCTTTTATGCGTCATTTCTTCTGTCTTCCTGCGTGTGATGTCATGAATATCAAGTTACCCTTTAGATTCTATCAGCTGCATTCCGTTACTGTCTTGTAATGTTAATTCTTATAAGCCCCTATCCATCACAATTTCGTACTTACTCGATAAAGGTAGACAAAATGGCGTGTAAGTAGATTGTAAGTTGATTCAGCTTGATTTGTTCTTTCAGTTATGACCTCCAATACAAGTCGTCTACTCACAATAGTTCGGTCTAGTTCCGGACGTATCACTTAACAGTATCACGCTAGTACAGTGGTTCCTAGTTGATTCAGCTTGATTTGTTCTTCCAGTTGTTATGACCTCCATTACAACTCGTCTACTCACAATAGTTCGGTCTAGTTCCGACCGTATCACTTAACAGCATCACACTGGTAAAGTGGTTCCTAACCTTTCGTTCATCAGGGACCACTTGCCGAAAAAAAATTCACCGGGGACCATATACAAAACACTTTAAGAGACAAAAAATAGATTTCATTTTCTCAATAAACAAACAATTTGGGATAAACAATCTTAATAAAAAGTTACATATATAAATTTAATGACAATAAGAAATTTAACGTAAATGTAAACTTAGTGGCAAACATAAAAGGGTTTGAAAACTTAAAAATTAACTAGTTGATACCCGTCAAAACATGACGGCTGAATAGTGAATAAATTCAGTAATACACAAATTATACTCCAAACATCATTGCCAAATGTTGAAAATCATAATATTAAGAATAGAGAAATGCACTTTAAAAAATTACTATTGAAACCAATAAAAAATAGGGTCACTCAACAGCGCGGAATAAACAATTTCCGTCAGGTTTAATTCTATGTCTCATAAGCATGATTAAAAATAAAAATGGCAGACAGAGAGAGAGCTAGAGAGACTCCTCGGAATAAACAAACTAACGTGTTTACGCGGCCTCGTGCTTAGTAAGTATCTAAATCCAGATTTAAACATGCCAATAAGCATGCGCAGAAACAAATTAATGTGTTTATGTGGCCTCGTGATTAGTGAGTATCTAAAGTCAGATTTAAATATGCCACTCAACATACGCAGAAAGCAATTTTTAATTGTAAGTTATCGCTAATTAAAAGAAATTGGGGGTTACAAAAGCCTAATTTGACACATCTACAGATTAAACTCTTTCGTTTATAACCAAAATAAAGTAAATTGATGCAATAGTTTTCTCTCGCGGACTTCCCAAAGAATCGGCTGAGCAACTTAAATATATAGATGAGAAAAAAAATTGTTCTATTAGCTGTAAAATTGCTGTGAGGCTGCGAATTCGCGTTGAAGAAAATATATCAGGGATTTTTAAGCAGAGAAAGGATTTTTTTGTATATGAAACGTCGGAAAACAAAATAAATACAGGAATTTTTAGGATTTGAAGAAAAAAAATTCGGAACAAAAAATTATTTTGTTCCCGATGTTATAAGATTGTTAAATTCTCGGTTGGTTCGAAACCATGAAACCATTTTTTTTTTCATCACTTCTGAATTCGCGGACCACTTATTGGGTGCTCGGTTAAGAACCACTACACTGGTAGAAGCCTCTGATTATTATTAGCTTATATTCAAAGCACCAACAGAAAAAGGTTGAACCATGCATACGCATTTCTTGGTTATATACTGAGATAACATACGCTAGTCAAAGAGTAGATAAAACCAGACGAGACATTTCCGCTTCGGAATGAACCAACATAGCTAAATTGGTCAGTTGCTCCACTACACTTTCTAACGAATTGCAAACTATTATATTATATCGGTCTTCCTACATTTGACGTCATACCGTCTAGAATTGTGACGAAGTAGGAATTAAAGAATTAATATAAATACCAGTAATGTAATAAAACTAGGCAAGCTAAATTATAACACGAGATTCATTATGTCAATAAGTAAAAATGCAAAAATTTTCAGATGAATGATATTGTCTATGTATTACAGCAAAACCTCGTTTATCCAGAATCCATACTAACTGGGACCATAGGCAATCAGGACAATCGAAAATCCGGATAATATGAGAAATATGGGAAATAAGCAAAACAAAATCCTTAACTAAGCAGAATTCCCGTATATTACGATAAAACACTGTTTTGTAAAAAAATTACATAGTATTGTTTACAAGACATTAAAAAATAAAAAAATAACTTTTCACATTATTTTTTAACAAAGAATTGACAAGTCTAGTAAAGCTATCTTAGACTCAACAAAAAGCATTTTATTACCATAATTTATTGTACATTCTATGCAGGAACTGTACATTGAATCAAACTGAAAAGCGAATATTTGGCGTATTTGTAGTTACTTTCTTGCTATCATAGTTAAAAATCATTACCTAATGTGCACATTAAATAAAAAAAATGTCTACAAATCTTATCCGGATTATTCGGACATCCGGATTATCCGGAGATCCGGATCAACGAAGTTTAACTGTATTTATTTATTCTTAATAAAGTAGCATGAATTCATGATTTGTCTAAATATTCTATTCACTTAAATAATAGCCATTTTAGACGTTAAATGAGATTATTAAGCTAATGAGGAACAGTGAAATTTATGAGTTAGTCTGTGATGCCTCTTGTGTTTAATTTTAAAGAAAGAGGTTTACTACTTTAAACTGTTATTAAACGTAACCAGTAATTAATGGTTTATATTTCACAAACACCTTTATTAATTAGTTGGAGGAAAACCATCGGTTAGGAATTTAAACATAGCGGAGGAATGAAAAGAGATCTTATTACGGTTATGACTTCAAATATGGAGAAATAGAACATTTAAGAAGTTAAGAATACAGAGGCTGTTCGCACATTTTTTAGACGATTTTGGTAAGCGGTAATAAAAAATCGTTTACGGAAAAAGAAATAATTGCAATTGTACTATATTTTTAAAAGTCAAAATTATCGTCTGCGGCTTGAAAGTTTTATTTTTATTCAAAATGGCGTTTTTAACAAAGCAGTGGTTCGAAGGCTACATTTATTCTCTTTCCGAAGAGAAATATGCATACTCCGTTATCCAAAAACGATGTGAGAGTCATGGTTTTGTGATATCTAAAGCGTCGATAGGTAATATCGTCAACAAGAAAGGAAAAAAGACGTCAAATTGGAGCCTCAAGTGGGACAAAAATTTCAAACAAGTATCCAAGGAAAAAACGGACATCTTCGACTATTGCAAAGGTACGTTGTTTAATGTTAAAAGAAAATACCCCTAGTCAAAGGACAAATGCAGAATCATTAAAATACTCGGTGTCCCCTGTAAACAAAATGATAAACGTTGATTTAAATCTTAAGAAAGCGAAAAAACGCAACGTGCATCGTCTTCTTCCAAATCATATCGCTGAACGCAGGACACGCTGCAGAATTCTATATGAGAAACACTTATCCACTGAAAAATGGAAAACAATTGTCACAATAGATGAATCATGGGTGTATTTAAATGATTTCAACAAAAAAAAGAGCCATTTATTATCATAAAAGGCGAGAAAAAAAATTTAAGTACATGGTTCAAAGAATCGAAAGAAAGTTTTTCTAAGGGATTCATGATTGTTGCTGGTTTTTCTTATAATGGCAAGTTAAAAATAAAGAGAGTGGAAAAAAAATGTCAAGATTCACTCCAAATACTGTCAGGAACATATTTTATCGCCAATTTTTCTGAATGAAATACCATCGCTTTACCCACAGTGCCATCAATCTGTGAGACTCCATCAGGACAAAGCTAGCAGTCACACATCAAAATCCACTGTAAATTTCCTAAAAGAAATGGAACAAAAAACTGGTATCAAGGCCATACCCTTCACTGATATCCCTACTAAATCTCCCGATGTATCACCTATGGATTTTTGTGCTTTCGGACTTTTAAAATCTGCATTATCCACACGTCGTCCCAAAACCCTTACAGGACTCTGGAAAGCTGTTCAGGAGGAATGGGATAGAATACCTCTTCTGTCACTTCAAAAGGCATTATTATCCTGGAAATTGCGGTGTCGAAAGATAGTTCAGAATAAGGGATGTCAAATAGAAGATTTAAAACACAAGAATTTTATGTAATTTAGTTTTGTGAATACAATATACATCGTCTAAAAAATGTGTGAACAGCCTCTGTATTGAATCAAAACACTGATGCAAATCTCTCTCTCTCCTTATGTGTATATATATATATATATATATATATATATATATATATATATATATATATATATATATATATATGTGTGTGTGTGTGTGTATGTATGTATGTATGTATCTATACACACACATAATTGTGTTTGGTCTTTGCAGCTTATTTAAATATATATATTTATATGTATAGCTCATCGAAGATTAATATTTATTGTGGTAATGTTTATTTCCTTAGAACTTAGTCCTAATATACTTTACAAGATTAATGCCAAGTATTACAAAATAACACCACAGCGAATTTTTCCATCAGTGCGCAACAACATTCTCGACTAATCACTGTAAACTACATCTATAATTAAACATGTTTATCCACAAAACTCATGTATATTTAACACTTCAATTATTATTATTATTTTTTGTTTATAAATGGAGAGGGGGGGAGATCCACAAATTTCTCTTGCAAAGTAATCCAATTTGCATTACAATCGAAACCTCTCTCGTTACACAGGCGTATTAATTTACATTATTTACAGAAAGAAAAACGCAACTAAGATGCGATATTCAAATCGACATCCTCCAATTATGCGACGCGTCTGAGAAAAGTCAACACTTGCGACAAGTTGCCATTCACAAATTTCGCTAAAGTGTGGCATTAACTTAATATGCGGGGAGAGGTTGACACAGACATTTTAATTAAATATTTGATAAGAGCAGAGTAGCAACATGCGTATGCTATTAATTATTTTGACACAGATGTTGCAAATTGTTTATATAGTACCTGATATCTGAGGGGGTTTTAATATAAATTGTTTTCACACTGATTATAATGATCACACGTGAAACCGAATTAAAATGCAAATGTTTGTTTAGAAACTTCGAAAGAAAAGTAAATTTTGCTGTTATTATAAAGTACTATTGTATATTATGATTTAATTAAAAGGAAGGTTTTGATTATTATAAAAGGAAATTTAATATTTAACTGAATTAGGAATTTTGTTACCGTTATTTATTTATTAATACTATCGAATATAATAACATTTATATAACTTGGCGTAGGATTGGGATTAGTAACTGAAAGTTTGTGAAATTAATTATCTTCACGTGTGTATACTTATGTGAATAATTAAGCATTATTCCCATAATTACATAAATAACTAATAGTTATGATTTCAGATTGTCATTGTTCGCGGAAATTCAAGAGAATATCCATCAAATCGAATTATATCTATGTCTAGCAAGTTGTCTAGACGTACCATCGAAAATACCTTACTCAATTTTAACCATATCGGTTGGTTTAGGATAGAATTATATTAACAGAATTATAAATTCACTTCGTTTTAAACATATGAGATTAATTTTTAATGATTTATCAATACCTGAATCACTGCTTAAACTAGAGATAGGGGTAAAGAACCATTGAAAAAATTGGGAATCTTAGCCGGTGTTCAAGACTTTAAGGCCAGTGATCTCAACTGAACTATCCAGGCTATATAAGGATTTTTTTACTGTTTAATTCCTTTCGTACTTTTCTTTAGAAGCTAAGGACATAATAAGCATGCTTGTACGTATTTCCTGAATTCCATGCATTTTTCAGTGATTCTGATTGTTTTACCCTGAATTTTTGTCATATGTTAGACTAACGGTCTATAATAGTTCTTTCTAGCTATCCAGCGCCACTGCAACGACCATTTCCAGTACCTGGGATCAAACCGTGTCTAACCTCCGGATGTCGTTCATCTTACAGTGGTGCAAGAAAGGGGTTACGGGACATTAAATTCTAAGAAATAAAAATCACTTTTACTGTCTTAATACATACTATAGAATTTTTCAGAATCCAATAACGCTAAAATCCTATTGATTATGCAATGTTTATATCACTAGATGCAAAACTTTTATGCTGCGCTGCATATGCTTACCTAAGTGTAACTGTTCTTTAGTCTATTTACCTTGGCATGGAAATTTTTACCCATTAAAAGGATCTAAGTTTCCATTCCAGGTGCTCCTATGAAATTTCATACATGATTTCTTTGTCGTACTCTTATAATACTATTTATAGGATTTTGGATTTAGAGTTAAGAATAATGTAAGTATTTTCCCTACAGCAAAATTCACGGATGATGACCTATGGGCCAATTTTCGATACCTCCCACATATTCTACGGAAGACAAATCGCGTGACCGAGATGATCAAGTAATAAGTGGTACTTCTTGGTCACAGAAGAAATATTGGACAATTCGGCGACATGGTGACGAGCTCGTCCTGTTGAAAGACAGCTCCTGGGAAGGGCTGTGAGACGGATAGGACGACTGGTTTCGAGTTCTGATGAACAGCGGACTGGTCGGAGTACCTGCTATCCATATTTCAAGAAAGCATGAATGAGGTGAATTAGTAGCCCATGTTATTACGCTTGGTAATGGATCAATATGACGCTCTATAATGCGCTCTTACAGATACCACTCTCCGCTGAAACTGTAAATAAGAATTCCGCTGTCATGATTCTTGAGATATCTAGACTCGTTAAATAGACATGATTCGCTGTCATTTAGCGCTCCAGTGTCTTCGCTTGTAGCACCATTGAAGCCTCTGTCGTCTATAGCAGGGGTGGCCAACAAATGGATCGCGATCGACCGGTCGATCTTCGACATGATTTTGGTCGATCGAGAGTCATGATTTTTTGAAAAATTATAGATTATAATAGTTATATAGAGATGCTCATTTTTATGAAAATAGCAACTAGTCGATCGCCGAATAAACAATTCATGAAGAAGTCGATCGTTGACTTAAAAAAGTTGGCCACCCCTGGTCAACAATACCTGGTATAGCTACTAAAAACTGTCACAATAATGGACGACGAGCTACCAGCCTCCTTGAAGCACACATCGCCTGATCTCCTCAATTGTGGACACGATGTGGATGTCGAGTGCTATTCGTCACCGCTTAGCATTTTCATGTCTTCCTTTTCTGACGTGGCCATATGTCCCTTCTGTCGTAGCCTAACGACGATGCTTCTTGAGTGTGTTGTCTACAAGCACGAATAATGGTTCTAGAGTTTCGCTCAAAGCTTGCAGTAATATCAACCACCTTCTCTCACCCCCAACAGTTCCTTCTGGCTCAAACTCCCTCAATCGTTCATAATGCACGTTTACTTACTAGCAGAGCAACGAGTCGACCCAATGTTTTGGATCTGCTTTACGAGGACTCTTTTTTATATCCCCCGAGTAACATTTCACCCTGCATTTCGCACCCTGCATTGCTTTTTGCGTTCGCTTCCAAACCGATAACATGTAGTTTTGCGCTGCGAGGTTTGTACCCTTTTTCCGTTTGCCCGGCAGTTTCCGGACAATAACAGCGAAAGATGTTGATCTGATGTAAATGTAATTTTAAGTAAAGGTGTCGAGCAGCATTTCCAAGAATAAAGACGATGTTTCGACCAGACTGCCTCTTCCTTTCTGGCGTCGAACTTAACTTATTCTCTCCTGCGTGCCTGCCTCTACGACCACGTCCATTTGACTAAAACTGTGCCCGAATACAAACCCCGGAGTATTCTGATGATGTGGAGTTCACCGGCCTGTTGCATCGCCCCGCAACGACCTTTATAATAGACCCTGTCAAAGATCTTACACACACACACACACACACACACACACACACACACACATACACACACACACACACACACACACACACACACATATATATATATATATATATATATATATATATATATATATATATATATATATATATATATATATATATATGTGTGTAACAAGAAAACGCGTCTTCCTAAATTACTTTACTTTAAAGCATATTCTATTGTTAATAAAGTACGACCCCTTGTCCAAAATTGCGACCTAAAAGTAAAATAAGATAATTTATCGTAGCCCTGCAGATCATTAAGCAGGCATGTGAGCTATCGGAACTCAATAACAGCCCCAGATATGAGTGTTAGAAGTTTATGAGATTCCGAATGTCAGTATAGTGTCAAAATTCTTGAAGAGCCCTCGAAACATTCTGAAGTTATGTCTTCTATAACGTCAAAAAACTCACTTTGCAAGAACTTTATGGCCACTTATCCTACGCCCAGGTCAACAGTTCACAGTTCTGATAAGCGCGGGATCTAGCAGTAAAGTCCCCGATAAACTTAAGTGGACACGTGAACTCCACGAATCTAAAGTCGCCCAAGTAAAAGTTTAGGCCCTCTGGCGACAATATCGCAAAACACCCATTTAATATTGCATGAACAGAAGACTTTTCTCTCTCTTCGTTTCTAACTCTTGTTGCTGTCGGACCTACTGTCCACAGTCCGGTGGTTGCAAGGCTTTTCTCGTAACTCTCCAATGTAAGCACTGTTGTCTTTACGTCCTGTCCTGGCATGGACGCCGGACAAGTCATGTGGCCACTGCAGCTAATGCCTTCTGATAAATAAAGCACGTCTTGGAATTTGTGCATTTCATCAATGGCTCCATGTTTGTTTCTCCTAAATTTCGTAAGTGCTTCCCCGAATCAACACTACGCCCGACTGCATCTCTCCAATTTGTGCGCATCGATTTACTGTATCATCAACACCCTCGTGCCGACTGCATCTCCCATACGTTCTACGCGTCAATACCCTTGTGCTAAATTTTAAATTTTCCAAATGTGATTATTATCACACACATATATATATATATATAGAATATATATATATAATGTATATTTGTCATACAAAGAGATCCAACACTTGGCTAGATCATAAAAAATTACTTTTACCTGCTTAATACTTAAAGATTATATTTTAAGTACTAAACATGTTTAAATATTTATGTAGACAGTTCTATGAATAAATAATTTGTTAAACGGAAAAGAGTATTTTTACAGCCTTTTTTTTATAGTATTTCAAACATCGGATGAAAAAAGCAGTTTAAGGGAACAATGCTTTTAAAACTCGGTTTGAACATTGATTTATTTTATTGTACAATGCAGATTAATGCATATATAATTCAGAACGATGCTGAAACAATAAATTTATATTAAGCTAATAAAAGAAAACGCGGCACGTGTGAGAAGGAAATACTACTAAGTCAACAAGGATCGGCACATAATCCAATGAAAAATTCATGAAGTGGTACAAATTTCGAGCAAAATAGTATAAATTGCCGGGTTGAAAAATATTTTGAATATTGAATAGCATTGTTATTCAAGGCGACGAGTTCCTTATCGCAGCTTATTAGTTTGTATAAATAATGCTTTTCACACGAAAAAAATGCTTAAAAGGTTTAGTCTAAAATAATTTCCTAGTTTGTAAAAAAGTCAAGATTTCTAAAAGATGTTTGAATAAAACGTGCTGGGTTTAAAAAAAAAAAAAGAGTGACAAATTATTCCCCTTGGGGAAATGAAATTTGCCACAGTACACGAAACCGGAATTCGTTTATTGTAATTTTCAATAATATTCGTTGCGACGCTTTTTTTCTAAATTGATATCATCATAATTTAAAAGATGAGTTAATTTTGTTAAACATGTAAAGCTTATAAAGAAATGTAACACTCTCATATACAGTCGAACTCCATTATAACGAACTTCAAGGGACCAAAGGTTTTGTTCGCTTTATCCGAACCGTTAAGAAAAATGCTAGAATTCACAAAATGTATAACTCATTAGTTGCAATGTGTATTCAATAATAATGTATTAAAGAATCATAAAATCTTTTAAAAATAATCATTTATGAATTAAATCTACAAAAAAACGATTAAATTAAACTGACACATTACTAACTAAATTACGTACAATAGGAAAACGGCGGGACCAAAATTTTCGTTCGCTATATCCGTGAGTTCGTTATATACCGGGTTCGCTATAACGGGGTTCGACTGCACTATGAAAGATGAAGTTTATGATGAAGTTTTAATGTTAGTTATATGATGAAGTTTTAAAAAATCAATCTTGGTGAATGGAGACAAATAAATTAATAAAAAATGAAACGAAAAATAAAGTAACCGCAGGTTCCTAGAGCTAAATTGCGTAAAATGAATATAAAGCTTACAGACATTACAGAAAAGTAAAAGGAAAAAAAACTCATCTTGACGAAGGGAAATAAATATATTTAAGAAAAAAAATTAATAGAAAAAAGTATCCATAAGTCCTTAGAGCTAAAATTTAATAAAGAAATGTAACACTCTCAGACACTAGAGAAAAAGTGAAAGAAAAAAATCAATCTTGTGAATGGAGATAAATAAATTTAAAAAAATAAAAGATAGAAAAAAGTGTCTACAGGTCCTTAGAGCTAAAATGTGAAAAAGAAATGCAAAACTTCCTGACACTAGAGAAAAAGTTCTATATATATAATATAATATAATATATATATATATATATATATATATATATATATATATATATATATATATTGATGAACTGAGATAAATAAATTAATAAAAAAGTGTAAGCATGAAAAGTGTATCTATAGGTCCCCCACAGCTAAAATATGAAAAGAAATGTAAAACTCCCAGACAGTAGAGATAAAGTTAAAAAAACAAGTAAAAAATAAATAAAAAATCAAATTTTGTGAACGAAGATAAATAAATCAATAAAAAACTAAAATTAAAAAAGTATCCCCAGACCTACGGAGCTGAAATATGAAAATAAATGTAAAACTCTTCCACACTAGAGAAAAAGTTAAAAAAACGAATCATGATGAACGTATATAATTAATATATGATAAGATAAATAGATGAAAAGCATCGACAGGCCCACGGTGCTAATACAAAATGAGATGTGGGAGGAATAAATTTCGAAGAAACGAGCGGTCCCCACTCACCTCGCTGTCATTGTTTACTTGGTAGAATACAGGCCTCGAGTTTAGGAAGCCGGTTTCAATTTTCAGTCTTGGCACACAGTCGTTACGGCAACTCCCAGCCGTTCGAAAGTCATTGTAATTTCCTTCGAATTACTGAACAACTCCCATTATACGTAGAATAATTTTCATATGCTTAACTAATATACAGTAACCACCGCTTATAGTGATCACTGGTTATAAGAATCAACCGTTTATAAGAATCAATATCGCGAAAACAAAAACAAATGAATTATTTCCATGTTAAAATTTTCGCTTTAAAGAATCAATCCACCGGTTTTAAGAATCAGTTTACACTCTTCGCTTTACTTCCATTTTTCCAAAAAACCTACTTAAACCCTCAAAAGGCACGAAGTTCGTTCTTTTTTTTAAAGAAAGATTGATAAGATGGGATGGAATATAGTCGTAAAATTCACCCCTTTCTTTATTAGACATAACATAATCGTTTCCCCTTAAACGCTTTACCACAACACTGTCCTATTAGCTTGACCCGGGGGCAACTTTACCCGTCCGAGTAAATCTTCGTCTGAGACTATAAGTATTGAAAGAGGTATAAACAGCCTTCCGAAAACTTCATTACGTCAAACTACAGTAGAAAACTTTTTCTTGCTCCCTTCCTGTAGTTGAAATGTTAAAACTGTTAAGCAGGTATGTTGTAACTTGTAACAAATATTGTATTTTTTTCTTCTCTTACTATAATCATGTGTATCTACTTATAGGTCTAAAAATTAAGTTTTATTTTTAAAACTATAAAAAAAATTTTAATAAAAGATAGTTAATGTAAATTAAAGAGTATTTTATGGTAAATTATCTAATGTATGTATATATAGGTGTGTGTGTTCCAGTCCAAAAACCTAAATTTCGGTTATAAGAATCAACCGCTTATAAGAATCAAAAACAGTAATAACAAACGTGATTCTTATAAGCGGAAATCACTGTAATTTGTGATACATATAAAAATGGAAAAAAAAGTGGGAAAAAATTCCTGTTCAGAGAAAAATAAATAAATAATATTAAAAAACATTCTGCATGTATGCAATTTTACAAAAAAGTAAATTTATATATATAAAACAGTCCCGTAACTGACTGACTCACTGACTGACATACAACGCACAGACCAAACCGCTGGACCTAAAGGGCTGAAATTTTGCATGGTGATTTTTCTTATAGTGTAGGGGTGCACTAAGAAAGATTTTTGAAAAATTCTTCTTAGATTTTTTAAAAATTCAATTTTTAAGCTGTTTTTGTAACTTTTTTTAAGTTTGCATTTAAAATAATAGTTTGAGGGTTATAAAATTTATATCACAAGAAATATCATGAAAATTCCTTTAAAATGAAATCTTTTTCGAATCTTTACCTCCATATTCTGATTTTTGGTGAATTTTTAAAGATTCATTTTTATAATTTAATTTATTAAATGCTGATCACGGGATTTCCTTTTCTGGTACTTTAAATAAATTTATCGTCACGTGGATAGCAACTAAATAGACAAAAAAAATATTTTTTTTTCTTGTTAATGCGGCAGACGATTGGATATTATCCAAAAAAATATTAAAATACAGTAAAAGATATGATCCTCAAACTGTATTATATTATTTAGTATGTCCTATTAAATTTAATTTGAATATTTTCTTCTACATTATTTTGTCTATAAAAATATCCCTTACGATTTTTTTATTATATTTTTTTTTCTTTTTTACATCAATTGTATACATTGATCGTCGTCCTTATTATATATATATATATATATATATATTTGGCATAAATTGCATACATTGACCGTTGTATTTAATTTGAATGTACTGCGTAGCGAAGTGCGGGTTTTCAGCTAGTAATATAGATACATATATGTGTCTTCTGATGGTGGGTACTTCTTCTTCTGATTTGGCCCCTGAAGATTCGAGAAGTTTTGCTGACTACTTCTTTATCACGGGAGCACCACTTCAGATGAGTAGCATTGCTCCCTGTGAAGGGACATCACGGTGACTACCATGCCTTATTCTGGATTTGAATCCACATCATGGAAGAGTTGAACGCTATTCACAATACCATGTGGGCGGCTCAGTAGCATAAATAAAACAGATATAAATAAAACAGATAGATAATTTACAGAAATAAATTGCTGACTAACCAAGCTAAAAAATAAAGGATCCCTGGAAGATCTTACTTTGTGATGTCTGTGGCATACTGTCCTAGATTCATTATTTTATTTATAAACACGCTTAGTAATCGAGCCTGAACATCTTCTTTACCAGAAAGTTTACACTAATCATTGCAACTTTGTGATCTCTCCAAAATAACCTCAAAATGCGAAGAAATTTCTGAAATATATTTTGTTAACATCAGAAAGACTTATTTCTTGTTTGAGTAACTTTATACTACGGCCAGTTGCTCTATGAAAATTAATCTATTATTCAATTCAGAAAAAAGATTATAATCTCATCTACTTATTAATGCAGCAAAATATTGTTACATGGGCCTTACGAAAAGTTGACTTTATGCTGTTGAGTTTTTATAGTGATATGTCAAAGTTGTATGTTAAGGCTAATGGTTATACATTTTTTGCTGAGCAAAACAAATTTTTTGACGCAGTTTAGCGAATTCATTCTGTTGTGATAATTTTGTTGTGGTAATATCAGAATGATATATTTCTTGTTTGAATACTTTTACTCTACAGCCAGTTGCTCTATGAAAATTAATTTATTATTTAATTCAGAAAAAATTGAATGCTATCTCATCTACTTAATCATGCAGCAAAATATTGTTACATGGGCCATATGCTGTTGAGTTCATATGCTGAAATTGTCTGTTAAGGCGAATGGTTATACATTTTTTGCTGAGCAAAACAAATTTTTTTACGCAGTTTTGCGAATTCATTCTGTTGTGATAATTTTGTTGTGGTAATATCAGAATGATGTATTTTTTGTTTGAGTACTTTTACTCTACAACCAGTTGCTCTATGAAAATTAATTTATTATTTAATTCAGAAAAAAATTTAATGCTATCTCATCTACTTAATCATGCAGCAAAATATTGTTACATGGGCTATATGCTGTTGAGTTGATATGCTGAAATTGTATGTTAAGGCGAATGGTTATACATTTTTTGCTGAGCAAAACAAATTTTTTGACGCAGTTTAGCGAATTCATTCTGTTGTGATAATTTTGTTGTGGTAATATCAGAATGATGTATTTTTTGTTTGAGTACTTTTACTCTACAGCCTGTTGCTATATGAAAATTAATTTATTATTTAATTCAGAAAAAAATTGAATGCTATCTCATCTACTTAATCATGCAGCAAAATATTGTTGAATGGGCCATATGCTGTTGAGTTGATATGCTGAAATTGTATGTTAAGGCGAATGGTTATACATTTTTTGCTGAGCGAAACAAATTTTATTGGCACAGTTGTGCGAGTTCATTATTGTGGTACTATCATAATGATGCATTTCTTGTTTCAGCATTTTTATACTACGGCCAACTGCTTTATGAAAATTAATCTATTATTTAATTTAGAAAAAAATTAAACGCTATCTCATCTACTCAATGATGCAGCAAAATGGTGTTACATGGGCCTTAGGTAAAGCTGACTTTATACTGTTGAATTTTTATAGTGATATGTTAAAGTTGTATGTTAAGGTAAAGTTGTATGTTCGCAATTTTGCGAATTCATTTTGTTATGATAATTTTGTTGTGGTACTATCAGAATGACGTATTTCTTGTTAGAGCATTTTTATACTACGGCCAATTGCTTTATGAAAATTAATTTATTGCTTAATTCAGAAATAAAAATTATATGTTATTTCATCTGCTTAATCCTGCAGCAAAATATTGTTGTATGGGCTTATGTAAAGCTGAAATTATGCGGTTGAGTTTTTATAGTGGTATGCTAAAGTTGTATGTTGAGGCTAATGGTTATTTCTGAGCAAAACAAATTTTATTACCTGTTGTGATAATATCAGAATGATGTGCTTCTTGTTTGAATATTCTTATTCTACTGCCAATTGCTTTATAAAATTGAATTCATTGTTTAATTCAGAAAAAAAATTGAAGGCTATCTCATCTACTTAAATTACTGCTGCTTAACTTATCTACTTAAATTACTCTACTGCTGTTGAGTTTTCATAGTGATATGCTAAAGTTATGTGTCAAGGCTAATGGTTATACCTTTTTTGGCTGAGCAAAACAAATTATATTAGCGCAATTTTGCGAATTCATTCTGTTGTGATAATAAGATTAGAAAGGGAAAAACATTCATTAAAACAGAAAAAAATGATAAAACCCTTTTCATGAGCCTTAAGATTCCCAAGAAAAAAATAAAAGTTTTGCAAAGATCAATATATTGCTTCTTCATGCAAACATCAATATGTTGGAAAAATTTCTCGAGGCATAGAAATACACTGAAATAAACCCATTCAATCGGAAAAAGAACAACGGTCATTGTCTAGTATAAAAAGTATAAACAGTTGATAAATCAATATGAAAGTTACATTTCCAAACCAGAAATAAAAGGCTACGTCAATTATTATTCCGAGTGTAATAAATAGTGGCATAATTCGATGAAAAAAATCGTGATGCGTGATACAACGAAAACTTGCAGTAAAGGCACAAAAAAACAAAACGAAATGAACGATCCTCGATGAATATTTCCGTAGGACGTGTACTACTTTATTCACAGGCCATTAGTTTGTTGGAACTGTTTGGTATCATTTTGTACACTGAATATTTTAAATAAACTTTTCTAAGAAACAAGCTCACGCGCAATTCATACCTTGTTTTGTGGCTGAAAAAAATACATTATAATCGAGGTTGATTTTGTTTGACCTTATTTTACTGCATTTTCTGCTGAAAATAACGAGGCTGAATTTTTTTTTAATCGAGAAAAGACTGTTATTCTATTACGTGCAAATAAAGGTAAAAAATAGCTTTGTGGCAGGATATTCATTTAGAGAACGTTAGAAATGAACAGAAAAAATAATGAAAATTGAAATAATACAACTCTCTAATAGAACACCAATAATACATAAGTGCGTCCAGGACGAAAAATTCTTCAAAATTTCGAAAAAAACTTTTATTGCATTAAAAATTTTTGTGTTCTTTTCCTCTTAAAATGACGTATAAATCATGTTTTTACTTTAATTAGAACAGGACATAATAATTTTTTTGTTTCCAACATTCTAATAGCAGTCAATCTTTGTTTAAACCTGTAAATGCGTTTTCTGCATGATGGTGTTTTTCACCATTTCTTGTTTTTAAATTATTATAAGTCAAGAACCATTAAAGATAAATGGTTCAAATTTGGAGCATGTCTTTTTCCATTGATTTGCTTTAATTTTTAATCAACAAATTTGAAAAAATATTTACTTTTCAAAGTATGATTTTTAAAAAATAAGTTACATAATTTTTTTTGAAATTTTTTCTCTAAAAGTTTTTTTTTTTTTAAATTAATATTGCTGTACAAAAATTAAAATTTCAATTTTCTGTTTAATTAAATGAAAAAGTTTTGAAATTTGGCAAAAAGTATTTGGAGTTACAACGATTTTAAATTATTACCCTAATTAAAAAAAATTTAAATTAAATTTTTTTAAAAACTTTATGAGAAGTTTTAGGATGTGATTTTGTTTACAAATTATATGGTTAACCATCACCGAAAAATTCGAAATTTTAACTCAATAAATTAAATTTTTTTAATGTGACCCGGACGCCCTAAATCAACTACTATTTTGCATACGGGAGATAAAGAGAAATTCAAGATAATTTAGTATTACACTTAAATAATCTTTTTCAGGTAACAAAGTATTTCAATACATTCATGTAATTCATAAGTCTGGAATTAAAAATAATTGTTTTTCACAATTTTGAGAAATAACTTCTGAATTCTCAACATAAAATGCTTTCGACTGCAAATTTGTAGAACATTAGCATTTTTAAAAATCGATTTGAACATCTTCGTTCCTTTGGATAACCCATATACTAAAATTAATTTAGTATCTCAATAGGTAAAAAATTAAATTATTCTTTAACTATTCAAAAATATCCCCACGAGCATCCTTTGCTAAGTTCCCTTAATGCTTTTAATCTTTTTTTGGTAATAAAGGAAATTTTTCTTCTAATAGTTTAACACATTTTTGCTAATTAAAACAAAAATATTTGCTATATTATCCAGAGAAAATACAAGGCTAAAAGGTTAATATAATGCTGTTTTATACAAGCATCAATGTGTTGTTCAAACATCAATATCTTATCAACATGTCAAATACCGCTAAACGATTAATATAGTGCTCTTTTATACGAGCATCAATATGTTATACATACACCAATATCTTATCAATATGTCGAATACTTTTAAAGATTATTATAGTGCGTTTTAATGCAAGCATCAATATGTTATGCAAACGTCAATATCTTATCAATACATCAAATACTGTGAAAAGATTATGTATAATGCTAATTTAAACAAGCATTAATATGTTATGCGAGCACTAATATCTTATCAATATGACAAATACTTTTTTAAAGATTTTTATTGGGCTCTTTTTTACGAGCTTCAATACGTTATTTAAGCATCAATATCTTCTCAATATGACAGATATTGCCAAAAGATTAATATAGTGGTAATTTATACAAGCATTCATATGTCATGCACGTACAATCATCAATATCTTACCAATACGTCAAATACTTTCTAAAGATTTTTATAGTGTTTCTTATAAAACCATCATTACGTTATTCAAACATCACTATCTTATTAATATATCTAATACTCCTAAAAGATTAATCCTCTCCTAAAAGATTAATACTACCCTATTTTACGGTATATTGGTGCTCTTTTATACAGGCATCAATATACCGTAAAATAGGGTAAGATTGTCCCGTGTGGGGTGAGAATAGGCCAACACGGAATTTAGCAAATAAGTGCTCTCTGGTGGCTTGTTATTAAAGCTATTAGTTTTCCCGTTTATCAAGGGGCAGTGGTATTTTGGTACAAATCAACAAGTGTTATCACGCTCCTCTGATACAATCTTTGTAACTCCCACAATTTCTTTTAACAATTCACTATTTTATCACTTTGTTACAACCTATGATTAGTGTTGGTTCTCGCGATATAAAGGATTAGTTTTATGTACTGGTAAGTAATATATTTTTACCGTATTTTTATTAACTTGCTTTCTTGTTTGTGTGTGTGTTTGTCCAGTAGAAATCTCGCAATCGATTTTTAACTAACTTCCCGACTAGCTAGACATTTGAAACTTTTAGAATAGCTCAGAACACGATGACAATGCATTTTTTTAAATACTTTTAGCCATATTTAAGCAGATTTAAATTCATTTTAAGTTAATTTTGCTTTGTAGACTGGTACAGCCATCTATCGGCAGGGACGGGAATGAAAAGTTAAATGCAAATTAACTTCCAATTAACTTCATTTTCTTTCAAGTTGATGGGATAATTCATAAAAAAATTTTTTTTAAGTATTTATTAATACATAGAATTGTTCAGTTTGTATGATTCAACAGAAAATTTAAAAACATGGTATATAAAAAGTTCTTTTTATCTTGTAATTATTATTCACCTACTACCTGAATTCTTATCTGTGGAGTTTCATCACTGTACCTGTTTTGGTTGTCATGTTATCACATTATCATTAAAATAAGTTCACTTGGTGGGATCAGATTGTGCCACCCTTTTTTGGTTATTTTGTGTACTTTAACCACTTTTTTTTTTCTAAACTGAGAAATTATTGACACAACTCTAACTATTAGAATCTCTAGAATTATTGCAATAATTTCTCTATTTGATTTTTTTAAAGAAACTTTAACTATCTGTATCAAAAATGTATTATTCGAACGTCAATATCGTATCAATATATCAAAATTTCCCGACACGAAGAACAACATTGAAATAAATCCATTCAGTCAAAAAAAAAAAAAAAAAAAAAAAAAAAAAAAAGAACTACGGCCATTGTCTGGTTCGAAATGTACAAACAATTGATAAATCAATACAAATGTCACATTTTCAAACCCAAAATAAAAGGATGGAAACAGTGGTATAATTTCATGAAAAAATCATGTCGCGTGCAAAAACTTTAAAAAAAAAAAAAAAAAAAAACCCAGGGAGAATAAAAAGGAAAAGGAGAAAAAATGGGAACAACCATGGAAGAATTTTTTTCCCCTTAGGTTGAAAAATGTTTTATTTCACAGGCTATTAGTACTTTTAAATTGCTGGGTATTATTTTGTATATTCATAATTTAAACACACTTACTGAAGAAACAGGCAGTAAATGATTTGTGTTGTAACTTACAAAATGCATTATAATCCCTGTTTGCTTTGTTTGACCTCATTTTAATATAATTTCGACAGGAAATAACGGAGATGATTTTTTTTTATCTGCAATATTTTCTCCCTACTGCGTACAAATAAAAGAAAACTTTAAAGAAATATATATCGACAAATTCTTTATGTGCCATGGCCGTTTATCAAAAGAATTCGAGAGATTTATGGAAAAAATATGTAGAACAATGAAAAAAAAATATTCACAGCCATGTATAGAAATTACAAAGAATTCTCAACTTATCCCTACAGTATTAAACTTACCAAGCAATCCCTCTTTGTTATTAAATAAACGCTATCCTGAAACTATAAGCAACATATTTATTAAAATGGTAGTCTAAATTGCGTGCCCAAGTTCTTCAGGCTGCTGTGTACTAACCCTATTGCATTCGCTCACCTCAATGTTGACCTAAATTAACCTATCTCTCACCTCAGTGTTAACGTATGGTGAAAATGTGTCCAAGTTTTGTTGACTTGTATTTAAAGATTTTTTTAATTGTACTCCGTAATAGAGAAAGGAATTTTATATCTTGGAGCATTTTTCGTTTAAAAAATATGCATATAATATTTTAAAATTTGAATTATTTGGAGAAAGAATCTGGTTTAGTGTGTTTTAAACACTCATAAATTCCTTTTGTGGACGTAGTTTATGAAATGAAACCTGTTGCAAGATGCAGAAAAGTTCAGGTTTTCTGAAAATGCCATTTTTATTGGATTATCAGCATTTATGTAGCTGTCAATAGTAAACAAATTTTCTCCATAGATAAACATTGAGTTGACCTAATTCAATATGGTTAATTCACAGCAGCCTTAACGGAGAACCGTATTTTACACCTGATCAAGTACTAACCTCTATAGAGATTTGACTTAACCATACTACCACTTAAAACACTTAACTGCCCTAAAAAAAAACAATCGTAAATAAGTTGCTTCATTAAATTGCAACACACTGTTAAATAACACGCCTTTCAGCTTCCAAAAATAGAAATAAAGTATGAGGAAATATGATTAGGTTAATATAAAAGATAAGGGAAAAACCAAAATGTAAATAAAAAATTACATGGTCACCGCTCTATGAAGTAACTCAATGAAAACAAATAGTATAGGCTAATGTAAATAGATTATAATATAAGTAGATATTGGTATCAATAAATTCAGTAGACTTATATAAATGAATCAATTATATAAGTAGATTTAATTTTTACGGCTAAATTCCTGTTTATTTCAAAACTATGTCTAATTTTCTCTATTTTTTAAACATTTATTCTTGAAGTTTATGTGACAGTTGCCAAAATATATTGATATATGGCAGTTTACATGCTCTACTGAAATTTTTATACCTATTTAAATTTTTACATACAGTTTTCGGTCTTAGTATAATATATTAATGTAAATATAACACATAAAAATATCTAACTTTGAAGAACTGCATACTGGATGATCACAAAATCACGTGGATTCTGATTATTTATATTTGAATATTCTATTTATTAAATATTTATATGTAAAAGCTGACGTTATTCAAAACGTACACTCGGTTCCAGATACACAATCAGGCAGGACCGCCCAGAGGGGGGTGGCAACTGGGGCACTTTGCCCCAGGCCTCCAACTGCCGGAGGGGCCCCAAGAGATTTTTAAAAATTTATTTATTAGATTTCCTCCGAAAGAAAATTCTGAAACTTGTACCGTACTTCAAAATTCAAAATAATCTCCTGAAAAAAGGGGCCTCCCAAAAAAATTTAAAAAAAATATTCGATTAATCAGATTTCTTGGGGCCCCCAACAGAACAGTTTGCCCCAGGCCCCGTAAAGTCTCTGGGCGGCCCTTCAGTCAGGAAGACTTGATGAACTTGTTCCTTTAAGTGTAACAGGGCTCCGAGGGAGAAAAATGTAATAAACTCAGATTGTATTAAAAAACCCAGCTTTTTAAAATGCGCATATATATATATATATATATATATATATATATATATATATGTATGTAATATGCCGACCCGGCCCCGTCTGAGATGATGATGATGAGATGCTGAGATGACGATGACCGGAGCAGGCACACCACAACAGTAAAGAAAGTAGTAGCCGAGTGTCCAAATAATAAGTCGTCGTTCTTCTGAAAATCCTAATTTTATTCACATTCTGCTCGGAGGATAACAGCGTCTTTACTAGGCAACAGAAATCCGCAAAGTGTGTACTTCTACAGGACTCAGGATCTTTTATAGACTGTTTGAGGTCGCTCGTCATGTGATCTTGAATAGGAATAATAATTGGCTAGCTCTGACTCAGGTGTCAGAGGTGACGTGTTATCTGATGTAATATGAGCGATTATTTGTGATTTTAGAGATGATGCTACGCAGATTCATTGACTTTAAAATCGGAAACGAAATTAACTCAAACGCCCAAGGGAATTTGGAAAAAGCTAGAATTTGAAAAGGATATAGGGTTTTTTAATGTTATATACACTCAAGAGCCAAAACATTATGACCACCTGTCAATAACGAGTTGGCCCACCTCTGGCGCGCAACACACCTTCAACCCGCCTTGGCATGGATGCCACAAGTCTTTGGTAGATGGCCGGAGACAGATTGTACCAGATGTTTAAGCAACGGTCACGCAAATCCGAGATATTGCGAATTGGTGGTCTTTGAACTCTGAGCTGCCGTCCCATGACATCCCAAATGTGTTCTATCGGATTGAGATCCGGTGAGTTAGGCGGCCAGGACATTAACTGGAATTCAGCATCATGTTCCTGGAACCACTCCAAAATAATTTTAGCCTTATGACACGGGGCGTTGTCCTGTTGGAACATTCCATTTCCAGCTGGAAAAACAGAGGCCATGTAAGGGTGCAACTGGTCCGCAATGATGTTCAGATACCCTGTAGCATTCATGGTCTGCTCTACCACAACCACGGGTCCCAGAGACGCCCAAGAGAACGTCCCCCAAAGCATAATACCGCCACCACCGGCCTGTGTATGACCTACTGTACATTGAGGGAGCAACAGTTCGCCTGGAAGACGGCGTATCCTGACACGGCCATCGGCGTGATGAATGACAAACCGTGATTCATCTGACCAGGCAACTCTCTCCCACCGATCCATGGACCAGTCGCGATGTTCCCGGGCCCAGAGCAGGCGCAGTTGGCGATGACGCTTGGTCAGCAAAGGCACACGAGTGGGACATTTGCTACGTAGCCCCATATCCAACAGTGTCCGTTGAACAGTGTGCTGCGATACTATTCTACTTGGCCCTGCATTGTATTGGGCTGTCAGCTGAGCCACTGTCTGGCTCCGGTTTTGCTTCACCATGCAAGACAGTATCCGACAACCTTTTTCTTTGATAGCGTGTGGACGTCCAACACCATGTCGTCTACTGCTGGTTTCACCGTCATTCATCCACTTTGCATAAGCACTAACAACTGTAGGTCGCGAACAACCCACGAGTCGTGCAGTTTCGGAAATACTTGTTCCGAGCCTTCGAGCCATTACAATCTGCCCTCTATCAAAGTCGCTTAGATCCACAGCCTTTCCCATCACACACAGAAGTAAGTGAAAAAATGATTCTTCAGACTCTCCAGCAGCAGTTAAATACCACTTCCACCTGATCACGTGCCTTCCACGTCATCCAGGCGAATTCATTGCAAAATGTAGGGGTGGTCATAATGTTTTGGCTCTTGAGTGTATATATATATATATATATATATATATATATATATATATATATATATATATATATATATATATATATATAATGATAAGGTAATATAATATAAATATAATACAATATATAAAAACATAAATATAATACGAGGGATGGAACTTTAATTGAGGCAACACTGTTGTAGAGCCATGAAAGCAACTTACACCACACGCACGTCACATACCTGTCTTACCTCAGAGCAAATGCGCTCTCCCCACAAACATCGCACGCTTGCACAGTGACAGGAGGAACACAGCCATGTTTTAGTTACCGGTCTATCGTACGAAATAATTTCTTGCATCGTACTCATGGAAGAAAAAAGCTTGTGCGTACATTGTGGCTGACGTGTTTGCTCTCTCTTTGGCTGGGAAGTGCTCTACCATCCCCCATATTCCCTGGAGTTACTCTCTGTGACTTTGATCTCATCCCCAAGATGAAGGAACCACTTCGTGGATTCCACCAGAGATTCTGCAGGCTGCAGACCGCTCCATTCGAAGGATCAACAGATGAGGTGCTGCGAACGGCTTCCAGAACGTTAGCAACGGGTGCTGAACAATGCTGGTTGCTACTTTAAAGGGCTATAAAAGTTTTCCCCCTGTATCTCTTCTGTACACTTTGTACTTACCTAGTTGCCACTATTAAAGTTCCATCCTACCTGTATGTATAATATTTAAAAATAATAAATAATGTATTACACACCCCATTTTCTAAGATTACTTGAAGTTAAATTAAAGGTATATGAGAGGAGGGTATTATGGAATACTGTCTGACTCTCGTCTCCCATTCTTAAGTGGAATTGATGAAGGTGAGTAATAGCGTCTTCAATAAGCCCAAAATAAACGCAAACAGGTGTCGAACGATATACACCTTTGGAGATGTGCGACAATAGGTAAAAAGTACGCGAGTCACTTAGAATGATTTGTGAAACCCATTAGCGGCGCGCTTTTCCCTTCGAAAAATCGGCAGGAAAGAAATTCCCCATAGGTGGTCTGCAGAGGGCGGAACTGGAAAAGTTACGGTATTCGAGATGGTTCGAGAAAGGGCTGAGAAGAATGCATAAATAACGACGTGTTGCGAATGAGGGGGAGAATAGACTTGGACTGTTGAAAGGTCGCCACGCGTACGGAGAGACGGGGGTCTCGTTTGGACTTTGAATAATGAACCCCGATCTCAGGAGTGTATCAATGTTCTTCGGAACGAACTTTTGTAAATGATTTATTTAACCAAGATTTTAATGTGTCAATAAACCAGATGTAAATAAGAGTTGGTTCTACAGTTATTATTACTTCTACAAGATAATGATTTGTCGGATCACGACCATAAAGGTTAACAAATACCATTTACATTTCTAAAAATAACTTTACTGGTTTTTGAATAATAATCCCCAAATCATCATGAGTACATACTATAACTAATTGTAATGAACTGTCACTTGTAAAATAATACTATTTATTTTGTTGTTATAAAAAAAAAATGATTTAAAAAAAGTTACAAATGGAGGTTAATATGAAATAGTCGGGTAATATGGAATAGGTGGTTTAAACCATTGAAAAACTAATTAGACTTCATAAAACATAGTTATTTTTATGTGTAAAAACCATTTTCTTAAGATTGCGTGCATGTCATTTCTGCTTCTAGTCTATTTACAAAAGTCCCAGATATAATCTTCTTTCTCTGTACAGTCAAGGTGAGCCTGCAGAGGACAGCTGAAGCATTGAATCAAAATTTCCCCTTGTTGATCTTCGGAGAATTTTCCGTTACACATGATATATTCAGCGTTTATGTTTTCCAATTCTTTAGTTGATGGCATGAAGTCCATTACATATGATACACCAGAATGGAACGATTCATCGCTGCTAACACAGGAGTCATCACTAGTAGGTTTAGGTCTAGAAGGTAATATAATAAATTAGTTTATAAAAATAAATTAGTTTATAATTAGTTTATTAGGTAATATAATAAATAGTTAATAAATTAGTTTTTTCCTTTTAATTATAGATATTATATAATAGACTGCACAGCAAAATTTTTATGTGATATTTACTCTTCTCAATAATAATACTAAATGTTTTGTTACTTCATTGTGTTGTAATACTACAGTGATTTTTTTTAAAATTTGTAATTTTTGTTTTTAATATTACAAATTATTATTTTACAGCTATAGTTAATAGTATTTGATCATAACATTTGTTATATTTTATATTTGCACAAAAAAAAATTGTTTATATTTTATAGTTTTTGCATTTAAAAAAAATTAATTAACATGGTAAAGAAACAACTGTACTTTTGTATCTTTTTTGAAAATTCCTTATACCGGTATTAATACCGGTATTCCGGCATAACGTCTGAAAAAATACCGAATATCGGTATCGTAATCACTAATCACTATTCAATCGAAATGATCTCCAGTTGAATCAGTTTTCATTCAGACACATACTAATGTCATTGAAAGCTGTATTATTCTTTATTAAACTGTCATACAGTAATTTATTATGCTTATAATAAGAAATGAATAGATTAACAGAAGATTTTAAAATTTAATCTACTTATACAATTGATCTATTTATATAAGTCTACTGAATTTATCTATACCATTATCTACTTATATTATAATTTACTGATACTAGTTTATACTTTCTATTACCTCATAGAGCAGTGAATCTATTATGTTAACCTATTCATATTTCCTGATACTTCATTTCTAGTTTTGGAAGCTGAAAGGCGAATTATTTAACAGCGTGTTACAAATGAATGATGCAGTTTGCTTACGATTGATTTTACAAGGCAGTAAGTGTTTGAAGTGGTAGTATGATTAGGTCAAAACCCTATAGAGAGGCTAGTACTTGATGCAGTGTAAAGTAATGTTCTGCGTTAAAATCTTGAGCATGTAATTTAGATTACCGTTTTAATAAATAAGTTGCTTATAGTTACAGGGAAGCATTTAATAAGATATCTGCTATAATTATAACTTACTCGCGAAAAACCAAGATTTTGAGATATTTTCGAAAAATAAATTAAAAAACCCATATAGTCATCGAAAAACCCAGATATGGGTATGAAAATCCAGGTATCAAAGTTGCCACTTCCTAAATGAAAAAACATACATGTCAAAGAAATTGACGTTTTTCCAGAAATAACCAAATACAGCATTTAACTACATACCTAACAAAGAAACACATAAAGACAATGAAACAATCAGGAAAAATAATTTCTTTGCCTTTAGTATAAACAATATTTGGATCAAATTTGCCATTTCATAAATGAAAATATATCTATACATATATCAGAGAAATTGACGTTTTTTTTTTTGCAGAAATAACCAAATACAGCATTAAAACATATACCTTACGAAGTAACACATAAATGCAATGAAACAAGCAGGAAAAATTATTCGCTACACAAACTGCGAAAACAGCTGACACGAAACCATAACTGAGAGATAAATCTATTGAATCAGAGATTCTACACGCAAATCATTATTTAGAATTGTTTAAAGAATGAAATAAAGTAAATTAAAACTATGACGGGCATTAAAACGGAAACACAAGGAAAAATAAAATTCCTCTGAACATCAAAAATTAATGTTTTCCGTCAGCGCGAGTGTTTGTTTTGTTTCGCAGCTGATTAGGGGGGTGATTTAATCATTTAATACTTTGCGTCAGAGACGAAATATTTACATAAGTGATTCATGCATGATGTACTTGGTGTTTTGATGAAGAAGTTGATGATTGAGTTTCTAAGCAAGAATGCTGATGAGTAAATATTTAACGAAAACAAAAGTTACTTGTTTCTTGGAGCAAAGAATTTCTGTTAGTCAATTATATAAAAAATTCAAGCATAGTTCTTAGGAGTTAATAACAGGCTTACGTTAAACGTAAGGAAATGTAAATCAAGCATAAACAACTGCGTTTTAATAAAATAGACATGAAGTATGATCTATATATATAAAAAACAGTTCCGTAACTGACTCATTCATTCATTCACTGACTGACTGACATACAACGCACAGACCAAACCGCTGGACCTAAAGGGCTGAAATTTTGCATGGCGATTCTTTTAATAGTGTAGGGGTGCACTAAGAAAGATTTTTCAAAAATTCTTCTTAGATTTTTTTAAATTAAACTTTTAAGCTGTTTTTTTAAACTTTTTTTACGTTTGCATTTAAAATAATACATTGAGGGTTATAAAATTTATATCACGAGAAAGATCATAAAAATTCCTTCAAAATGAAATTTTTTTCGAAAATTTACCTCCATTTCCTGATTTTTGGTGAATTTTTAAAGATTCATTTTTAGAATTTAATTTATTAAATGCCGATCACGTGATTTCTTTTTCTGGTACTTTCAATAAATTTATCGTCACGTGCGTAACAACTAAATAGACAAAAAAAATATTTTTTTCTCTTTCTAATGCAGCAGACGATTGGATATTATCCCAAAAAAATGCATATCCCTTACGATTTTTTTATAAATATATATATATAGATAGATATATATTTTATATCAATTGTATACATTGATCATCGCATTTATTATAAATATATATATTTATTTTTTGGCATAAATTGCATACGTTGACCGTTGTATTTAATTTGAATGTACTCCGTAGCGAAGCGCGGGTTTTCAGCTTGTAATGTTACATGTATTTTCTGTAAACCTCGTGATGCATGTGGGAGAAAATGAAGAGGTAAACTATTATTATTAACCCTTCAGCGGGCGCTCCAATTTTTGGAACACCAGTAGGCGCGCGTGGCACAAAGTTCAAAGTCTCTTTCATCCTTGATTATTCCTTTTGTAATAAACTTTTTTTTTTCAAATTGAAATTAATAATTCTGCGTTTTATGACAAGATATAAAATGTTTATAATATTGAGATATATTTGTAATTAAAGGCCAAAGAATGCAGATACAATCGCCTTACTTCAAAACTGTCCGGTTTATTGGGTCTAAGGACAATTTGCGAGTGGATTCCTATTATGTCCAAAAACCTAAAAAACAATGAGATTGTCCATCTTTGGGATATGCGAGATACCGTGTAATAGCTGCAAATTTGATAGACTACATCAACTCCTGCTTTTGCCGTATTGTAATCCAGTCTAATCGCTGGTTTACCACGGTTAAATCACGACTAACAATGAATGGAAATGAATGCAAGGGTTAGAAAATCAGGCCTGCATTAGAAAGGGAGTAGCTGTAAATAGAAACCGCTGAGAACATTCAAACCTTACATGCAAAAACAAACAATTCAAAATTACGAAATTGTTGCACTCTGAATGTTGCCCGCTGAAGGGTTAAGTACACATCCACAACTTTTGTCTTTGATTTCAATTTTTCCTTTTCGTAATAGGGGTGTTGCAGTAGTATTTGTTAGGACAGGAATGTAAAAATTTTAAAAGTTTTTCGGTAGATTATTTCTCTTCAAATTCTTTATTCAGAGTTTTTTTTAGTCTAACTGCACCAGCTAAGCTCATCATCATAGTTTTATTATTTAAGGCTGCTGTATACTATCCGCATTGGATTCACTCACCCAGGGCCACCCAGAGGAGGGGGCAACTGGGGCACTTTGCCCCAGGCCCCCAACTGCCGGAGGGGCCCCAAAAAATTTTAAAAACTTTATTTTTTAGATTTCCTCCGAAAGAAAATTCTGAAACTTGTACCGCACTTCAAAATTCAAAATAATCTCCTGAAAAAAGGGCCCCCCCCCCAAAAAAATAAAAAAATTATTCGATTAATCAGATTTCTTGGGGCCCCCCACAGAAGTTTGCCCCCCAGGCCCCGTAAAGTCTCTGGGCGGCCCTGCACTCACCTCAATGCAAACCTATGGAGAAAATGTGTCTACTATTAATATACTACATAATATGCTACATAAATCCTGATAATCTAATAAAAATGGTAGTTTCAGATAACCTGAACTTTTCTGCACCTTGCAACAGGATTCATTTTATGAATTTCGTCCATCAAAGGAATTTATGAGCGATTAAAACACTCTATGCCAGATTTTTTGCCCGAATAATTTAAATTTTAAAATATTATTTGAAATTTTTTTAAGGCGAAAAATGCCCCAAAGTGTAAAATTTATTTATCTATTACGGAGTACAATTTAAAAAAAATCTTCTAATCGAAGTCGGTTATCTTTGGACACATTTTCTCCATAGGTTAATATTGAGGTAAAAGCATTTGATACCATCTCTGTAAAGGTGAATTATAACTTTTCTTATATAACTTTTTTACAACGCAGTTGATGACAATTTTGAAATAATTTGGGTAATTATAGTTTCCACAATTATTAACAAATACACCATACTGTCCTGAGTCTTTTACTATTGTATTTTTACTATTGTAGGAAAGGTATTTGAATTCCGTTCGTTTAAAATATATATTTACCTATTTGCAGGAGCTAGAAGTGCAGGATCCCCTTAAAAGTGTTACGAATTTTACGAGTCTATGATAATGTAGCCAAAGATGAGAGTTATCGCCAAATTGGCGATGGATTTGGTGACTTATTTAGGTCGCCAAATTTCGCGATATTTCGCCACATTTGGCGATATGGTGCGAAATGGTCGCCAACTTGCCGTCTAGACCTTTCTGGAAGCTTCTAGAGATATCTAACTGGCTGACCGATACGGGGCGCTTTGGAAGTCTATAAATATACCTGACATGGGCATTGGAGCTCAGTTCTTTTCTACTGAGAATTGAATGTGTTGAAAGTACGTTAGGCGTGTATTGTATTGAAGACTCTGGTATACTGACTTGTGTTTTTAGAGTTTTCTGCTGTACAGAAGACAGTTGTTACGTGTTTTCGGATTGAATTTGCGCATGCGTCTGAAGAATTTACAGAATAATAAATTTTATTTTGTGTGCAGTTTCTGAAGAGATTTTATTCAATCCTAAAGGACCCAGGAAAAACGGAACAATAGTGATAAATGCTAGTAATGAAATTTGAAAGGAATTTATCATGGTTGTCTAAACTAACTGATGAATAAACTGTGAAGTTCAATTCCAAACATGTATAACTCGTAAAGTCCTGGCCTGTTTTTTTTCTACAAAAGAGCGTTTAATGCTGTTTCTGAACCACTGTTCTAAGTTTCTAAGCTACAACTAATACTAAGCTACTGTTTTCGTACTGAACAACAGAGAAACAAATTGAGAAAAAAAAATTTCTTTTATATCAGTTATGAAATTTTAAAAATATCATATTTTTTGTCGGAGCAATCTATAAAACTAAATTTGGCACCTCGTGGCTGGATTTTGTTGATATGAAATCTTAGAATTTTTAAGTTATAGAGATGAAAAATAATATCTTTCAAAGCAATTTCAATAAATTTTCTTTTAATAAAATATACTCACATTTCTTTTTACTCGTATAAAATATTTTCATAATAACATTAAAAAATATATATACTTGAAATGTTTACTTCCACAGTTATTCAAGAATAGAGTCCAATAGACAAATATCAAGCTATTACATATATCTTATATACGAATATTTTTAAGAAAAAAAATCAGTATAAACATTTTAAATTGAAATGGATCAGTGTTCTTATCTATAAACATGCTGCTGTGAACATAGATAAAAATGTTTTATCTATGGATAAAACATTTTTCTACACTGACATTTTAATAAACATATATTCTCAAAAATATATACGGTTCGTTTTTTAAGAAATGTTTTCCTACAGCTAAACTTTATTTTTCCAATAAAATAACCTAGCTGCGACATTTGGAGGATATATTTCATATGCATATAAGCAGGGGAAAGAATTGTCGACCAATATATAAAGATTTTGTAAATCCTGGAGTACATTATATCGATAAATAAATTCAAACTGACAATCAATGAGGTAAAAACTTAGAACCTGTTCTAACTTAATAAAAATATTTATTATTAAAAAATAAGCCAAAATACCAAAATATGAAGCACTACTTTAATTTTTTTCAAGCTGTAATATTTTTTTTACCATTCCTTTTACAGTTAATTACATAATTTGAATTAATAGAGGATTTTTCAAAATATACCTCGCTGCTTATATCCCCTGATATAAGCAGGGGAAAGAATTGTCGAGAAATATATAAAGATTTTATAAATACTGGAGTACATTGTATCGATAAATAAATTCAAATTGACAATCAATCAAAGGTAAAAAAATCAGTACCTGTTTTAACTTAACAAAAACATTTATTGTTAAAAATATTTAGCCGAAATACTAAAATATGAAGCACTACTTTAATTTTTTCAAGCTATAATTTTTTTTACCATTCCTTTTACAGTTAATTACATAATTTGATTTAATCGAGGATTTTTCAAAATATACCTCGCTGCTTATATCCTCTGATATAAGCAGGGGAAAGAATTGTCGAGAAATATATAAAGATTTTATAAATACTGGAGTACATTGTATCGATAAATAAATTCAAATTGACAATCAATCAAAGGTAAAAAAATCAGTACCTGTTTTAACTTAATAAAAACATTTATTGTTAAAAAAATTAAGCCGAAATACTAAAATATGAAGCACTACTTTAATTTTTTCAAGCTATAATTTTTTTACCATTCCTTTTACAGTTAATTACATAATTTGAATTAATCGAGGATTTTTCAAAATATACCTCGCTGCTTATATCCCCTGATATAAGCAGGGGAAAGAATTGTCGAGAAATATATAAAGATTTTATAAATACTGGAGTACATTGTATCGATAAATAAATTCAAATTGACAATCAATCAAAGGTAAAAAAATCAGTACCTGTTTTAACTTAACAAAAACATTTATTGTTAAAAATATTTAGCCGAAATACTAAAATATGAAGCACTACTTTAATTTTTTCAAGCTATAATTTTTTTTACCATTCCTTTTACAGTTAATTACATAATTTGAATTAATCGAGGATTTTTCAAAATATACCTCGCTGCTTATATCCTCTGATATAAGCAGGGGAAAGAATTGTCGAGAAATATATAAAGATTTTATAAATACTGGAGTACATTGTATCGATAAATAAATTCAAATTGACAATCAATCAAAGGTAAAAAAATCAGTACCTGTTTTAACTTAACAAAAACATTTATTGTTAAAAATATTTAGCCGAAATACTAAAATATGAAGCACTACTTTAATTTTTTCAAGCTATAATTTTTTTACCATTCCTTTTACAGTTAATTACATAATTTGAATTAATCGAGGATTTTTCAAAATATACCTCGCTGCTTATATCCCCTGATATAAGCAGGGGAAAGAATTGTCGAGAAATATATAAAGATTTTATAAATACTGGAGTACATTGTATCGATAAATAAATTCAAATTGACAATCAATCAAAGGTAAAAAAATCAGTACCTGTTATAACTCAACAAAAACATTTATTGTTAAAAATATTTAGCCGAAATACTAAAATATGAAGCACTACTTTAATTTTTTCAAGCTATAATTTTTTTTACCATTCCTTTTACAGTTAATTACATAATTTGAATTAATCGAGGATTTTTCAAAATATACCTCGCTGCTTATATCCCCTGATATAAGCAGGGGAAAGAATTGTCGAGAAATATATAAAGATTTTATAAATACTGGAGTACATTGTATCGATAAATAAATTCAAATTGACAATCAATCAAAGGTAAAAAAATCAGTACCTGTTTTAACTTAACAAAAACATTTATTGTTAAAAAAATTTAGCCGAAATACTAAAATATGAAGCACTACTTTAATTTTTTCAAGCTATAATTTTTTTACTATTCCTTTTACAGTTAATTACATAATTTGAATTAATCGAGGATTTTTCAAAATATACCTCGCTGCTTATATCCTCTGATATAAGCAGGGGAAAGAATTGTCGAGAAATATATAAAGATTTTATAAATACTGGAGTACATTGTATCGATAAATAAATTCAAATTGACAATCAATCAAAGGTAAAAAAATCAGTACCTGTTTTAACTTAACAAAAACATTTATTGTTAAAAAAAATTAAGCCAAAATACCAAAAAATGAAGCAATACTTTAATTTTTGTCAAGCTGTAATATTTTTTTATCATTCCTTTAACAGTTAATTGCATAATTTGAATTAATCGAGGTGTTTTTAATATAAACGTCGCCTGATATAAGCCGGGGACAGATTTGTCGAGAAATATATAAAGATTTTATTAATCCTGGAGTATATTGTACCAATAAATAAATTCAAACTGACAATCAATGACGTAAAAAAAGTCAGCATCTGTTTTCACCTAACAAAAACATTTATTGAAAAAAAAAATTAAGACAAAATACAAAAATATGAAGCACTACTTTTAATTTTTTCAAGCTGTAATATTTTTTTATCATTCCTTTAACAGTTAAGTACATAATTTGAATTAATCAAGTTTTAAAAAAAAATTAGTCCTGAATTAAATTTCGTAAAATATAGCTGTTATTAGCCCCATTGAAATTTCGGGGGATTTAATCTTCTCAATTAAATAAGCATTTTGTTCAAAGAAAGGAATTTTTTATTTTAAAGCAAACAGTTTTTTTTTTCTTGTATTGAATGAAGAGAAAATTTTTAATGAAATTCACGATTTTTTCGCTGTGACAGCTATTTTCAGTTACGAAGCTTGTTTTCTGAAAAGAAACAGAAAAGTAACGCAGAAATATATCTTGGAACTGATATATAAAAAATAATTAACAAAATATAATCATGAAATGGGGGAGATTTTTTTTTTTTGGATAGCATATCACTTATGTAAATATTGAGAACTGTTTAAAATTTATTTTTTAAGAGAAAAAGGAAAATAACCGTTCAGTACGAAAGAAATATGCTATCATTGTTTGTGCCTGTTTTCTGTAAATACTGATGTAACCTGAACGCAAAGATAACAAACAATAAATTGATTTTCTAACCGTTTTCGATTTTGAAAATAAATCTTTTTAAATTTTTAAATTGATTTTATCTCAATGCGTGCATGTTTGTAGATATTTATGTTGGGGGGGGAGGGGGGTATAAAATTATTTCTTTAGGTTCTCAGAAAGTGGAATTGAAATTGGATACGCCGATGCCTTTTCTGTGTAGTCTGATAAAGTAAAAGGAAATAATTTCAGCTATGCATGTGGCCATATAACGCTTATGGGTATGACCATTATTCCATTAATTTATTTATTCGTATATTCAAAAATAGAAAATTTTATCCCACTGGTGAGAAGAAAGTTCGAATTAAGGCTGCTGTGTACTAACCGTATTGGATTCGCTCACCTCATTGTTAACGATTAGCTTATGGGGCCCATTTTTCCAATTCCCATTAAGGTACTAAGGGGACTATATATATATATATATATATATATATATATATATATATATATATATATATATATATATATATATATATATATATATATATATATATATATACACTGTCACAAAAAAATATATGCACCCAGAAGGAAACCAGCTACTATCACGAAACTTAATATGTATGTGGTATATGAGGAGATAAGCCAATGATTACAAATACAGAAGAACAGACCGTTTTATTATGAAGATATGGCATGAAATAGGTTACAAATCAGTAAGTGGTAAATCCACATCTGGCAGCTACACAAGCCGAAACACGGCGTGGCATCGAATCAACGAGGTCACCTATGACCTCCTGCGGAAGATAATGCTATAATCTTTGCAACTAGGCAGTTAATTCACCAGTATTCCAGGACGGCTGCTGTTGTCTTCCAAGCACGTCCCAGATGTGCTCTATTGGCGAGAGGTCTGGTGACCTGGAAAGCCATGGGAGTACGTCATATACTTGAAGACATTGTTGGGAGAGTCGCGCAGTATGTGGACGAGCGTTGTCTTGCTGATAAATGGCACCTGGGCGACTTGATAGCATAGGCAGTACAACTGGCGTTAAAATCTCGTCCTTGTAACTGTGTGCCGTCGAGTGCGTTGAAGGACGACTAGAGGTGATATTGTGTCCCAACCAATCTCTTCCCACACTGTCACACCTTGTGTAATCGCCGTATGCCTCTCGACAACAAATTTCAGATCGGACCGGGGGCCTGGCCGCCTCCACACACGTATGCGCTGGTCATCAGCATTGAGACTGAATCAGGATTCATCGCTGAAGATCACACGCCTCCAGTCGGTCACACTCCAGCCTTCCTGAGGTCACCAAATATCCAATCGACACTGCCTATATGATGTTTGGTCAGTGGTAAGCGTCTTAATGGACGTCGGAAAAAAAATTCATGTACTCGATATTTTATTGTGGGCTTGAAGAAGTGTTTATTATGTGTGAGTTTTCCACAAGTTTTCTGTAAGTGAACTATCTTTTTCTGATGCAGACATACAGACCAATGTTTACTAATGCTTCTAAGAATGTGGTCTGAACGATGATTGACATAACGGATTCAATCCTCGTGTCACTTTACTGATTCATATACTCGATAATTTATAGTGGGCTTGAAGAAGTGTTTATTATGTGTCAGTTTTCCACAAGTTTTCTGTAAGTCAACTATCTTTTTTTGATGCAGACATACAGACCAATGTTTACTAATGCTCCTAAGAATGTGGTCTGAACGATGATTGACATAGCGGATTTGATCATCATGTCACTTTACCAATTTATATACTCGGTAATTTTTTGTGGGCTTGAAGAAGTGTTTATTATGTGTGAGTTTTCCAGAAGTTTTCTGTAAGTTAACTATCTTTTTCTGATGCAGACATGCAGAACAATGTTTACTAATGGTTCTAAGAATGTGGTCTGAACGATGATTGACATAACGGATTCAATCCTCGTGTCACTTTACTGATTCATATACTCGATAATTTATAGTGGGCTTGAAGAAGTGTTTATTACGTGTGAGTTTTCCACAAGTTTTCTGTAAGTCAACTATCTTTTTTTGATGCAGACATACAGACCAATGTTTACTAATGCTCCTAAGAATGTGGTCTGAACGATGATTGACATAGCGGATTTGATCATCATGTCACTTTACCAATTTATATACTCGGTAATTTTTTGTGGGCTTGAAGAAGTGTTTATTATGTGTGAGTTTTCCACAAGTTTTCTGTAAGTTAACTATCTTTTTCTGATGCAGACATGCAGAACAATGTTTACTAATGGTTCTAAGAATGTGGTCTGAACGATGATTGACATAACGGATTCAATCCTCGTGTCACTTTACTGATTCATATACTCGATAATTTATAGTGGGCTTGAAGAAGTGTTTATTATGTGTGAGTTTTCCACAAGTTTTCTGTAAGTCAACTATCTTTTTTTGATGCAGACATACAGACCAATGTTTACTAATGCTTCTAAGAATGTGGTCTGAACGATGATTGACATAGCGGATTTGATCATCATGTCACTTTACCAATTTATATACTCGGTAATTTTTTGTGGGCTTGAAGAAGTGTTTATTATGTGTGAGTTTTCCAGAAGTTTTCTGTAAGTTAACTATCTTTTTCTGATGCAGACATGCAGAACAATGTTTACTAATGGTTCTAAGAATGTGGTCTGAACGATGATTGACATAACGGATTCAATCCTCGTGTCACTTTACTGATTCATATACTCGATAATTTATAGTGGGCTTGAAGAAGTGTTTATTACGTGTGAGTTTTCCACAAGTTTTCTGTAAGTCAACTATCTTTTTTTGATGCAGACATACAGACCAATGTTTACTAATGCTTCTAAGAATGTGGTCTGAACGATGATTGACATAGCGGATTTGATCATCATGTCACTTTACCAATTTATATACTCGGTAATTTTTTGTGGGCTTGAAGAAGTGTTTATTATGTGTGAGTTTTCCACAAGTTTTCTGTAAGTTAACTATCTTTTTCTGATGCAGACATGCAGAACAATGTTTACTAATGGTTCTAAGAATGTGGTCTGAACGATGATTGACATAACGGATTCAATCCTCGTGTCACTTTACTGATTCATATACTCGATAATTTATAGTGGGCTTGAAGAAGTGTTTATTACGTGTGAGTTTTCCACAAGTTTTCTGTAAGTCAACTATCTTTTTTTGATGCAGACATACAGACCAATGTTTACTAATGCTTCTAAGAATGTGGTCTGAACGATGATTGACATAGCGGATTTGATCATCATGTCACTTTACCAATTTATATACTCGGTAATTTTTTGTGGGCTTGAAGAAGTGTTTATTACGCTTGAAGAAGTTACGTTTGAAGAAGTTTTCCACTAGTTTCCAGTAAACCAACTATATTTTTCTGAGGCAGACTTACAGAACAATGTTTACTAATGGTTCTAAGAATGTGGTCTGAACGATGATTGACATAACGGATTCAATCCTCGTGTCACTTTACTGATTCATATACTCGATAATTTATAGTGGGCTTGAAGAAGTGTTTATTATGTGTGAGTTTTCCACAAGTTTTCTGTAAGTCAACTATCTTTTTTTGATGCAGACATACAGACCAATGTTTACTAATGCTTCTAAGAATGTGGTCTGAACGATGATTGACATAGCGGATTTGATCATCATGTCACTTTACCAATTTATATACTCGGTAATTTTTTGTGGGCTTGAAGAAGTGTTTATTATGTGTGAGTTTTCCAGAAGTTTTCTGTAAGTTAACTATCTTTTTCTGATGCAGACATGCAGAACAATGTTTACTAATGGTTCTAAGAATGTGGTCTGAACGATGATTGACATAACGGATTCAATCCTCGTGTCACTTTACTGATTCATATACTCGATAATTTATAGTGGGCTTGAAGAAGTGTTTATTACGTGTGAGTTTTCCACAAGTTTTCTGTAAGTCAACTATCTTTTTTTGATGCAGACATACAGACCAATGTTTACTAATGCTTCTAAGAATGTGGTCTGAACGATGATTGACATAGCGGATTTGATCATCATGTCACTTTACCAATTTATATACTCGGTAATTTTTTGTGGGCTTGAAGAAGTGTTTATTATGTGTGAGTTTTCCACAAGTTTTCTGTAAGTTAACTATCTTTTTCTGATGCAGACATGCAGAACAATGTTTACTAATGGTTCTAAGAATGTGGTCTGAACGATGATTGACATAACGGATTCAATCCTCGTGTCACTTTACTGATTCATATACTCGATAATTTATAGTGGGCTTGAAGAAGTGTTTATTACGTGTGAGTTTTCCACAAGTTTTCTGTAAGTCAACTATCTTTTTTTGATGCAGACATACAGACCAATGTTTACTAATGCTTCTAAGAATGTGGTCTGAACGATGATTGACATAGCGGATTTGATCATCATGTCACTTTACCAATTTATATACTCGGTAATTTTTTGTGGGCTTGAAGAAGTGTTTATTACGCTTGAAGAAGTTACGTTTGAAGAAGTTTTCCACTAGTTTCCAGTAAACCAACTATATTTTTCTGAGGCAGACTTACAGAACAATGTTTACTAATGGTTCTAAGAATGTGGTCTGAACGATGATTGACATAACGGATTCAATCCTCATGTCACTTTACCGATTCATATACTCGATAATTTATTGTGGTCTTGAAGAAGTGTTTATTATGTGTGAGTTTTCCACAAGTTTCCTGTAAGTCAGCTATCTTTTTCCGATGTAGACATACAGACCAATGTTTACTAATGTTTCAAAGAATTTGGTCTGAACGATGATTGACTTAACGGATTTGATCATCATGTGACTTTACCAATTCATGTACTAGATAATTTATTGTGGTCTTGAAGAAGTGTTTATTATGTGTGAGTTTTCCACAAGTTTCCTGTAAGTCAGCTATCTTTTTCCGATGTAGACATACAGACCAATGTTTACTAATGTTTCAAAGAATTTGGTCTGAACGATGATTGACTTAACGGATTTGATCATCATGTGACTTTACCAATTCATGTACTAGATAATTTATTGTGGTCTTGAAGAAGTGTATATTATGTGTGAGTTTTCCACAAGTTTCCTGTAAGTCAACTATCTTTTCCCGAAGCAAACGTACAGACCAATCTTTACTAATGTTTCTAAGAATGTGGTCTGAACGATGATTGGCATAACGGATTTGATCTTCATGTCACTTTACTAATTCATATACTCGATTAAAAGTAAAATATAACTTTATAACATCGGCAGTGATGAAATTACAGGTGGAGTGTACATCTGCATCGGGAAAAGATAGGTGATTTACAGGAAATTTGCCGAAAACTCATACATAAAAGAGATACACAGCTAAAAAGATGTACAATTATTGCCTATAAAACTTTATCATCTTTTCCCGTAATAAACACTTCTTCAAACCCACTATAAATTAAAAGGATGGCTAGATGTTTAGAACTATTTAATAGTGCATTGTCGGACCGAGACGCATTAGGTGTGATTGTCCCTTTTAACAATTCATAAATAAACTATTACTCACGAATAAACTATTAATTAGTTCAACACATGTAGCCATCTTTGTAATTCATTGTGGATTTGAAGAAGTGTTTATTACGAAAAAAAGAGGATAAAGTTTTATGGGTAAAAATTGTATCTCTTTTTTGCTGTTGAGCATAAAAAAGCGAATATAATCATTGCTAATAAAACCGAGCTAATAGATGCACAAACGCTATTTATTATCTCGAATAAACTATTCTATTAGTGCGACACGTGTAGCCATCCTTTTAATTTATTGTGTATTTGAATAAGTGTTTCTTATGAGAAAAGCAGATAAAATTTTATAGGTAATAACTTTATCTCTATTTTGTTGTAGAACATAAAAGAGCGAATAAATTCACTGCTAATAAATTCGAACTAATATATTCACAAACGCTATTTATTCGCTTCAGTAAACTATTAATTAGTTCCATATATGTAGCCATCTTTTTAATTTATTGTGGACTTCAAAAAGTGTTTATTAAGAGAAATAAAAGATAAGGTTTTTATGGGTAATGATTGTTTCTCTTTTTTGCTGTTGAGCATAAAACAGCGAAGAAATGCTGATAAATTCGATCTAATAGATTCCCAAGCCCTATTTATTAGCTTGAATAAACAATCAATTAGTTCGACACATAGACATCTTTAATTTATCGTGGATTTCAAGAAGTGTTTAATACGAGAAAAGAGGATGAAGTTTTATAGGTAATAATTGTATCTCTCTTTTGCTGTTGAGCATAAAAAAGCGAATGTATATTCATTGCTAATAAATTCGAGCTAATAGATTCACAAACGCTATTTATTAGCTCGAATAAACCATTAATTAGTTCGACACATGTAATTTATTGTGTTCAACCATTTAATTTATTGTGGAATGGAAGAATTGTTTATTACGAGAGAAGAAGATAAGGTTTTCTAAGTTATAATTTATCTCTTTTTTGCTGTTGATTTTAACAATAATCTGCCAGTTTGCTCACCTTCGGTTTTTGTAGTATCAATGATTTTGCCACTGAAAAATAGAAAAAGGTTTAGCATAAATTAATTAACATCACTTCCGCCGTCCCCGCTCATACTGTTATTATCTGCGGTTTCAGTTATCGGTGGTTAACCGCGAAAGTCTAAAAAGTAATAAAATAAAATAAATGAATGTTTTGTAAGTTTCAAAGAAGTTCCAAGCGAAAAATCCCCGATACATGGTTAAATCCGGCGGTTCAAATTAGTTCGGTACTGCCTCTAGAGGTCCAGGTTCGTAGTACTATTTTCATTGTAAAATGTTCAATATCAATAGTAACACTTTTTTAACATTTCAAGGCAGAGTTACAATTAAAAACATAATTCTTTCTGAACTCCCAGTCCTTGACACTATACACCAGGGGTCGGCAACGCGGTGCCCGCGAGACGCTTTTAAAGTGCCCGCCGTTTAAATATTGAAAAGTTTTAGATATCTGAACAACAAATTCTCGTAGCTGTAATGAATAATTTTAGTAAAAATATTTAAAAATCGTAAAACTGTAAAACTCAAAAACTGATCAGTCTGATTTCCCGACAGCGTCGCTATCCCCTTGCTTTTATGGTAAGTACGGTAAATGCATTTAAGGTGACTGCTTACCTTCGGAACCAATTTAAAAAATAAAATTTTTTTTAAGGACTTTTCGGTCTTTTATGGTAAAATAGCACTTAAAAATTAAAAAAGGAACAAAACTTACCTGTAAATACCATACTTTTTTATAAATTGGTTAATTTGAAGTAATTTTAAATGAAATTTAGCTAAAACGCCTATCACTCTGCACAAAATTCTAATGCTACTATTTTAATTTCCTTCTCACACATTATATATATGACAGTTATCCTCAAAATGACCCATAAAAAAAGAGAAATTTTAAAATGCAAAAATAATACAGACAATTTTATGATCCAGTATGAAAATTTTGCCCGATTCGTCATTCCTTTCCTTATAAAAACAGCCCGAAATAAAAAAGTATTTATTATACACTATTTATTGTGTGTCATTACATTAACAATAGCATCTAAAACATTTCTTGAAAATTTTATCAAATTATATACATTATTATGTGATATATCATGATAACGGTAGAGATTTGTGCTAAAAGAGATAATTCTGAGAAAAACGCATATAAATTGTTTGTCACTTCAATTTTGTAGCAGACGATGTTTTTTTAAATAGCTATAACTCTGCTTCTAATTGATGCAAAATGAAAATCAAAACAGTTTTGAAAAGAGAAAGGATTGAATTACACGATTCTTGCAAAAAATTAAATTGACCAAAATTGTCAAAAAATAACATTTTCAATGTAGGCAGTCATCTTAAAGCTAAATTGGCACTCTAGAAATCCATATGGAGAAAGATAATTTACCACATTTCCCAAATTTAAAAATGGTAATAGAAAATTATAGCGATGGAAATGCTGCAACCTATCAGTTTGCAAAACATTTTGATTCCTTATTGGAAGAATTTAATACCAGATTTGAAGAATTCTACGAATTGGAGGCATTCTTGACGTTTTTTATTAATCATTTCTCTCATACAGAGGACGATGTGGCTCATAGAATCGCGACATATTTTCATATTTCCAATAAGGAGGACTTAGAATTGGAAATTATAAATATCAGAAATAACAATTAAAATCACATCATAACGAAGAAAAATTCTGGAATTTAGTGAATGAATAGCTTCCCATTGTTGACAAAGTGCGCTCTGAAACTGAACTCTCTTTGCGCGTCGACATATGCTTGTGAATCTTTGTTTTCCAATCTGAAATATTTAAAATCAAAGTATCCATCAAACCTCACTGACACCCATTTGGACCATTGCCTGAGTACAGGTAATTCAACTTATGTGCCACTTTATAACGAGTTGGCTGCAGGTTTATAATGTCCAATATCGCAATTTTAAGATTGTTTTGTCTAAATTAAAATTTGCATTTATGTATGAAATTTTGTGTCGCATTAATATTTTCATGTTTAAATATTACTCTCCCCCCCCCCCACTTACTCTTCATTTCTCTATTAAGATGATACTAAAGCGTGAGATACCACACAAACGACAGGGAGAGAGCGAAAGTTAGTGCGGATGTAGACAACACAAACTTTTTTTATCTTGTTTAGATAATGTCTGACAGAGAATTAGGTAATTTTTTCTGGCCAAAAAAAAAAAAAAAAAAAAAAGTATTGGTTGACGTCATCTACGACCCCCGGGAAGAAATATTTTGGAGAAAAGCAAGAAAAAACTCTTCTAATTATTTTTTTTATTGTTTTTACTGTTCCATCAGTTATAAATTTTTTAAACGTTAATGATTTTTTCCGATTTAAAGCTTTGGAAGTACAACTTTTTAATTTTTTGATTAAGATTATTAATCCTTATTTTTTAAAAATTTCTTTATTTCCTAATTTAAAGCTGTAAAAACTATTCAGCTAATTATTGCATTAATTGTTTTTACCTTTACTCCAGTTATAAATTTTTAAAAATATTAATCATTTTCCGATTTAAAGCTCTTATAATATAACTTTTTAATTTTCCAGTTACGAATATTAATTAACTCCATTTTTTTCTGTAATTTCTTTATTATCTGAGTGAAAGCTGTCAGGACAACTCATTTAATTATTTTAATTACTTTTTTATCAGTTATAATTTTTTAAAAATATTAATCTTTTCTTCGATTTAAAGCTCTTAAAATATAACTTTTTAATATTCCGATTAAGAATAATCATTAATTTTACTTATTGGTAATGTCTTTATTTTCTGGGCCCGAATTTTTTTAATGGCCAAAAAATAAAGTTAATGATTATTCTTAATCGGAATATTAAAAAGTTATAATTTAAGAGCATTAAATCGAAGAAATGATTAATATATTTTAAAAATTATCACTGATAGTTAAAAAAATATATTAATCATTTCTGGGCCCGAATTTTTTTAATGGTCACGTGGAAATGGACTTGCCTCACCTGTCCAGATGTCCTGCTCTTCTTTGGACATCAATCTGGGAACGCTACTGGATTGCTCGCTTTTATTTATAGATTTATTGTTGTCTTTTTGATGTTCAATTGTCTTTTAATGAACCATTGGAAATAAAACATTTTTTTTAATGGACCCGAGGTAGCCTAATGGTAGGGCGTCGGCTTTCGATACTGAGGGTGCTCGGATCGAATCCTGACAAGCGTCTTTGCGTACCTTCGTGTCTAGGCCGTGTATGGACACGTTAAATCCTTAGACCGGAAAGTTCTATGAGGTCAGAGAAGGTGGGTGAAGGTACGACCCCCCAGATATCACCCCTGGGGATGCTCGGTCAAAATTGAGGTGGCACCTGGCTAAATCGGACTCCAACCCTTGTGGTGCCGTTATAAACCGGAGACCATTATAAACCCCTCAGCCTAGAAGCCATGACCTTATCTGGAATAGTTCCACTCAGGGGGCATAAGCAACAGCAACAACTTTTTAATCAGGTATAATTTTAACGTAGGATTGCGTTCCTCAATAACGGTCCTCGGGAAAGGAAAAATTCAGAGTCCGTCGCGAGTTATAATTTTGGCGGCGTGCCACACCCAGTAGCAGTAAACAGTTAAACAGAAAAGTATCCAATGTGTTTAAAAAAAAAAAGAGGTAAGCAACGATAAGTAATCCTACCTTAATAACCTTCGGTGGTTTTGTTAGAAGACATTACCTGAATTTTTTTTTAAACATTGGAGATTTTTTCCATATAAAGTACTTATAATATAATTTTTTTAAATATTACGATTAAGAATATTAATTTATTTTTGTTTTTAATTTTCTGATTCTTTATTTTTTGATTTAAATCTGTCATGGTAATTCAACTAATCACTTTAACAATTTTATTTTTTCGTCAGTAAATTTTTTTTTATTTATGATTTGTCCAATTTCAAGCTCTTACAACATAATTACCTAATTTTTCGATTAAGAATAATTATTCCTTATTATTAATGCTTTATATTTTTCTACAATTTCTGCAATTTCTGATTTAAAGCTCTCAGGGAAACTAAGCTTTTTACTGCTTTCACTTTATGCGCCAATAATAGAAGTATTTGGTTTGGAGGTTGTTACATCTGCCGATCATAAATTTTTGTGGAACCCCTTAGTGGGTGGACCTTAGATGTTGATTGCTATTTCGGCGAGACGCTCTCAGACCTATGTTTTCATTTTCATAAGTTCTGTTAGCCTCTCTTAGTTTGGAACTTTTTTGCAAAAAATTTTCCTTGGATACTCTTTTCCTAGCAACTCCGACTTTAAAACGCCTATTACCAGTCGATTTTTCGGGGATTTTTTTTTTCATCCATTTTCACTAGTTAAAGGACTTGTGTCACTTGCGAACCATTTAAATGCATAAGGCTCACGATAACTAACTGCTTCATCCTGAATAAATAAAAAAATATTTCAGGTAGTCTCTTTTAACGGAACTACCGCGGGTTATTAACGTACGATTACTTATCGTTGTTTAACTCTTTTGTATGTATATATGTATGTATGTGTTATATATATATGTATCTATATATATATGTACGTCAAAATTTTGACGCATTTTGGTACTTTTCTGTTTAACTGTTTACTCCTTGTCCAAGCGATACAGACTGAGTCGGGCGCGCCGCCAAAATTATAATTCGCTAGGTACGGACGGACGGTTTTAGAGTCTAAAATTTTCCTTTCAGGAGGACCGTTATGGAGGAACGTAATCCTACGTTAATACCATAATTCGTAACCGCAATTTTCGTCGATACAATTTGGTTTCTTTCTCCTGCAATTCACAGCGGCGTATTACCGCGAAAGATTGTACCCTTGATAATCTGCTTTCTTTCAATATACCTCGAGCCGTTGAAGAATTACATCTTTTGAAGATGCATCTAAAACGTTTAACATGCATTAGGAGCTAAGCTTATCATCGATACTAAATACAATCTCCGTTATCGTAGTTTTAAATTCCAGCATTATCAGGAAGAATTTTCGTTTTCAAATTACCAAACACTAGTGTGGTATTCAAATTAAATACAATCTTCGTTATCGTAGTTTTAAATTCCAGCATTATCAGGAAGAATTTTCGTTTTCAAATTACCAAACACTAGTGTGGTATTCAATTGCACGTGGGGAAAGCGTAGATTAAAACCGTCTACATGTTTTTGGATTTTACCCACTTCCCTCCAATCTTCTAATACTAATTTCTATCGCAGCTTCCCGCACAACTTGGATCACAGCCAACAAATTAGACAGTCAAGCAAAGGTATGTCATGTGATAACTCCGGTCCATCGTTCTGTGACAAAAAAAAAAAAAACAGATTTTCTCATTATTATGGCGGCATCTATTATCGATATTCTATTATCGGCATCTATTAATAATATTTTAGGAGCATTTTTTAAAAGTTTCACTCGGACAAAAACAATCTGCGTATAATTCGCAGCGTTCTAATGTCAGCATCGAGAAATTCACAAATTTTTAAATGTATAATTCGTGTGTTATAGGTAGAATATTTTGGCTAGTTTCTTTTTCTGAGCAATTTTTACTGTGTTTAAGACCTGGAAAAGCCGACAATTAAAGAAAATTTAACTTAGTCGGGAGTCAATGCCAGATGATCTCTATATTTTTTTATCTATGCGTTCTTCCAGTGCCTAAACGGAAGATTTTGACTTTTAACCTCTTGCGAAGGGCTTTGCAAACCAAACTTCAATAGAAAAACTCATTTAATTATTTTTATTGTTTTTACTTATCCTCCAGTTATAAAAGTTTTTAAACAATAATGATGTAAGTTAACACTAGAAAGACGTCTGTAGTCATTTTGACGGTTTCGGACATACTATTGAGCGCTATGTCTGTATTTATGTCCTCAGGCTTCTGAAATTTTATGAATTTTTCTAATTTTATGCGAAATATGCACACAAAATTATATTCGATAGTAAAGAGGGGGAGAAAATGTGTTGTGTAAGACTTAAAATCGTCAATTTGACGGCAATATAAAAAACAGGCAGAAATCTTTAAAATAATACCGGAAAATGTTAGTTACTTTTCGTCTTTTCCTCCTTTTGTAAATAACAGAAATATTGGCTCTTCGGATATATTGGTGTTGAGAAATAAGGACGTCATAAATCATGCATATATTTTTACAGATAAACCATACCAGGTTGTCAGCTCGGCATACCTGCATAAAAATATATCTAAATATATATACTAATTTATTATATATTGCTATGAAATAGTTCAAAATTTAAGGTATTTAACCATTTTTTAAAAATATTAAATATTTTAAAGTGAGACGTTGTTTAATCACTAAACAAGTCCCCATTTCAGCTTACTAGAGCTTTGTCAGGGTGATACTTTTGAACAAAATTTTGTCATTCAACCTCTTTAGGTCTCTGTTTTCGTCCGCAGAGACAGGATGTGTGACGAGTACTGAGCAGACGTCGAGTACCGAAGCATATTTTTTCTCTTCGAAATGCAACGAGTACCGAAGCAATTTTTTCTCTTCGAAATGTGACGAGTACCGAAGCAATTTTTTCTCTTCGAAATGCGACGAAGCAGACGAATACCGAAGCAATTTTTTCTCTTCAAAATGCGAAGAGTACCGATCAAACAACTAGTACCGAAGCAATTTTTTCTCTTCAAAATGCGAAGAGTACCGATCAAACAACTAGTACCGAAGCAATTTTTTCTCTTCAAAATGCGACGAAGCAGACGAATACCGAAGCATTTTTTTCTCTTCGAAATGTGACGAGTACCGAGCAAACGACGAGTACCGAAGCAATCGTTTCTCATCGAAATGCGATGAGTACCGAAGCAATTTTTTTTCTCCTCGAAATGCGACGAAGCAGACGAATACCGAAGCATTTTCTTCTCTTCGAAATGTGACGAGTACCGAGCAAACGACGAGTACCGAAGCAATCGTTTCTCATCGAAATGCGATGAGTACCGAAGCAATTTTTTTTCTCCTCGAAATGCGACGAAGCAGACGAATACCGAAGCATTTTCTTCTCTTCGAAATGTGACGAGTACCGAGCAAACGACGAGTACCGAAGCAATCGTTTCTCATCGAAATGCGATGAGTACCGAAGCATTTTTTTTTCTCCTCGAAATGCGACGAAGCAGACGAATACCGAAGCATTTTTTTTCTCTTCGAAATGTGACGAGTACCGAATCAATTTTTTTCTCTTCGAAATCCGACGAGTACCGAAGCAATTATTTCTCTTCGAAATGCGACGAGTACCGCAGCAGACGAGTACCGAGGTATGTCTGTATTTAAGTACAAGATGACAGGGGAGTTGATGCCGTGAGGAACACATCGCAGAGCACTTTCTAGCGTTTCTTACCTAATACTTGGACGGCTCCTAAAGACAAAAAGAAATGAATATTGAATATATAATTATGTAGTTTATAAATTATTTTTATATGTTCCATGAAAGTTTCACAGTTAGTTAAAATATTTGTCTTCAACTAAATGAATAAACATACCTATAGCAAAAATATAACATACATTTTAGTAAAAGATCGTTCGATAAACGTTATTGCTCAGACTAATTATAGTTTCATATAATATAAAAGTATTTATGTAATGTAATCAATAAATATGCTGCTAAATTAAACACGAAATGAAAATAAATCTTTTTTTGTGTTTCACGCTTAAACAACGTTTATAATGATGTTTATCCAATTATTTCCAGTTTTCAGACAAAATAATTTACAAAATTTCAGCGTATTCAGACGAGCAGAAAAAAATAGTTATGTTCTTCAAACACGCACGCTTTCTAACACACTAAAGTCTATTTAAATAAGTTGCAAATATCAATATAATTATCTCCTTTGGTAGAGAAAAATGCAATGGAAAGTTTATGTAGGTTGAAAAAACAGCTTGCGTAATCGTTAAGCAAGTTTTTCTTTAATTCTTGTCAAAATAGAAATATAACATTAGAAAAATATTTTTACTGCATTTGCTGGTTGTTTATTTATATGTTTTTCACGTCTGTATTGCTGTAGAAATAATTTTTCGAAGTTATTCGTTGTTTTATAAAAATCCCATTTTTTGAAATTATTTGATTACGTTTTCATACACGTTCAGTCAGTCATTGCAATGAATTAAAATTCTGTTTCGGATAAAGAATTACTTGTTTTTTGGATCACGCACAGAATTTGTTATTTCTTCATCAGTGTTATTGGAGGAAATTTATTGCTTTCAGAAAAAGAAATACTTGGTGAACATAAATTGCGCGTTTAGGGCTGCTGTGTACTAACTAACCCTATTGGATTCACTCTCCTATTTGTTAACCTATGAAGAAATTGTGTCTACTATTTACAGCTACAGTAAAACCTCGTTTATCCGGCCTTCGTTAATTCAGATCTCCGGATAATCTGGATCAGAATTACAGACATTATTTCTATTTAATGTTCACAGTAGATAATAATTTTTAACTATGATAGCAAGAACGTAACTACAAGTACGCCAAATACTCGCTTTTTAGTCTGATTCAGTGTACAGTTCCTGCATAGATTGTACAAAAAATCATAGTAATAAAATGCTTTTTGCTTAGTTTAAGAAAGCTTTACTGGACTTACCAATTCTTTGTTAAGAAATGATGTGAAAAGTTATTTTTATATTTTTTAGTGTCTTGTAAACAATACTATGTAATTTTGTTACAAAGCATAGCTTTTATCGTAATAAACGGAAAGTCTGCTTACTTAAGGATTTTGTTTTGCTTATTGTCCATATTACCCGGATTATCCAGATTGCCTATGGTCCCAGTTAGCCTGGATAAACGAGATCTTATTGTATTTAAATGCTGATAATCAATTAAAAATGGTATTTTCGGGTAGCCTGAACTTTTTAGCACCTTGCAACAGGATTCATTTAATAAATTTCGTCCACCAAAGGAATAGATGAGTGTTTAAAGCACACTATACCAGATATTTTCCCTCGAAAAATTAAAAATTTTAAAATATTATTTGTATTTTTTCGCTCAAGGTGAAAAATTTCTTTCTCTATTACGCAGTACAATAAAAAAAAATCTTTCAATCAAGTCGGCAATCCTTGGACAGATTTTCCCCATAGATTAACATTGGGGTGAACGAATCCAATAGGGTTAGTACACAGCAGGCTTAAAAGCAAAATTGTATTACTTGTACTAAAAAAAAATCTGTCAAAGAATATTTAAATCAAAGAAAAATCAAATAAAAGTATTGAAAAAATGTATTTTCTATTCTTATTATTAATTCTCTCTGAATTTAAACATAGAGCATATTGTTAATTTCTCCCCGTTTCATAAATAGTGGCGTAATCTGATCTTAATGGTCGCATTTCATTTGAAATTATTTCTATCGTTGACGGCTATTAAATTTATTTCCCAAGTGATCTTTACGATAGAATGATGCAGTTTTATTCCCAGTATTCGTGACTGCCTGCAGTCGATTTAACTCAGTTATGCTTGTGAAGAATTTTCTACGTTTAATCGATGCCATTGCATCTATAACTATTGCAGGGATTAAGTAGTCTTTTAATTGTATTAGAGTCTGTAGTGCCATATAGTATTTATCGTGAAGATTAAACTATCCAGAACATTTTGTTTCAGGGATTAGCATTGCTGAAGACAAAAAAATTATCATAGACTAACATTTTTTCAGATTGCAGTTATTTTCATAATTTTCTTTGTTAATATATATAATTACATACATACACATGCATATATATATATATATATATATATATATATATATATATACATTATCTGCCAATAAATATTTGGACACCCATGGAAAAAATTAATGATATTTTAAAAATTCTCATTTATGAATATTTCGTACTTTTACTCGTAAAAGCTCCATTTTTCTCTTAATTAGATATTTTATTAAACAGATCATCCAGTTAAATAAATAAAAGGTCGTTTGTTTAGTAAAGTGAAGAGAGTTCTATTTGCTATATTTCGTTAAAAGTTACCTCAGAGTAAAAGTTAATCTGTGATACATTATATCGATTAGAGTTCTTCAGTGATGGAGAGGAATTCAAAGAAGAAAATATGTTAAAATAAAAGTTTTAGCATAAACAAACCAAGATTGAAAAACCTATTTAAAATTGTGCCCTTAATGTGCAATTTTTCAACATATTTCTCAAAATTATTTTTTAAATGTATTGCATGACTCACACGAAAAAATTAATGATATTTTAAAATTCTCCTTTATGAATATTTAAAATGTTATTCATTTTCTCTTAATTAAGTAATTTAGTAAACATGTCATCCAGTTAAATAAATAAAAAATCTTGTTTGGTAAAGTAAAGGGAGTTGCGTTTGCCATTTTTCGTTAAAAGTTACCCCAGAATAAACGTTAGTCTGTGATACGGAATATCGATTAGCGTTCTATTGTTCTTGTTGTTGTTGCTTATGCCACTTGACCGACAGCAACATCTGATCAAGTCCCGAAGGCTATGGGCGATGAAGGTATGTCTCCCGTTTTGACTGGCGCCACATGGACGCCAGTAACTGTAACGACGATTTTTCGTTACAGTTTTTATTAATTAAATCTAACCTCTTTTTATTAACTTTTAGTAATCCTAATCCAAATTTTATAATGTAGTTTACTTTGTTTCAATTAATATATGGTTCCTTTTTTTGACCATTCCTCCTGGTCGTTCCTGGAATTACCACGCTGCGTGTCTTTTGGTCCAGTAACGGTTTTGCTTAAAGATAATTGTATTTCGCACAATTACTAGTTGGACTCAGTTTAAGGTATCATTTGTATCACGTCAGCTTGTGTACGCTTGAAAGCAGGGCGTTTACATGTCAATCGCTTTTGTACCCAGTGTTACCATGTTCAAGAGGATTCTCGGACCTGTTCAATTATTCTTAACATCTGTAGGGTGAACTGGTTTGTTTTCAATTGCTATCCTCGCTTTAGGGTTCTGGTTTGGTTCCTACTAGCCTCGCATCGGGGTCTAACTTGTCGTTTTTCTTCGAAAAAAGCGGTCTGCTGACGTCAAAGTATGCCGAGACAAATAAGAGTTCTTGGCAAAACTTAAGTACTTAGCTTGGCACGTTTTTTGCCGGTTTCTAGTGAGCCCTCAAGGTTGTTGGCACATTATTTTTGGCGGCCCGCTTCCGCGCTTGGCGGTTTCCCGTGCATGGCAACCTTACTTCCTTCTCCACTCTGTCCAGATTTGAAAAAGTGGAT
>OU015490.1:249648142-249800642 GCA_907164885.2 Dolomedes plantarius
GACCGCTCCGTCGGTATGGATGCAGCAAGTGAAAATACAGGAATCCGTCCTACTTCCGGGTAACAAGCATCATATAAACTTCAGTCCATCACGTGATTAAAGGGTGTGTCTTAATAGTTGATTGGTTTAAAGTTGTTGTTGTTGTGCAGAACTGATTTAAACTTGTACTGACGCCGCGCCGCGTGCTTTTAGTTAAAAAAGACAGTCATCTTGAATGATTTTGCCGAAGGCTGTAATAATGGAATTTAACGCGAATGCCTAAAGGGAATTAAATGTTTTAAGGGATTAAAAAAGGGGTATGTAATTTTGAATAGTAAAGTGAGGAATCAATAGTTTTTAAATGTTAAGAGTGTTGAATTAAGAAATTACTAGTTTTTTAATATTATATATATATATATATATATATATATATATATATATATATATATATATATATATATATATATATATATATATATATATATATATATATATATATATATATTTCCGCTTATAAGAATCACGTTTGTTATCACTGATTTTGATTCATATAAGAGGTTGATTCTTATAGTCGTAATTTAGGATTTTGGACAGGCACACACACCTGTATATACATATATTAGATAATTTACCATAAAATAATCTTTAATTTACGTTAATTATCTGTTATTAAAATTATTTTTTATAATTTTATAAATACAACTTAATTTCTAGACCTATAAGTAGATACACATGATTATAGTAAGAGAAGAAAAAAAATCCAATATTTGTTACAACATACCTGCTTAACAGTTTTAACATTTAAACTACAGGAAGGGAGCAAGAAAAAGCTTTCTATGGTAGTTTGACGTAATGAAGTTTTCAGGAGGTTTGTTGTTTATACCTCTTTCAATGCCAATAGTCTCAGACGAAGATTCACCTTCTAGCTTACGTTTAACGGTTTGATAACGTGCTGAATCTGCTAATGTCACGTTTGCCTAAGTGATAGTGGATATTTCGCCGAAGATTTATATGTTTCAGGGTCCAGGAAGCCGCAACTAGGATGTGGGAGGTAGAAAAAAAAAGATCGGACCCGGACGGCCAAAGATGCCACCGGGTCAAGCTAATAGGACAGTGTTGTGCTAAAGCGTTTAAGGGAAAACTATTATGTTATGTCTAACAAAAAAAGGTATGCATTTTACGACTGTAATCCATCCCATCTTATCAGTCTTTCTTTAACAAAAAAAATAAAGAACTTCGTGGCTTTTGAGAGTTTAAGTGGCTTTTTTGGAAAAATGAAAGGAAAGCGAAGAGTGTAAGCTGATTATTAAAACCGGTGGATTGATTCTTTAAAGCTAAAATTTTAACATGAAAATAATAGATTTTTTTTTGCGATATTGATTCTTATAAACGGTTGATTCTTATAACCACTGACCACTATAAGCGGTGGTTACTATCTATCTATCTAACTCTCTCTCTCTCTCTCTCTCTCTCTCTCTCTCTATATATATATATATATATATATATATATATATATATATATATATATATATATATATATATATATATATATATATATATATATATATATATATATATAAATATATATATATATTGTATATATATATATATATATATATATATATATATATGTGTGTGTGTGTGTGTGTGTGTGTGTGTGTGTGTGTGTGTATGTATGTATTGACGCAGAAATAACTGTCCAGACTTCATTTTCGACCATCTTAAGCTACATGAAGAATGTCAGATTTTCCTAACTCTTCTAGAAGTAACAAGAAGGGATAGATCTGCACAAAGTTTTTGTTAGAAAAACCGTGTTTTCATAAATCAATTTCCAACACTATATCTCAAACGCTGCAACTAATTGTAACGTTATTCACGAAATTATGACATGCGTCTGAAAATATATTACATAACACAAATTCCTCCTTAGAAGCTTAGGGAGAAACTGAATATAAAGACTTGAAAATGTCGATAAGTCATTGCTCGTGTAAATATTGAAAGATGTCGATAAATTTTACAAGCCATGGAAACTCGATTGAGATAAATTAATTCCGGCTAAAAATAAACTCAGGGCGAGTAATTTATTCGTTATTACTTCAGCATAGAAAGAATCTCAATAAACAGTTTTGAAGTGAAGGCTAATTAAAATTAGGTAGAATTTGAGTGAATTCGAATAAGATGAAAGCGTTTTCTTGAGGGAGTAATGACTTCCTCTTTGAAATGATTAGTTTAAATTAATCATCGTCCGTAATTTTCACGGAATTGAATTATTTATAGTGACTTTAGCCGACGCAGAAATGGTTAGTTTGTTTCTATTTATTATCAGTAGTGTCAAAGGAATAAAATTTCTATACAATGTAATTTATATCTTTAAAAAGATTATCCAGTAGCCCCATGATTTCTGGGGGTTAAAATATCTTGGTGTCGTTTGTGCGAGAAATTGCTTTTTCGCAACTACATAAGACGTAGTTTTGTAGAATACAACAAAACTAAAATTGCAAGGGTTAATAAAACACGGCACAATGGAATTTTATTATACTATAAAAGTGTTTTGTACTCTTAAATAATTTTATGCCAATTTAAATATTATAAATTAGTATACAAGAAGTCATACACAATACTGGCACTGTTGTGGAAAATTGTTATGCTAGATGGCACTGCAATTTTATAGCTTTGTAACTTCACTCGGACATGAATTCGAAGCGAATTCGCAGATTCGAAGCGAAACGCGGGACCAAGGATTAGCACAGCAATGTACTCAAATGCATGTGTGTAAATATTAAGTAAAATAAAGAAAATTATCTGCGAACCCGATATCAGAAGTTATTGTGTACTTAGGGTGACGAATTAACAAGAATAAAGAACCAAGCAAATCACTGAACCCCCACCATCCCCCATAACTTTGTTGCCTGATTCTCACTTGTGCGTGTGTGAGTGTCCACCAACAATGTTGATAAGGCAACTTAAAAATTATAAAACGCCCATTTTATCTCTATTCTTAAAAATTTCTCATTTTTTAAGCATGTGACAATGTTAACCTAATGTATATGTTTTTTACTTATTTATTTTCATTTATTAATCTCTTTCTTTTGACAATTCAGAATTCTTTGCCCAAAATGACTATTTTAAACTCTTTCTGCAATGAAAATTTTTTGTAATTTCATAATAAAGAGATTCCAAAATCTGATACCTTTGTTTTTATAGGCATAATTGAATAAATAAATAAATAAATAAATAAATAAATAAATATATATATATATATATATATATATATATATATATATATATATATATATATATATATATATATATATATATATATATATACAGTGGTTATCAAAAATTAAGTCAAAGTCACAAAAATAGCGGTTACTCAAAAAGTTACGCGTAGAATTTAATGAAACTTATACACATTATACAACACATAGGTAGGTATAAAACTGCATAAAAAGAAATCGCCAGACAATTATGCTGTTATAGAAACTAGCGTATGTGTACAATGTACAAATCGGATGTGTCAGTTTGGTATAGGAAAAGTACCTTTAATATGGCGTATGATCCCCCCGAGAAGCAATACAGCACATACAGCGATGTGTGATGCTGTCAATTATTCGGTCTATGAGTTCGGTAGGAAATGAGAGCTATTGCTCTTGCAAAGCAGTTGAAAGCGTGGCTAGGGTCCTAGGAGGAGGATTGAGAGGAGCTATACGTCGTCCTAAAGTGTCCTAAACATGCTCGGAATCAGATAGAACACATTTGGGATGTCATGGGACGGCAGCTCAGAGTTCAAAGACCACCAATTCGCAATATCTCGGATTTGCGTGACCGTTGCTTAAACATCTGGTACAATCTGTCTTCGGCCATCTACCAAGGACTTGTGGCATCCATGCCAAGGTGGGTTGAAGCTGTGATGCGCGCCAAAGGTGGGCCAACTCGTTATTGACAGGTGGTCATAATGTTTTGGCTCTTGAGTGTATATATATGTGTGTGTGTGGGAAGCGAATTCTTAAGTAATCAATAACTTCGCAATAATACATGAATATTTAGGATTATCTATTGTATATATATATATATATATATATATATATATATATATATATATATATATATATATATATATATATATATATATATATGTGTGTAACAAGAAAACGCGTCTTCCTAAATTACTTTACTTTAAAGCGTATTCTAAATTCTCTTTTTAATAAAGCACGATCCCTTTTCCAAAATTGCGACCTAAAAGTAAAATAAGATAAATTATATTATCCCTGCAGATCATTAAGCAGGCATGTGAAGTATCTGAATTCAATAACATCCTCAGATATTAGTGTTCAAAGTTTATGAGATTCCGAATGTCAGTATAGTGTCAAAATTCGTGAAGAGCCCTCGAAACACTCTGAATTTATGTCTCTATAACGTCAAAAAACCCACTTTGTAAGAACTTTATGAGCCACTTATCGTACGCCCAGTTCAACACTTCGCAGCTCTAACATGAGCGGAATCTATCAGTCCCCGGGAAACTTAAGTGGACACGTGAGCTCCACGAATCTAAAGTCGCCCAATTAAAAATTTAGTAGTTTAGGCCCTCTGGCGAAAATATCGCAAAACACCCATTTAATATTGCATGAACGGAAGACTTTCCGCCCTCTTCGTTTCTAACTGTTGTTGCTGTCGGACATGCTGTCCGCTCCTGTATGTAATCCGCGTCCCGTCCTGGCATGGACGCCGGACAAGTCATGTAGTCCCTGCAGCTAATGGCTTCTGATAAATAAAGCACGTCTTGGAATTTGTGCATTTCATCAATGGCTCCATGTTTGTTTCTCCTAAATTTCGTAAGTGCTTCCCCGAATCAACACTATGCCCGACTGCATCTCTCCAATTTGTGCGCAGCGATTTACTGAATGATCAACACCCTCGTGCCGACTGCATCTCTCCGATAACTTCGGCGCATCAATTCAACTTGTGCTAAATTTTCCAAATGTGATTATTATCATATATATATATATATATATATAAATAATACAAGTAAACAGTAAAAGTACAATAAATGAAAAGAGTTCACAGGTATAAATTCTGTTTAAAAATGACTTTACACATTTTTCTTTCTTGAAAGTAAAATTCCCTATCCTAAGCTTAAATAAAAATTACATATTTAACATAAAAAAATTCTGAAAAATATTTAAACGTACTTTAAATGCAATATAATGCAGTTTTTATGACTGACTGTATCATAAATACGAAGTATTTTCATAAATTTAGGCGACTGATCCTAAAAAAGTATTTAGAGACTCTATATAACCTTTGGAAAATTTTCTGAAGTCTTCGCAACAAAAGCTATTTACCGCAGTACAGCGTTTCCATATCTTTTTGAAACTATAAAACCAGGCTTTAAAAATGTTTTTCGAGACTTCTTTTAAAAAAAAATGTTTGTTTTCTTCACATTGCAAACTATTTTTTTAATAGTCATGTATATTTTATGTCAGTGGTCATGTATAACTATTGAACGTTTTCATGGAAACCGTTCGAAAGTTTGAGACAGTAACAGATAACATTTGTCAAAGTCCTGATTTAAAATTTCATGAATTCCATTCACGTTTTTTTTTTTTTTTTTTTTTGTTAAAACAGAAACCGATGTATTTATACTGAGATTTAACCAACCGTTGAAAAAAAATTTTAAGCGTTATTTAACTACCCTAAAAGAGAACTTTTGGAAATTATTCTTTTTTGGGGAGTCATATTTAAATTTTTTTAAACAATCTTTCGATATGTTATTATTTTGTAAATTTTTTTTATTGGTCCTGGATATTAAACAATCAGCCTTGTATTTTGTGATGAATAATTAATAAGCGAAAGAATTCCGTTTTCCTCTACGACGTAATCTCTTTATGTGAATAACCCGGTTTCTAACGAAATAGTTTATGATTTATTATGACTATATAAATAAAAATATTGTGGTGTATTACTTTCCTACTTGAAGTATAAGCGTTTATCATAAATATCTAATTTACCATCTGCTATACGACGAGTAAAACCTAAAAAATTTAACGATTACCATAATAGCATATTCAACAGAAAAGTGGATCCAGATTGATCTAAATATTTATACACGATATCTCTCGGAGATCTCGCCATAAATTGCAGGAATTTTGAAAATGATATACGTTCATTTGATACACTTTTCAACGTGTTTAACTGTATTAGTAGAAACATTTACAAGCATTCTTTCAAAAACTTCCTTGTGTACCCTTGATAACAGCCGCTATTTTGCTCCTGTACGCACTTTCTCACAAGAATTCCCTCAAAAAGAAATTCATGACTTGGTAGGTCAGGAGACCATGATGGTCGAATCATATAGATTTTAAATTTCTTATGTGTGTTCTTTACTACTACTGAATTTTGATTGAAAATTAGTCTCGGGAAAATTTTCCTTCAGAAATACTGAATTTTGAACCATTTACAAGCAGTGACGTGAGAATAGATACACTTTAAACTACAACCTTTATAAATTCTGTTTAAAAATGACTTTACACATTTTTCTTTCTTAGAAGTAAAATTCCCTATCCTAAAATTAAATAAAAGTTACATATTTAACATAAAAAAATTCTGAAAAATATTTAAACGTACTTTAAATGCAATATAATGCAGTTTTTATGTCTGGTTTTTGATGTTTTGCACTGATCTGTGAAATGCGTGAGGACTATGGGGAACTTCATATAGCATATATTCATTTATGCTATACTGAATGAATACTGAATTTTGAACCATTTACAAGCAGTGACGTGAGAATAGATACACTTTAAACTACAACCTTTCTAAATTCTGTTTAAAAATGACTTTACACATTTTTCTTTCTTAGAAGTAAAATTCCCTATCCTAAAATTAAATAAAAGTTACATATTTAACATAAAAAAATTCTGAAAAATATTTAAACGTACTTTAAATGCAATATAATGCAGTTTTTATGTCTGGTTTTTTATGTTTTGCACTGATCTGTGAAATGCGTGAGGACTATGGGGAACTTCATATTGTATATATTCATTTATGTTATACTGAATGAATACTGAATTTTGAACCATTTACAAGCAGTGACGTGAGAATATACATACTTTAAACTACAACCTTTTGCACTGATCTGTGAAATGCGCGAGGACTGTGGGGAACTTCTCAAAGCATATATTCCTTTAAATTAGAAGAGTTTTATACTTTTTCTGGAAGGCTGTAATGAACTAATTTTTTTCACATTATTTGCTTGTCTATTTTAGTAAGTTGTTTCGGTGCTCCTTCCCTTGGATCTTGTTTTTCCTTCACTCCCTGTATTCACCTCTCATTTCCTCATAACCAGATTGATAAAAATTACTCAACACAGCTTTTTTTCTGAAGGGAATGGCAACATATTCTGTATGCTCCTTTTTTTTTCGCCAATGCTTGTTATTCGTGAGCTTTGTTACCCGGGTCCTGAAGAAGGAGGCCATTTGGCCCTTTAAAATTTTAAACGCCATTTTTATGCCAATTGTGGCGGGAGTTTTCTTAGCCTTTTTTCTTCCCTAGCAAGTGTTCGAAAGAAGTGTCAAAATTGAGGAAGAACCATAATAAAGCAGACCTCCAGCTGTCCATTTTAATCAATCAATATTCTAAAGAAGAGGAAAAATTCAAGGAAATTTCTCTATTCTACTGTAAAAATACTTTCTTTTGAGATAATTTAATAGTATATTGTAATTAATGAGTTAATTATATAGTTTGAGAATCGGTAATTATAATTCAATATTTTGAGAGGTAACATAATTGTGCTCAACAAGATTACTTTTGATTTTTGGTTGATCTTTACAATATATCTGAACCTTTTTCTCACCTTTTTGTTCTAGCTAAAGTCACTTAGAGCAACCTTTGCAATTTAGAGTACGTTTTTTGAAAAGTTATTTTTTAAAAGCAGAACTATTCTCCTTACAGAAAATTGATTTAATCAATGAAATTTGAAATGAATGTGCCTTCTTTCATGTAAATCTAGTCATTAATACGCTATGAAATAGCATAAAAAATAATTGAATCGATTATTTTGAAAAGGAGTCATCTCCACTTTTCAAAACCTTTTCTGCCCCCCCCCCTCCCCCCAAGTTTAGAAAAATATTCAAAAATTATTTTTTGCATCGGGATTGATGCCTTATAAACATAATAAATACTAAATTTCGTCTAACTAATAATGCATGAAGGCGAGTTAGTTTTTTGCTTCTCGTGAAAAATTGCAAAAAATGGAGATGAATCCTTTTCAAAATGACCGATTCAATTATAGTTTTGTAACTTCGGCCCCTATTTATCAAAACTTCTTTTATTCTGTTTCATCTTATATCAGTTTGCGCATGACTTCAAATTTAGCGATATGGGGCGTTTTATTTACTGTTGAATTTACAGGCTATCGATACCAGAGTCTTAAATTCTAGCTAAGAAATAATTATCATTAAAACTTAACGTCTTCTTCGAATAAAGAATGCCAAAAATTCAAAATAAATGGACCAATTTCATGGAGATTAATCAAATTTCTTCATTTCTTGGGAATTACTGAATTTTGTTGATACATTACTTGCTTCATTTATGTAACGTATTTTTATCGCGAAATGCTGGAATATACTTCATACTCTTGACGCAGAATGTATTTAAAATTCTCATCTAAATGCTTGCAAAAAGGGATTTCAAAGAAATTCTCAAACTGTACTATAAGGATTTTGTTTCTTCTTATTTTAAAGTTTTTCTGCCCCCCCCCCCCCCCGCCTAGAAATAGAATCCTCTAATCTCACATCTAGTAAATAACCTTGATTTTACAGTGATAAAGGACAGACTATCTAAATAACATCTTCTGAATAATTCATATTTCCTATCCAGCTCTCAAGCTTTCACACTAACTTCTACTTCAACTTCTCAAAGCAAACAATGCAGTTTCACATCTTTTATAATGGTAAGAATAAAGATATATACTACAATAAAATTTCTTAGTAGAGAAGCTAATATAAATAACATATTATTTCCCTTCTGATGAATCTTTTGATTGTGCTTTCGATCTGTGTACGATTAACTGGGATGGGATTTCCCGTCCTCTTACGAGTTAATATACAGTAAAAGTAGATAGACAACGGGAATGAATAATTTAAGCAAACTGCTTCGACGGAGTTCTTTTTAACGAATGACCTCAAAGGAAATCTGATCTGGGGTAGATATGTTTTTGCCGTGAGATATTCACAATCTACGTCGGATGAATGACTTTTCATTGAGATTTATGTTATGCCATTGGAAAAAGAATATATATATATATATATATATATATATATATATATATATATATATATATATATATATATATATATATATATATATATATATATATATATGTATATATATATATATATGTATATATATATATATATATATATATATATATATATATATATATATATATATATATATATATATATGTATATATATATATATATATATATATATATATATATATATATATATATATATATATATATATATATATATATATATATATATATATATATATATATATATATATACACACACATATATATATATATATATATATATATATATATATGTGTGTGTGTGTGCGTGCGTGTGTGTGTGTGTGTGTGTGTGTGCGTGTGTATGTGTGTGTGTGTATGTGTGTAATATCCCCATTACATAATGTCCTGAAATTATAACCTGAAAGGGATAACTAGCTTATATTTACATGGCTGGAGCTAGGCTCAGCCTGAAAGAGATAAAATTTAGATTTAAATGGAAACGGGCCAAACTTCCTATAACATCGTTTATTAGAGCGAAAATACGTCCGTTCATTCCAGAAGAACGGCTGAGAATAACATCACCTTTCAACATTAAACGCGAAAGGGCGAGATAGACATGTGACTATTTTTTTATGGGGTCAGCAGTTTTAAGGGCTCAGGAAGCTAACCCACCCCTGAATTCGGAGATATACACGTGTAAAAATGCAAAGGCATGCAATTCATGGGAAGTTCTGTGGCTACGGGTTTTAAAGCGATAAATTTATATCACTGGGAATTAGACTTAGGAAAGGGAATTTAAATGCTAGAATGGAGGGCATGATATTTAAGATATTATATATATATATATATGTCAGAAATTAATTGGGAAATTAATAATTAAGTTAAATTTAAAGGGGGCTTAGGGATTAATTCGTTTTCGTGGCGCGAAAAAGCCACTAGAATTCATATTTGCAGACCCGCGGATAGAAAAGTAGGTTATTTTCCCCGTTTTGAGATTGCCTTCGATTCGCGGTGGAAGGGAGTCTCGTAGAGAGAATTTATTTTTAGATCATGTACATGATTGAGAGCGAAAAGGAAGTTCGAGAAAATTCTAAATTGGGCTCTACGCATGTGCAGGGAGAGCGGACGCGCGGTTTTGACCTCGAATTCGGCAGAGCGCGGGATAAAAGTCAATGCCGGAGGACGTGTGTTCGCCGCTTCTCGAATAACAAAATGGCGAAAACTTAATGAGCTGAGTTGGAGATTTGGTTCGCATGAAGAGGAATAAACGAAATGTGTTTAAAGTACGGACTGATATTATTTTCGTTCTACCACTCGCCACCAATACTAAAAGATGATGACTGCTTTAAAGAGATTATAACAGGAAACAACAATCTTATCATATATATATATATATATATATATATATATATATATATATATATATATATATATATATATATATATATATATATATATATATATATATATATATATATATGTAATTAAGGCACTCATCAGTGCTTTTAAGAATTCTAGTGCATACTCATAACTGTATCTTTATAATTTGTTACTATGCATTGTCACTACTTAAAGGTAAGATGTCCTACCCCGAATTGCTTTCATTTGAAAAATTTAAGATGTTTTATACTCATAACATATTAAATGAATTCGTCTAAGTTTAAAATAATTATGAGTACTGAGGCGGTACTCATAATTTTAAATTCTTATGGGTTACAATGTTATCGCTTTTTAATAATTTATTGATTTATATAATCATTAGTTAATGGTATGATATACGATGGACATCTACATTAAAAGATTTCATTGGGGAAAAATTAATCTTCATTTTTAAGAAACATTGAAATAATTCACTCATATCCTATAAAAATTAATATTTCATAACTTTATTTATTGCTTTATAATGCATATTGACACATTGTCACTATTTAATGACGACATTGTATGACGCAATGTATGATTATACGACGCAGTTTGTTGCTGTGCATTGTCACTACTTAAAGGTATGGATTTCGACTAATAACTATTGCGAATTGCTGTCATTAAATAAATTTAAGACTTTTAATTGGAAAAAATATTGAATTAATTCATCTATATTTAAAATAATTATAAGTACCTTCTCTCCTACAGGTGTCGCATTTTTATAAGTTATTGCTATAAATAGTCACTAGCTAACGGTATGATATACGATGAACATCTACATTAAATGTTTTATTTACTGTAGATGCTTCTGTAGATGATAATGTTGATTTCATTGGGGGAAAATTATGCTTCGTTTGTAAGAAAGTGTGAAAGTTCTCAAAAAACTTGATATAGTGTGTTTTAAACGCTCACAATTTCCTTCGGTGAACGAAATTTATAAAATGGATTTTGTTGCAAGGTGCAGAAAAGTTCAGGCTATCTGAAAATACCATTTTTATTGGATTGTCAGCATTTATGGAACTGTAAATAGTAGACACATTTTCTCCATAGGTTAACATTGAGGTGAGCAAATCCAATAGGGTTAGTACACAGAAGACATAACTCTGGCTAATGTTATCCGCTATTATGACAGTGACTGTGAATGTTTTCATTGAACATTTTGTTGCAAGGTGCAGAAAAGTTCAGGCTATCTGAAAATACCATTTTTATTGGATTGTCAGCATTTATGGAACTGTAAATAGTAGAAACATTTTCTCCATAGGTTAACATTGAGGTGAGCAAATCCAATAGGGTTAGTACACAGAAGACATAACTCTGGCTAATGTTATCCGCTATTATGACAGTGACTGTGAATGTTTTCATTGAACATTTTGTTGCAAGGTGCAGAAAAGTTCAGGCTATCTGAAAATACCATTTTTATTGGATTGTCAGCATTTATGGAACTGTAAATAGTAGAAACATTTTCTCCATAGGTTAACATTGAGGTGAGCAAATCCAATAGGGTTAGTACACAGAAGACATAACTCTGGCTAATGTTATCCGCTATTATGACAGTGACTGTGAATGTTTTCATTGAACATTTTGTTGCAAGGTGCAGAAAAGTTCAGGCTATCTGAAAATACCATTTTTATTGGATTGTCAGCATTTATGGAACTGTAAATAGTAGAAACATTTTCTCCATAGGTTAACATTGAGGTGAGCAAATCCAATAGGGTTAGTACACAGAAGACATAACTCTGGCTAATGTTATCCGCTATTATGACAGTGACTGTGAATGTTTTCATTGAACATTTTGTTGCAAGGTGCAGAAAAGTTCAGGCTATCTGAAAATACCATTTTTATTGGATTGTCAGCATTTATGGAACTGTAAATAGTAGAAACATTTTCTCCATAGGTTAACATTGAGGTGAGCAAATCCAATAGGGTTAGTACACAGAAGACATAACTCTGGCTAATGTTATCCGCTATTATGACAGTGACTGTGAATGTTTTCATTGAACATTTTGTTGCAAGGTGCAGAAAAGTTCAGGCTATCTGAAAATACCATTTTTATTGGATTGTCAGCATTTATGGAACTGTAAATAGTAGAAACATTTTCTCCATAGGTTAACATTGAGGTGAGCAAATCCAATAGGGTTAGTACACAGAAGACATAACTCTGGCTAATGTTATCCGCTATTATGACAGTGACTGTGAATGTTTTCATTGAACATTTGTTGCAAGGTGCAGAAAAGTTCAGGCTATCTGAAAATACCATTTTTATTGGATTGTCAGCATTTATGGAACTGTAAATAGTAGAAACATTTTCTCCACAGGTTAACATTGAGGTGAGCAAATCCAATAGGGTTAGTACACAGAAGACGTAACTCTGGCTAATGTTATCCGCTATTATGACAGTGACTGTGAATGTTTTCATTGAACATTTTGTTGCAAGGTGCAGAAAAATTCAGGCTATCTGAAAATACCATTTTTATTGGATTGTCAGCATTTATGGAACTGTAAATAGTAGACACATTTTCTCCATAGGTTAACATTGAGGTGAGCAAATCCAATAGGGTTAGTACACAGAAGACATAACTCTGGCTAATGTTATCCGCTATTATGACAGTGACTGTGAATGTTTTCATTGAACATTTCAAATCCCCTTTTCAAGAATTGTTGAATAAATTCATTTAAATTCTTAAAAGTTAATAAGTATAAACACCTCTTTATGATTTTTAACAATACATTGTCTCCAGCGCTCAATCACCGAAAATCAACATCTAAAAATTATTAGAGGTAAAAAATATCTGATAATTTATTTAGTTCTTCTCAAGTTGTGGAGCATTAGAAATGTCTGCCCCTATAGACAATTCACAAATGCGAGGATCACCGGACTCTTTCATATAAATAGGGGGAACAACAGGGATTTTCAGATGAACGTCGTGGGAGGTGGCGGCAAAAGCAGAGACATGAAAGAAGAATCGAATGTCAAAAAAATGAGACACGGAAATTTTAAGGCCACCAGACCACTCAAAAGAACGCACGCGATAAAGTGATTAATGAATCACGCGATAAATAAAGCAAACAAAGATGGATTTTGTGAAAAAGGTGGAGCAGTAGATTCAAGAAGACGGAATTATGAAATGGAATTAAGATAGAAAGGAATAAGATCAAACGATTAAATGGCCTACTTCAAATCATTTGATCTGTTTCCTTCATTCATTATCCATATACGTATGTATATATATATATATATATATATATATATATATATATATATATATATATATATATATATATATATATATTTATATATATATATATATATATATATATATATATTATTATTATATATATATATATATATATATATATATTATATATATATATATATATATATATATATATATATATATATATATATTATATATGTATATATATAATATATATATATATATATATATATATATATATAATATATATATATATATATATATATATATATATATATATATATATATATATATATATATATATATATATATATATATATAAAAGGCACCCGATGGCGTAGTGGTTGTTAGATTCAAGCTGCCACAACACAGTACCAAGGTTTGACCCTGCGACTGGGCAAGGTCGACTCAGCTTTTCATCCCTTGAGCGGGTCGATAAAATGAAGACCTAGCACTAACTCTGGGATCCCGTGGCTAGTTGACTACCTACCCGAGACATACGCTGTATAGATGTATAGAATGGCACCTCGAGCCCACGGTCGAGAAAGCGGAGATGGGCACAACAGGCCTTGGTCCACAATGGACTGTTGCGGCATTGGTTATATATATACTGTATATATATATATATATATATATATATATATATATATATATATATATATATATATATAAGATAGATAGATACGTTGAATCTAAAAACCACAACAGGACGGAAAACCAAATCAATAAATGAACAGCAAAATAATCTTATGATTGTATGTGTTTACCAACCGATGCTATCATTAAACAAAGGATTGTCTCTGAGATTGATCGGAATCTGGTACGTATCCTGTCCTATATATTTCCTTTTTCAGCGCATTTATCATGTACTGTGTACATATGCCATCACTATAACAACAACTCTATCAGCATAATTTGGAGGAAAAAGACAGAATTCGGAAGTCTAGGAAACGAGTGTCTCTCAGGCCATCCTACGTGTAAAGCCGATTCACTCTCACCTCTGGAGACAGATATCGCTTCGGAGACGCAACAAAGGTGTGTTCCGACCTCAGAAAGGGTAGGCAGATACCTCTATTAGGCCAAGGGCGTGTCTACTTTTGTGTCTCTTCAGTGGCCCGAGAAGACCTCTCTCTCTCTCTCTGTGTCCTTTATTCGCGCTAATCCGCCGGTGGCCATCTTGCGTTTCTGGAATCGTGCGGGAGCGAGTCGGAAATTTCCTCGGAATGACAGATGTGTTTGATAAAGGGTGCACGAGGGTAATCTTTTAGGTTTACGCGCCGTTTATTTGGCGGTTGTAAATGGACAGTGGATCGTGCGAGGGGGATTATCTTAGTTTATTTAAGGAAATAATTAATCCCCCCCCCAGGCCCTGATTTTCTATTAGGCTCGGTAGGCCCTGGCCTAGGGGCCCCCAAACGTTGGGGGCCCCCAAAAAATTTTTATCTAAAAAATTCCCAATTCAAATATATATTTTTTTATTTTACCTTTTTTAAATATCTTTTCAAACTTGATTGATTGGTTGGTTTATCATATGTATCGTTATATGTATAGTTCATCATATGTATGTTATAGTGCAAGGGTGGCCAACTTTTGCGTACATAAGATCTACTTTTTATCTTAAAAACGTGTCGCGATCGACTTGTTGTCATAGGAGGGGAGGGGGAGGTGTGAAATACATACTATGTTTATACACTATGTTTCAGTACGAGGTGCACTCTCGCGAGCTATGGGTATATAAACAAAACCTAACTAGGGTCCTAAAATAGTGCTCTAATTATCTTGTAGTCTAATCGGTTTCTAAGTTAAGCGATCGACCAAAATTGGCGTCGCGATCTACCGGTCGATTGCGATCGACTTGTTGGCCACCTATTGTAAGGACTTCGCCTAAAACCAAGACTGACAGCCTTTAATATTTACAAAATGCTTTATTGGTATTCTAGATTAAATATAGGCTTTATACAATAATTACAAAAAAATAAGCACTATCTGAGGCTATTTCGCGGGTTCAGGATATCATGATGGAAAACGGCAGGCGCTCGATCTCTGGCACGCGTCCGACGACGTGGGTTGTCCACTCATGTAAGGAAAAGTCAACTGCTCCCATTTACATCAAGGTGGCGAATATATATCCTCGCCCATCTCTGTGGGTGGTTGAAGCGTGCTCCCTTTGAACCCTTTCATAGACCGTCTTCAGACCATTCCGCGTCTTCCGCTAAAAGGCTAGGTAATTATCCTCTGGACAGGCTTTGTCTGCAAGCAGGGGGATTTCTTACAGAAGACGGCTTCCTAATTGTCCGATGGCGACGCGGCGTCTGCCACAATTTGGTGACAAAGCGACTGTCACCGATGAATACGGTAGATTGATAATGGACGTCTTGCCGTTAGGCTCTCTCAGGAATCCCGAGTGTGAAAGGGGCGTAAAGTCATTACACTATGTTGTAGTGTATATAAGGGATTAATAAGTTTTTCTAGTTGCATTGTATTGGTGTTTCAATGATGAAGTTAATATGCTGTAGTGCTTTTTGTCATTTAATAATGTTCTAGGATTCAAATAGCCAATTCTTGGTAAAGTGGTACTTTCACAATGATTCATGATTATATTTTGTGTGTCAATTTTGAAAATTTTAAGCCCACATCAGTGTTAGGGGGCCCCCATCCCGAGTTGTGCCTGTAGTCAAGAATTTTCTAAATCACCCCCCCCCCCTCCTTTCCGCAGAATAGTCAAGATGTGTACTAACCCTCCTGGATTCGCTTGCCTCAATGTTAAACTAATTTGTCTATTATTTACAGCTACATAACTGCTGATCATCAAATAGAAATGGTATTTTCAGATAGCATGAATTTTTCCGCACCTTGTAACGGGATTTATTTTTAAAATTTCGTTCACCAAAAGAATTTATGAGAGTTTAAAACACATTATACAGTGGATTCCCAATAATTCGAACTTAGGTAATCCGAAAGTCCGCTTAATCCGAAACCAAAGTCAAAAAGAACTAAGGTTACAATAAAACTACAGTGATACTAAGTAATATAAAGTATGTTTCTGAAAATTACAAGAAAATTCAAAGTTAGACAACAGTATTATGATAAAGTAGGACAAAGTAGAATGAATAACACGTGTTTATGCTAATGCTAAACTTACTCTAAGGCCGTCTGCACACGGAGCAACTCAAAAGAAACTGATAACTGACTCCAATCACAAATCAGTCCGTGATGAGTCGTAACCTATGTAATTGAATGGAGCCACGCACACGGCGCAACTGGTTACAAACCCGTCCGACGGGTTTGTAACCAGTTGCGCCGTTTCAAAATTCTCAGAATTTTGAAAAATTCTTCTTAGATTTTTTTAAGTTAAATTTTTAAGCTGGTTTTGTAACTTTTTTAAAGTTTGCATTTAAAATAATAACTTGAGGGTTATAACATTTATATCACGAGAAAGATCATAAAAATTCCTTTAAAATGAAATCTCTTTCGAATCATTACCTCCATTTTCTGATATTTGATGAATTTTTAAATATAAATTTTTAGAATTTAATTTATTAAATGCTGATCACGTGATTTCTTTTTCTGGTACTTTAAATAAATTTACCGTCACGTGCATAACAACTAAATAGACAAAAAAGATTTTTATTTTCTTGCTAATGCGGCATACGATTGGACATTATCCAAAAAAATATTAAAATGCAGTAAAAGATATGATCCTCAAACTGTACTATATTAACAGTACTATATTCTTTAGTATGTCCAATTAGATTTAATTTGAATATTTTCTTCTACATCATTTTATCTATAAAATATCCCTCACGATTTTTTTATAAATATATATTTTTTTCTTACATCAATTGTATACATTGATCGTCGTATTTATTATAACTATATATATATATATATGTATTTATTTTTGGCATTAATTGCATACATTGACCGTAGTATTTAATTTGAATGTACTCCGTAGCGAAGTGTGGGTTGTCAGCTAGTTTGTTTATAAATTGCTTAGTCTACAAATAATTTCTAGTTGTGTTTTGCATCTCAATATTTCCTAACTTAGCCATGATACCCGAAGTTAATAAAATGGACGCGTTCCTTACTGGATTCGCTCACCTTAATGTTAAGCTATGGATAAAATGTATCTACTATTCACTATTAAATGTAGCTACATAAATGCTGATAATAAAAAAATAGTATTTTCAGATAGCTTGAACTTTTCTCCACCTTGCAACAGGATTCATTTTATTAATTTCATCCGTCAAAGGAATTTAGGAGCGTTTTAAACACACTCTTATCAGATTTTTCAAAGAATAATTTTAATTTAAAAATATTATTTTCATTTAAAAAAAAGGAAAAATGTCCCAAGGTGTAACATTTCTTTCTCTATGACGGAGTACAATTTAAAAAAAATCTTCAAATTAAAGTCGGCAATCCTTGAACACATTTTTTCCATAGGTTAATGCTTAGGTGGACGAATCCAATAGGGTTAGTGCACAAGTGCCTTAAGGCGGCTATGTACTAACCCCATTGGATTCGCTCACCTCAATGTTGACCTATGGAGAAAATTTATCCACGGATTGCCGAATTGGAATAAAAGTATTTTTTTTAAAAAATTGTACTCCTTAATAGAGACAGAAATTTTACATTTATGTACATTTTTCCTTTTTTTAAAAACTGCAATTAATATTTTAAATTTTTAATTATTCGGGGAAAACTCTGGTGTAGTGGGTTTTAAATGCTCATAAATTCCTTAGGTGGACGAAATTTATATAATCCTGCAGCGCTTTGCAGAAATGTTCAGGCTATCTGACAATATCAATTTTATTTGATCATCAGCATTTATGTAGCTGTAAATAGTTGACAAAAATATTTTTTAAATAAGAAATTTGGGGGAAGCGCTTAACCCCCTGTAGAGAGAGAGCCATTACAATCCCTCAAAATGTCAATCCTAAGGTCGGGGGGGGGGTAGAATGCTTGAACTGTCAACTAGACTCCTCCCACCACAAGAGTCTGCAAGAAGAGCAAAAGGGAAATACGATTTTCTTTCTTAGTACATAGCAGCCTTAACACTGAATTTTCTATGAGACAAAAGAAAAAAGCAACCAATGATTATACAGGATTAAATTAGTATAGAAGATATCGATAAAAAAAACATTCATAGTCATCTGCATTATTCCCCGATGTGATGGCAGCATTATATCCAGAAAAGTTCTTTTCTGGATACGAAGGAAATATGATCCAATGTTACAATGTATAGTAAGAAATATAGCGTGGATAAGTACAATTTTAGTTCCTTTTTTCATGATTGGATTTTTTATAACTTGCGATAAGAGAAAAAAAATATTCTATGTACTTAATAAAGTTCTCAAAGGCTACTATCCTTTGTACTTTTTTTATTGACTATGTTATCTATCACGAAATGATATAAAAATAACTTTAAAAGCCGAAATAAATATTGAATTCGTGTTATTTAACCGAATAAAGAAAATAAATAAATAATGTCACAGCACATAGAAAATAAATTTCAGAAAATATTTGATTTAAAGAGCTTAAAGTTTTAAGCCAGAAACTTTTTAATATGGAACATAGCGTTAAAGTTACCCTTTAGAAATTTTAATATCATTTTAAGTGTATACTCAGTTCTTTGCCCCAGTTACGTGTTCTATAAAAGTCTAGGTTAAGGCTGTCAATATTCGTTGTATCAATATAATATTGAATAAAGTTAAGATAATTTTTCTATTAAATTATTTTTTTAATGTTAGAAGAAGGAAACAAAATGTTAATTCAGAATTTGCCAATATTTTCAATAACGGATTTATATACGGTTTCGTTTTCAATGTATTAATTTCATAAAAAAAACACTACTGAAGAAAATAGCCTCTGCAGACAACAAAATTATTTGAAAATATTATTTCTGAAGGATTATATATATATATATATATATATATATATATATATATATATATATATATATATATATATATATATATATATATAAGGAAAAGATGAAAGAGAATACCAGTAATAGCACTAAAGCTACTTGCAGCCAGGAACAAATAACATGAAAAGAAAAGTATGAAAGAGGTTTTAGACAGTATCTATTCATCAGCGGTGTCAATACTGTCTAAAAATCAATGGACTGTTTCCAATGAGTATGATCTATACAGTAAACACACTCAGACACCGTACAATCGATGAAAAACAGAAGAATTGATTAAATATTGAATTAAGAGCTACTTAACCAAAGAACACTAAGCCTGGCTCTAGACAGAGTGGAAGTTAAGAACATGTTACCGCAAGATGACTGACGTCACTAAACTTGCAACCAAGGAGATTATGGATACTCAGTTACTGACTTACTATAGTTACTGTATTTTAGGACTATTAAACCATTATTAATTTAGTTTTTTATTATTATTACACATATACACTCAAGAGCCAAAACATTATGACCACCTGTCAATAACGAGTTGGCCCACCTTTGGCGCGCAATACAGCTTCAACCCGCCTTGGAATGGATGCCACAAGTCCTTGGTAGATGGCCGGAGACAGATTGTACCAGATGTTTAAGCAACGGTCACGCAAATCCGAGATATTGCGAATTGGTGGTCTTTGAACTCTGAGCTGCCGTCCCATGACATCCCAAATGTGTTCTATCGGATTGAGATCCGGTGAGTTAGGCGGCCAGAACATTAACTGGAATTCAGCATCATGTTCCTGGAACCACTCCAAAACAATTTTAGCCTTATGACACGGGGCGTTGTCCTGTTGGAACATTTCATTTCCAGCTGGAAAAACAGAGGCCATGTAAGGGTGCAACTGGTCCGCAATGATGTTCAGATAACCTGTAGCATTCATGGTCTGCTCTACCACAACCACGGGTCCCAGAGACGCCCAAGAGAACGTCCCTCAAAGCATAATACCGCCACCACCGGCCTGTGTATGACCTACTGTACATTGAGGGAGCAACAGTTGGCCTGGAAGACGGCGTATCCTGACACGGCCATCGACGTGATGAATGACAAACCGTGATTCATCTGACCAGGCAACTCTCTCCCACTGATCCATGGACCAGTCGCGATGTTCCCGGGCCCAGCGCAGGCGCAGTTGGCGATGACGCTTGGTCAGCAAAGGCACACTAGTGGGACGCTTGCTGCGTAGCCCCAAATCCAACAGTGTCCGCTGAACAGTGTGCTACGATACTATTGTACTTGGCCTTGCATTGTATTGGGCTGTCAGCTGAGCCACTGTCTGGCTCCGGTTTTGCTTCACCATGCGAGACAGTCTCCGACGACCTTTTTCTTTGATAGCGCGTGGACGTCCAACACCATGTCGTCTACTGCTGGTTTCACCGTCATTCATCCACTTTGCATAAGTACTAACAACTGTAGGTCGCGAACAACCCACGAGTCATGCAGTTTCGGAAATACTTGTTCCGAACCTTCGAGCCATTACAATCTGCCCTCTATCAAAGTCGCTTAGATCCGCAGCCTTTCCCATCACACACAGAAGCAAGTGAAAGAATGATTCTTCAGCCTCTCCAGCAGCAGTTAAATACCACTTCCACCTGATCACGTGCCTTCCACGTCATCCAGGCGAATTCATTGCAAAATGTAGGGGTGGTCATAATGTTTTGGCTCTTGAGTGTGTATATATATATATATATATATATATATATATATATATACGTGTGTGTGTATATATAGATAAAAATGTGTACATATATGTGTATATTGTTTTTATTACACACACACACACACACACATATATATATATATATATATACATATATATATATATACATATATATATATATATATATATATATATATATACATATATATATATATATATATATATATATATATATATATATATATATATATATATATATATATATATATATAATATATCCATTACATCCTTAAATTATAATCTGAAAAGGAAAAACTGGCTCATATTTACATGGCTGGAGCTATACTCAGCCTGAAAGGAATAAAATGAAATTTGGAAGCAGTCGGGTAGAATCGTTTATTAGAGCGACAAAAGTACGTCCGTTCATTTAAGAAGACAGCTCGGAAGCTAATATCACCTTTCAACCTTACGCGCGAGAGGCGAGGTACATGTGGCTATTATTTTGCAGGCTCAGCAGAATTTGGGGCTCGCGATGTGAACCCACGCCTCTGAACCCGGAGATGTACACGTGTAGAAATGAAAGGCATGCTTTCATGGGCAGTTCTGTTGCTAAGGATTTTAAAGCGATAAATTAAAATTACTGCGGACTGGATTTAGGAAAGGGAATTTAAATGCTAGAATGGAGGGCATAATATTTAATATATTACACACACACACACACAAAGATATATATATATATATATATATATATATATATATATATATATATATATATATATATATATATATATACTGTCATAATATAGCAAGTACAAAAACAAAGCAAACTGTTTAAGATTTGTAGAAATACATATCCATATTTTAGCAAATCTAATACATTCTTTAGAAAATGGTCTATTTCTTTAAAGGCGAATTTATTCAGATTTTATTGGGCATTAAAAGGCACAGAAAATCGCTTGATGCAGTTCTTTCAAATCCCTTTTATGCGTTTAACTCGAACGCAAAGGGCTTTGTCAAGGAAATATATATTCACCGTCAACCAGAAGATATCCTTTACAACCTCTAAAAGCAAATTCGTGCGTTTAATTTCTGCTGTAGGAAGACATTTCAGACCTATCGCTTGTCTAATGCCTGCTGAATCGTAAGCAGAGAGCGCATTTGACCCGTGACTGAAGCCATAATGGAAGAATACTCCAGTAAGATATACATTTTAAAATTGAATTCCCTGCACGAACGAGATTCAGATGGCGTTTTTATTTTAGCTCTCCTTTCAATAAAGCATGAGGGCCTGTGCGTAGCATCCGATGGGGAGAATGCTGAAGAGGCTTTCCAGAATAGGTTTTCAGAAAATCCACTGTTTTCATTACATAAGGGGTGAGGCATAGAAAAAGACAGTTCCTTCGGGTTGGAGCGCAGGAAACTATCGTGCGTTTCCACTATTCTCAAACTACGTTATCTTGGAACTTCATTGGAACTTTCCGGTTATAACCTGGGGAACTTATTTGCTCCTTTTCTATAACGGATATCATGGCTTAACGTTGAGTTTTTGAATACGTTTTGTCTTACTAATACTTTTTGTTTATTTAATAGGTAAATATTTACACGCACACAACTATGTACAGTATTTTTCGTACCATAAGACGCACCGGCAAACCTCAAATTAATGGGAGGATTTTTAGAAACGAATATTTTGTATATTGTTAGGTATATAAAGATATTTTAAATCTCTCACTTAATAAAGATAAATTACATATAATAATAATACATCAATAAATATATATAATATATATAATAAAATATTAATTTTATTTTAATGTTATTAAAGACGCTCCTCAATTTTAAGTAGATTTTTTTTTGTAAAATGGTGCTTCTTATGGTCCAAATATATATATATATATATATATATATATATATATATATATATATATATATATATGTGTGTGTGTGTGTGTGTGTATGCGTGTGTGTGTGGTATATATATATATGTATATATATATATATATGTATATATATATATATATGTATATATATATATATATATATATATATATATATATATATATATACACATATATATCTTTGAATAGATAGATAAGTACTTACATGCATGCACATATGCAAACACTTCCCCCCCCCACACACACATATATATATTTGAATAGATAGATAAGTACAAACATGCATGCACATATGCAAACACTCCCCCCGTCCGCACACACACACACACACACGCATATATATATATATATATATATATATATATATATATATATATATATATATATATATATATATAGAGAGAGAGAGAGAGAGAGAGAGAGAGAGAGAGACAGAGATAGACAAATAGACAGAAAGATTCATTACACACATTCTCTAATGCACACACGCCATATAGATATAAACATATTGAAAGAGGTAGCTTAGATTTTCAAAAACATTTGTGTCATCGAACTGATTAGTTTAATCGCAACGTAATTTATGAATCTCTAATACAATTTGAATTGAACTGAAAAAAATTCGAATTTGTCAAATTTAATCTAACGTACAAGATCTACGGTTAAAAAACTAATAACCAGATTAGACACGATAAAACCACCTACAAAGCTAGTCGAACGGCCGGAGCAAAAACATGTCAGAACGACTGTTGCGTCGAAAAGATTAGTTATCATTTAATTAGCTCAAGTAACCGCAGTTTGTCGCGTATTATCTCAAGCTGTGTGGTTTAGCAAATCTAATGATAACAGGGAAGAGGTGACTCTGAGGTTGCTGAATACGAATGATGTGCTACACTGAACTGCTATAAAATTAATTTCTAGATTTTTTTTTCTCCTGAAATATGTTCATTGCTGAATACGAATGATGTGTTACTAAACGGAAATAAATTAAAATTCTAGATTTTTTTTTTCTCCCGAATAATTATCTTTGTTGAATATGAATGATGTGCTACTACACTGAAATAAAATTAATTTCTAGATTTTTTTTTTATCCTGAAATATTTTCATTGCTGATTACGAATGATGTGTTACTAATTTGAAATAAAATAAATTTCTAAAATTTTCTTTCTCCCGAAAAATAATCTTTGCTCAATATGAATGATGTGTTACTAAACTGAAATAAAATTAATTTCTAGTTTTTTTTCTCCTGAAATATGTTCATTGCTGATTACGAATGATGTATTACTAAACTGAAATAAAATTAATTTCTAGATTTTTTTCTATCCTGAAATATTTTCATTGCTGATTACGAATGATGTGTTACTAATTTGAAATAAAATAAATTTCTAAAATTATCTTTCTCCCGAAAAATTATCTTTGCTGAATATGAATGATGTGTTACTAAACTGAAATAAAATTAATTTCTAGTTTTTTTTCCTCCTGAAATATGTTCATTGCTGAATACGAATGATGTATTACTAAATTGAAATAAAATTAATTTCTAGATTTTTTTTCCTCCTGAAATATGTTCATTGCTAAATACGATTGATGTGTTACTAAACTGAAATAAAATTAATTTCTAGATTTTTTTTTCTCCCGAAATAGTTTCATTTCTGAATACGAATGTTGTGTTACTAAACTAAAATAAAATTAATTTCTGGATTTTTCTATCTCCTGAATTATGTTCATTGCTGAATACGAATGATTTGTTAATAAACTGAAATAAAATTAATTTCTAGATTTTTTTCTCCCAAAATAGCATGAATACGAATGTTGTGTTACTAAACTGAAATAAAATTAATTTCTAGATTTTTTTTCTCCTGAAATATGTTCATTGCTGAATACGAATGATTTGTTAACAAACTGAAATAAAACTAATTTCTAGATTTTTTTTTTCTCCCGAAATAGCATGAATACGAATGTCGTGTTACTAAACTGAAATAAAATTAATTTCTAGATTTTTCTTTCTCCTGAATTATGTTCATTGCTGAATACGAATGATTTGTTAATAAACTGAAATAAAATTAATTTCTAGATTTTTTTTTCTCCCGAAATAGTTTCATTTCTGAATACGAATGTTGTGTTACTAAACTAAAATAAAATTAATTTCTAGATTTTTCTTTCTCCTGAAATATGTTCATTGCTGAATACGAATGATTTGTTAATAAACTGAAATAAAACTAATTTCTAGATTTTTTTTCTCTCCCGAAATAGCATGAATACGAATGTCGTGTTACTAAACTGAAATAAAATTAATTTCTAGATTTTTTTTCTCCAGAAATATGTTCATTGCTGAATACGAATGATGTGTTACTAAACGGAAATAAAATTAATTTCTAGGTTTTTCTCGCACGAAAATATTTTCATTCGGGAAAAGCTTTTTTATTTGTTGGATTCTAGACTCAAAAAACTCAACAAGCTTGTTACTTCTATTTTTTATTTTTAGGGTAGTTTAAAAAAATTGTTCTTTAGCAAGCTATATATAGCGAAAAATACCTCACTATTATCTTACAGCTAGAATCAGGGAGCATGGAACATGTTTTCTGAGATTTTCCCTTCAAAATAGTTTTTTCGAACGACTGATCTTACCTCGATGGCCGTTCATGCAAGACACATACGAATACGGTAGCCGAAGTATTTTTATTTTTTGCACACATTATTTTTAATAATATTAATTACATTGTTATTTGCTAATTATATTAATGGTGTATTAACAAAAAAATAAAACTGTTATAATTCATAATTTTTTGTTTTATACATTGTTATTTGTTTATTATTGTTAAATTATTTTAACCGTTCATGCAAGATTTAGATACGATCACGGTTGCCAAGGTATTTTTATAAGTAGCAGTATAAATTATTATTTTTTTATGTATAATTTATTATTTTCAATATATAATTCATATATTCCTTTATGAATTGCTATTTGTTTATTACTATTAATTATTATTGCCGGTGATGCAAGACTGAGAAACGAACACGGTTGCTAAGATATTTCTTACTAGTAGCAGTACGAATTATTATTATTATTATTATTATTATTATTATATTGTTGTTTCTAATGCCCCCTGGCTGGAAGTTCCAAACTAGGTCCATGTAAGCTTCGGGCTAAAGTGTGCGGCTCCGGTTTAAATAGCACCACAAGGGTCGGAGTCCGTCTTAGCTAGTTGCCACTCGAATTTGACCTAGCATCCCCAGGGACGATATCGGAGATAGTACCCTCTCCCACCCTCTCTGACCTCATAGAGGGACTTTCCTGTCTACGGATTTAACGTGCCCATATCCGGCCTAAACACAGAGGTATTTAATGGCGCGTGTCAGGATTCGACCCAAGCACCCCCAGCACTGAAAGCCAACGCTCTACCACAAGTCTACCTCGATCCCATTATTATCATTAGATAAAAATTATTATTGTTATCCTATTACTATAAAGGTGGCCCGAATAAAAGTTAGACCTTTTTTTAGCGGCAGTGCTTAAGTACCCAGACCTTTGCGTTTACGCCAGTGGATGACGTTATATGTTACGAAACTAAGCTGATCTCTCTGGAAAGTGTTTGTGGGCTGTTTGAACATGTTTAAACAAAGCGGCTACACGTAAGATACATTAGTGGCATGGATCCGTCCAAACAGGTCAAGTTAGCGTTATTCAATTTTTGACGGTAGAAGGTGTTAGTGAAGCCGAAATTTAATGTTAAAAGAGGGATGTCTATAGACATGAATATCTTTCACAGTGCACAGTATGCTTCAGCAAATTTCGTAATAAACCTGTGAGCACGAGACATGCCGAGACCTGCTCAACCAAACTTGGTCATCATCATGGAATTGACTACCGCGGTCAAGATTTGCGGCGGGCCTCCGCTGGAAGCTCCTCGACCATCCCCCACTCCCTCCAATTATCCCTACCCATCACCGTGCGATTACCACATCTTTAGCCCACTGAATAAGGCTATAGCAACAAGGCTATAATCTACTTTTGACCCACCTGGAAGATTCTCGGAAGCGGCAGTTAAATGTGGTTAAAGTTATTTTTTCATTAGCACGAACGCTCTCCCGGACTGCTTTGATCATTAAGGACACCAGATGTTGTTAAGCACCATGGGAATGTCCCTTTTTGAACCTCCTGAAGTTTCTGAAAAGAAGTCTAGATGGTTCAAGAAGGTTCTAACGGGATATAAAAAGGTCGAGTAGATCCTGGCGGGAGGCTGAGGTTTGGAGCGACGAGAGACGGAGAGGATTGCTGCTCGGAGATAGAGCGCCGGAGGCTAACGCTAGAGAAAGGATCGACAAACCGGTTATTTTACGGAATAATGCTAGTGGGGCCGATTAGATCCTCCAGGAAACTACGTATATAACTCGTATATAATTCAAAGCAACGAAATTAATAAAAGAGCTTAACCCTAATGAACGGCTTCGTCCTTTCTCTAAACCAACCTCTTTCGAATAATGAAGATCAGTTGTGGGGCCACGACACCACAAAGCTCTCAAGGGTTTTTAGTCTGCTAACGAAGCAAAGTTCCGGGACGTCGTTCAAGACTGGTTCAAGACAACCATGGACATTCTTCGCTTAGGGTATCCAAAATCTTGTGACACTAGCTAGAACCGATAAGGCGAATATGTGTAGCGGATATGTAGCTCACTATTACTACCTGTATGTTCACATATTTCAACGAAAAAACCATTACGTAAAAACACCATAGTCTCCCTTTCCTTTGGGCCCTCCTTATATTATTTCTGCATTACCATCAACTGGGGTAACTTTGGCTTTTGAGGGTAACTTTGGCCCAACAAACTATAAAAGATTGTATGTGCTGTATCTAGGCAGAGGAGGGTGATTATCACTTATTTATTGTAAAGGACAATAGATAGGTTAAATATAATAGGTATAATAAGTATATTGGTACATAGGTATATTATAATAGGTTTTTTGGGCCAAAGTTACCCCAGTTGAAGGTACCCGGCTGCTTGGCACTGTAAGTGAGTGATTAGTCGTTGTTGATTAGGGATACTCAAACTGCGGCCTACCAAGCTTTTATGTGGCCTGAGACACATTCATTATCAGGCAGGTGCTTTTGCAAAAAAAATAAAAATTTAAAAAAAAATTTTAAATTTAAAAAAAGAAAAAAACTAGCTATGCACTCAGAAGAGTGAGGTAAAATAGTTAAATGGGTCACGAAGTTTGATAAGATTTAATATTTGGGATTATCGAATCCATCTTTTATTTTACATAACAAATACCGTCAACTGGGGTAACTTTGGCCAAACAAACTTATTATAATATGCTTATATACCTATAGACTTATTTTACCGATTACATTTAACCCATCTATTGGTCCTTGCAGTAAATATATGATACTCACTTTCTTTTGTCTATATCGGTGGTTCCCAACCGGTGGTCCGCGAAATTCTCGGGAGTGGTCCGGTAGCACATATAAAAAGTTGCCAAATAAATGAGGATTTTGATAGCAATGTTCATTGAATTAGATGGGCGGAATATATGACTATTAGGTGTTGAATTAGAATTTTTAAAAAGTTTAACATAATTATTTTATTATTAGAATATGATACGTTAGAATGTAAGTACGTTAATCCTGTATCCCTTTTGCCTGATGGAAATTCTATAACCCCATACCCCCTCAAGGTCCCCCCAGTCAAGTCGGTTGAGGTTGGTGGTGGTCCGCACATGGTTCAGTTTCTGGCTTAGTGGTCCGCAGACTTCTACGGGTTGGAACCCTGGTCTGGATACAACACGTACAATCTTTTTTCGCTTGTTGGGCCAAAGTTACTCCAGTTGACGGTACCAGTATTCTAAGATGGTTTTGTAAGAGGGAGATATATCACGATTCAATGGAAATTATATCCACTTGTATCAGTTTAGATTCAAACGCATACTGATGTCATTGTAAGCTGTTTTTTTTTATTAAACTGTCTTATTATAATTAAATCATGCTTATAATAAGAAATATTAATTTTTTGCTATATTTTTAACTTACAGAAGAAAAACCTAGACATTGAGATATTTTTGAAAAATTACCCCAAAACCCAAAATCCAGATCTGGTCAATCAAAAATCCAGATCTGGGTTTAAAAACACTGGTCGGGGATGCTACTAAACTGAAATGAAATGAATTACTTGATTTTTCTTTCCACTCGAAAACATTTCCTTCCGGGAAAACTCTCTTTTCGCTTGTCTGATCTAAAGCCCATCAAAAAGTTTTTAGCTCTTCCGTGCTTGAACTGTGATTAAATTAACATTCTTTGGTAAGGTATCTCACGGAAGATCTTCACATTTTGTATTCACATTATTTTTGGTCTCTTAACCATTTTTCTTTTCCGAGCCCTTATAATACATTGTTTATAAGTAATCAGAAATATTAGTAATTATTTCGTATTATTATTTACCGTGCGCATGTTACTGCCGTTTATCGCGTACTTTCGCTGGTTGTATGGTTCTGGAAAACTGAAAATATGGAGAAAAATCGATTCTGAGGCTGTTGATCTGGAATAAGGTGTTACGAAATGGAGATAAAATTAATTTTAAGATTCTTTTTCCTTTGAAATATTTTTTTTATGGGGGAAAACTCTTTTATCCCTTGCTGGTTCCAAAACCCTTGGAAAGTTAATTCTACCCTGAAGAAAAATCTATTCTGAGGCTGTTGATCTGGAATAAGGTGTTACGAAATGGAAATAAAATAAATTTTAAGATTTTTTTTTTTCCTTTGAAACATTTTTTGATGGGGAAAACTCTTTTTTCTCTTGTTGGTTCGAAAACTCTTGGAAAGTTAATTCTACCTGGAAGAAAAATCTATTGTGAGGCTGTTGATCTGGAATAAGATTTTACGAAATGGAAATTAAATTAATTTTAAGATTTTTTTCCTTTAAAACATTTTTTTATGGGGAAAACACTTTTTTCGCTTGTTGGTTCCAAAACTCTTGGAAAGTTAGTTCTGCCCTATATTTTAAGGGTAATTGAAAGACATTATTTGGTTCCATATTGGCTGCTTGGTTTGTTGAAAGCCCTACGGGAAAATTTAGCTACAAAAATGCTTATTGGGCCGGACCCAAGGGTTTAACCTTTCAAAACGCGCGTCTGCACAAATTTTACGACAAATTCGGTTTTTAATGCACTATTTTCGCATATCGCAGCTGGGACATCTGAAGGTTATTTCTATTCCTCCTTTCAACCCTTCCCCACATCATGGAATGTGTCAACAGAAAATCACATGACAATTTTTATTGTTAACTGGGCTTTTGTGCTATGGGGTAGCTTGTTCGTAAAATTTACGACACGCGCGTGGTCACGAGTGAAAATTCGGAAAATATTTTGTTCTCAAGTATTTTGTAATTTTATGTTAATAACTGACGTGTATTAATTTAATTTGTATAATTTCGAATCTATAGTTTTTATATCGGTTTTCATGTCAAAAAAAATTTACAATCAGCTGATTTTTCCCGCATTCTTCAAGAGTCATCTGATGAAGAAAATGAAAGGAAGGAAATATTCGGATTTGAGAGCGATAGCGATTTGAGTGAAGAAGATAAAGAAATAAATATTATCAGTAATGAATCTGAACTATATATTTCAGATGATGATGATAATAATGATTCAGAGGAAAGAAATGATGATATGTTCCATGTTGGTAAGGTTAAATCTTCTAAGTGGCGAAAAGAGAAATATGCAAACTGCTCAAAGACGAAAAAGATGAATATTGTGAAAGTGTTACCTGGCCTAAAAGGATATAAAGGAGGAAATAGGATCATTTTTAAAAATAATTGATATAGATATGCTTGATGAAATTTTTTGAGTGTATAAATAAGTATATAAGCATTTAAAAATAATTCACTATCATTTGAATGTGACATCATTTGTATTTTGTAAAAATAAGGTCAATGTTTTATTTCTTAACAAATTTACTATCAATATTCATTCATTTTTGTCTTTTCGTGCTAAAAACGGTAAAATAACATCCGTCGTAAAAAATACGACGCGCGCGCTCTCATGTAAAGCTGATTCCGAACGGCTTTAAACATCCATGCCAGTTAGGTCCGATGTATCGTAGTGGTAGAGCGTCGGGCTTCAAACTGGGGTGCTGATTTCGAATCCCGATGCCACCATTAAATACCTTAGTGTCTGGGCCGGGTATGGGCTCGTTAAATCTGCAAACCGGAAAGTCCTTCTAAGATGTCAGAGAGGGTGGGAGAAGGTACGAGCCACCAGGTGTTACCCCTTGTGGTGCTCAGTCTAAATTGTGGCATCCTATTTTTACCGGCTGGGATTTAATGCAGGAACGCCTAAGTTGATCTGTCGGCCCTTGTCTGGTGCATTGAAAAATTGGAATATTGGAATATCCATGCTTGGACGGAAACTCGAACCAACAACTTCTGGGACCGAAAACCAGTGCCTTAGCCATTCGGCCATCAAACAGTCATTTAAAAAAATCGGACAAATAACAATCAAACAGTTAATGACATAAAATTCCTTAATATTTAAGAATAAAACAGCCAAAAGAATGCAATTTTAATTTTTAAATGTTATGTCTTTAATTATATTATAATATAACTGATATACTCAAATAATTATTTGAGTATATCAGTTATTTTATAGCCATGCATTTGTGTTTCGCACAACATTTTTGAAATCACCGAGGCAATTGATGAGTTCAGCAGTGATTGTACGAGTTGTAATATATATAATTACAAGAATAGTTGTAGCAGAAAGATACGTACAAAATTTTTTCAGTATATCAGTTACTTTATAGCCATGTATTTGTATTTCCCACAACATGTCTGAAATCACTGAGGCCATCGAAAAATTCAGGAATGATTGCATGAGTTATAATAAACAAAACAACAAGAATAGTTGCAGCATAAAAGATACGTAAAAGAATTTTTTTTTTGTACATCAGTCACTTTCTAGCTATGCATTTGTGTTTCCCACAAAATGTTAGAAATCACCGAGGTCATTGATGAATTCAGCAATGATTTCACGAGTTGTAATATACATAAAAACAAGAATAATAGCGTAAAAGATACGAAAAAAAATCATTTTAGTATATCATTAACTTTATAGCCTTACATTTGTATTTCCCACATGTTTGAAATCACTGTGGCCATTGACGAATTCAGCAATGATTGTACGATTTGTAATATACATAACAACAAGAATAGTTGTAGCATAAAAGATACGTAAAAGAACCCTTACTTTATTCTCTCTAAACCAGTCTTTTTCCGAGTCTTCGTAATGCATTGTTTATACTTCATCGGATAAAAGAAGGGACTTAAAAGATAAATTATTCTTTTTCTGCAAAAAAAAATAAAGAGAATGCGCAGGAAAATAAGCGCTTTGCCGTCACAAGATTCACCTTTCTAAGTCATGAATTATGCATGCTGAAAGAAAGCTTTTTGCATTCATCGCATTGCAGTAACACAGCAAATCCTGCTATGATACAACGATAAAAAGTCGTTTTTGGAGGCATTCTTGCTGTATTGTATGCAAAGAGTGCATGATTTATCGCGCTGTAATATTCTAATATCGATGTCATGTAACATTTTATTTTCGACTTAAAATCTAATTTTTTCCCCCCGGTAATAGTCTGACACTCTAAGTAGCAAATTTTCGGAATGCTTTGTTATTTTGAATGGAAAATAAGCGAGGGGGATTTACAGTCATTGAATTTCTATTCATACAACAAAGAGATCTATAAATTTGATATTATAATGTATGTACTTATAGATGCCGGCATAATAAAAGTGCATGAATGAATATAAAGTATTAAATTTAAACGTTTAGAGATGCTATTAAACCACAGAAGCGTAACTGATAGCTATAAATTAATGATGTAATATATTAGTATAAATTTTTTTATTAATCATTAAGTGGAGCTAACTTAGCTCGCATCATAGGAATATAATACGGTGGTATTAAAAATGTTGGCTGTTAATGGGTGAATTTTTCGTTTCATTCACAAATCTTCAGTGTGTTTAAAATTAATTTAATTGTTCCGCTTTAATAGAAGCAACTTATAGTTAGCAATGTCGTGATACTTGGACGCTGTAGTGTAAATTTTCACATAATTTAACACTGGAATTGAGTATCTACAAGGTCCACTGATGACATTAACCAGAGCTGTGAATGTAGTTTTGCTTAAGCACCATAACTGAACTGAAACTATTTGTTCCATCCACTACAGCGTCCAAGTATCACGACATTGCTAACTATAAGTTGCTTCTATTAAAGCGGAACAATTAAATTAATTTTAAACACACTGAAGATTTGTGAATGAAACGAAAATTCACGACATTGCTAACTATAAGTACGAACGCGAAGTATCACGTCGTCGTGCTAATAGTATTGGAATAAGGATTACGACCTTATTGGAAAAAGCTCTGGTTAATGTCATCAGTGGACCTTGTAGATACTCAATTCCAGTGTTAAATTATGTGAAAATTTCCCTCAGTAATTTTCTAACCTCATATTAGCTTACCTCATATGTACTTATAGATGCCGGCATAATAAAAGTGCATGAATGAATATAAAGTATTAAATTTAAACGTCACATAATAGGTGAAATAATAGGTGGGAATAATAAATAATAGGAATAATACGTTATAATAATAGGTGAATTTTCGTTTCATTCACAAATCTTCAGTGTGTTTAAAATTAATTTAATTGTTCCGCTTTAATAGAAGCAACTTATAGTTAGCAATGTCGTGATACTTCGCGTTACTTATAGTTAGCGAAGTATCCTAACTGGCTAATAGTATTGGAATACTATTAAGGCTAATAGTATTGGAATAGTATTGGAATAAGGCTAATAGTATTGGAATAAGTATCGCTAATAGTATCCAGTCGTTATCAATGTCGTGCATTTTAATGAATAGAGGTACGTAAATTTTGCATAAAAAATTTCAAAATTTCGCAAAAAAAAAATATAATATATAAAATTTCGTATTTATTCCCCCCCAAAAATACAGATTCAAATATTTCACATTTATTTTTAAAAAATCACAATTTTACTTACTTGGTTAGGTAAGTATCAAAATTCTTAGTTAAAAGCTAACATTGTAGCTGTCTCCACATTCTCTTCCTTAAGTCTTTAGCAATAAGTAATAAGCAAATTTCGATCTCTCAGTTAAAGACCGTGGATGGTCTTAGATAAGCAATTATGTTAATAAATTATTACTATTATGACCTAATTTCGCTTAAAAGCCGTTTATCACCGAGTTTTTTGCCGAAAAGTAGTAAAAGAATAACTTCGCATTTATTCGTTCATATCGGCAAATTTCGCATTGATTCGCTTCTATTTCGTAAATACGAAAATTACGTATCCCTATTAACGAATTCTGTTTTTTTTTCATATAAAGGTAGAAGCTTGAGCAAAAAAGCACGTAGTTTTTAAAATTATATATAAAGGCCCATAGGGGGGGGGGGGTAATGCTGTTCCACCTATACGGTGCTCCCAGAAAAGTGGCCAGCAAAACCGCGGTGTCATATGGCGGTAAGGATAAGTCCAAGAAACCGCCTGCCGCATTGGAAAAGACTGAGGCCATTAATTAATTCAGCACTGACTGTGCACGGAAAACCAGTGCCTTGGCCATTCGGCCATTTAAACCAGCCATTTAAAAAAAAATCAAACAAATAACAATCAAACAGTTAATAATATAAAATTCCTTAATATTTAAGAATAAAGCAGTCAAAAGAATGCAGTTTTAACTTTTAAATGTTATGTCTTGAATTATATTATTTGAGTATATCAATTACTTTATAGCCATATACAGAGGCTGTTCACACATTTTTTAGACGATGTATATTGTATTCACAAAACTAAATTACATAAAATTCTTGTGTTTTAAATGTTCTATTTGACATCCCTTATTCTGAACTATCTGTCGACACCGCAATTTCCAGGATAATAATGCCTTTTGAAGTGTCAGAAGAGGTATTCTATCCCATTCCTCCTGAACAGCTTTCCAGAGTCCTGTAAGGGTTTTGGGACGACGTTTGGATAATGCAGATTTTAAAAGTCCGAAAGCACAAAAATCCATAGGTGATACATCGGGAGATTTAGTAGGGATATCAGTGAAGGGTATGGCCTTGATACCAGGTTTTTGTTCCATTTCTTTTAGGAAATTTACAGTAGATTTTGATGTGTGACTGCTAGCTTTGTCCTGATGGAGTCTCACAGATTGATGGCACTGTGGGTAAAGCGATGGTATTTCATTCAGAAAAATTGGCGATAAAATATGTTCCTGATAGTATTTGGAGTTAATCTTGACATTTTTTCCGCTCTCTTTATTTTTAACTTGCCATTATAAGAAAAACCAGCAACAATCATGAATCCCTTAGAAAAACTTTCCTTCCATTCTTTGAACCATGTACTTAAATTTTTTTCTCCCCTTTTATGATAATAAATGGCTCTTTTTTTGTTGCAATCATTTAAATACACCCATGATTCATCTATTGTGACAATTAATTTCTATTTTTCTTTGGATAAGTGTTTCTCATATAGAATTCTGCAGCGTGTCCTGCGTTCAGCGATATGATTTGAAAGAAGACGATGCACATTGCATTTTTTCGCTTTCTTAAGATTTAAATCAACGTTTATCATTTTGTTTACAGTGGACACCGAGCACTTTAATGATTTTGCAACTGTCCTTTGACTAGGGGGATTTTCTTTTAACATTAAACAACGTACCTTTGCAATAGTCGAAGATGTCCGTTTTTTCCTTGGATACTTGTTTGGAATTTTTGTCCCCCTTGAGGCTCCAATTTGACGTTTTTTTTCCTTTCTCGTTGACGATATTACCTATCGACGCTTTAGATATCACAAAACCATGACTCTCACATCGTTTTTGGATAACGGAGTATGCATATTTCTCTTCGGAAAGAGCATAAATGTAGCCTTCGAACCACTGCTTTGTTAAAAACGTCATTTTGAATAAAAACAAAACTTTCAAGCCGCACACGATAATTTTGACTTTTATAAAAACATAGTACAATTGCAATTATTTCTTTTGAAGCAAACGGTTTTTTATTACCGCTTACCAAAATCGTCTAAAAAATGTGCGAACAGCCTCTGTATTTGTGTTTCCCGCAACTTGATTGAAATCACTGAGGCCATTGATGAGTTCAGCAATGATTGTGCGAGTTGTTAATATATATTAAAATAATAAAGATTAAAAGAATAGTTGTAGAATAAAAGATACGAACATATTTTTTTTCAGTATATATTATATTATTTGAGTATATCAATTATTTTATAGTCATGTATTTGTATTTCCCACAACATATTTGAAATCACTGAAGCCACTGATGAATTCAGGAATGATTGCATGAGATAAAATATACATAAGAACAAGAAAAGTTGTAGCATAAAAGATATAATGTGTCAGGATTCGATTCCGAGGATGCTCGTTTCGAATCTTGACAAGTGCCCCTGATAGTCCTGGTGTTTATGCCGGGTATGGCCACGTTAAATCTGTAGGCTGGAGAGTTCCTTCGTACAGTTTGTAGGGGTGGAAGGAGGGTACGAGCCCCTCCCACTATCTCACCCCTAAAGGAAATTGAGGTGGCTCTAAAGGGTAATGTTGGTTCACTTATACGGTGCTCCAATAACAAGAAATAAAGCAACCCGAATGTCGAAAAACATTTGATTGAAGCTTTTTGAAAAAAATATTTGCAGGGCATTCAATAGCTGAGTATCTCACTACAAAAATAAATCTATTTTGAAAAATTAATTAAAAATGAAAAGAGTTGGGTAAAATAACGAACATTGCAAGATGTGTTTTCAAATGCAGAAAACGTAATTAACAAAATACAAACTTAATAATTTGGGATTAGAGAAATACTACGAGGAAAATTCCGTTTAACACAGGTGCTTAACATATGCGCTGTGAACTGACGCAACACTTTAGAAACTTTGTTTCAAGGGATATTCTTTCAATAGAAATAATCATATCTTACGAGGAAATAACCCTCGAGAGCAAAGGTTAAAAATTACCGATTAGTTACAAACATGACCCGACTTTTACGAAACTCGTTTTATTCTGTGAATAATAACCTCAAAGATATATGATATACTCACAACAGCGCCATTTATGGAATGCTGGAATACCATATTTAAAAAAACCTACAGTTCTCGTTTAATACCGATTTGTGACCTAAATTTGTCGAGCTGCAAAAAAAAAATGTGACTAGATGAGTATAAAGACTTACCGAGATTACTATTTTTAAAATATAACTTTTATGCGGGTAGCAAACCAAAAGGAAAATGAGTTTATAATAAACGTACAGTTAAATTCGTATTTACTTTCAAAGTTAGGCAAATAATGCTGAATAACAATGCAAGACCTTCCATATGAATGGGTGAACATAGGAGCCCGGAGAATCCAAGTGGTTAGAGCGTCGGAATTGAGATCATAAGGAAGGGGATCGCTTCGTTTTCCGATCGGTTCTAGTCGTGTCTACACCGGGTATGGATATGTTAAATCTGTAGACAGGAACTTGTTATTGATAATGCGGAGGCTATTGTAGATTAAACATTTGCCTTGAATATGAATTACAACGTCTCGACTGACAACGGACCAACGGACTGACAACGTCTCGCAGACGCCAGTTGTGGTCAACATAGAATGCGGACGGACGCCCTAATTTGCAGTGCGGGACTACTGGCCATTCATTGTAGGGAGCACCGTAAAGGCGGCCAGCATTACCCCCTACAGGCCGGTCCGGTAATTTAGAACCCAGACAAGTGCCGAGACCGGTATACTTGACTCATCACCCCCAGAGGAAAGTTTGAGAACTTGGAGGACTTTGCAGCCACCACAGATTTTACGTGCACCAGCCCCCCATTAACGTACATGGCGGTGGATTTGTCAGCGGCTAGCATCGAACCAGAGACATTTAGGCCACTGGCCCGCTGCCTTTGTCAACTGGGCAACCGCGTCCAGTAGACCAGAAAGTTCCTCTGTTGAATTTGTAGGGTTGGGAGGAAGACCGGGGACCTCCCAGAAGTCGCCACTGAGGGTGCTCGGTACAAATTTTGGTGTCAGCATATTCACCGGACGGGCTTCAACCTTAGTAGGTCTTATTCAGGATATATCTAGGCCTGTCTGCTGCATTAGATCCATTGGTATGGATTTAAGACCAGGCTGGTTTTAAGACATTCTTAGGCCCCCTAAAAAATAAAAAACACGGACGCACCAAGGAGTTATCCGAATCGGACGAAAATCGGTAGATGTGATGTACATCCCCACGGTCTGTCGTTTCTCTAGGCTGATCGCTTCCTTCTTGACGCTGTGTTTGGTCATGTTTCACTCATTCCTGCCAACATCGTCTAATAGTGGCAAATGTCGAGCGATTCGCCGATTAGACCAACCGACTTCTTTGAGCCCTTCTACCCGTCCTCCATCTAATGCGGACATCTGCGCATATTGTTCGCGCCCCTGTATGCGAGGCATAGTTACTGTCTACTAGGGTGCACGGAAGGAAATTCGCAAAGAATTTATGTCCTGGAATCGAAATTTCTCCTCTTTAATATCCTGCCAGTTGCGCAGTTAAGATGCGCTGCAGCGTCACATGTTCATTCATTGGCCGCCAAACTTTAAAATTTTGTATTTTCCATCGAAACCTGTATGCATATCAGTTTGTGTCCAATTTGCATTACCCCTTCTTGGTGCGCCCTTTTTTTTTCTTTTGTCCAAGAGTGTAATTTTGGAAGATAGAGTCACACTGATATCAAGCAATACAATATGTATGTTTGGTCAAATTAAAGCAAATTAAATAAATAGAGAAAAAATAGGTTGTTGTTGTTGTTTTGTCCCTTAGACTAGAAAAGGCTAGACAAGACCCGAGGCTCTGTCGTGTGAGCAAATGGGAGGCAGCAGCATCCTGATGCAAGCATGCTGACGGGGATGCCTAAACAGTCCACAATGTTGGAAGGATCCGCCGAACAGGGAAAGAGGGAAAAGACCGTTGTAGAGTTCCAAAATGCATACTTTATGCATGGCCACTCAGAAGACAAGCCTTGCTTGTTGTCCTATTCACTGTTTTTATCGCACTGTTGTCTTTAATTTATTATATTCTCTGTATTTGATTTATCATTTCCTTTTCAGTGTTTCATCACTCTCATATGTCTTTGCGCTTATGACCTCTTCATATGTCATAGTTTTAACAATTATAGATATCATTATCACCGTTCAAACCATTGAATCATTTCATCACTTTTTTTTTTATATTATCATTTTTGTCACCTTTATATATCATGACCCTTTACATATCATCGTTTGTGTCATCTTTATACACAATTTCTTTCTATAAATAATATTTTTATCATGTTAAAACTGGGCTATGGTCTTGAAATACTGACTTAAATAATGTTGTGTTTGGCGCAGCATGTCGTCTGTTGACCTTGCGCCATTAAACCCCAAACAACCAACCAACCGAAGACGAGCGAGGGTAGACTATATTGACCTCGGATTATTGTTAGTAATTATTAGTCAAATTAATAGGGAAATGAGTTGTTAAAAAGAAACAGTCAAATTTATATTAACATCCAAAGCCAGACACATAATGCTAAAAAATAATGCAAGATCTATTACATGAATGAGTGAATGTAATTTCGGAAGACAACACTAATGTGATATCAATCAATATATTATGTAACAGGGTAGACAGGGATTTCTAAATAGCAAGGCCAGACCAGGGCACTTGGCTGGATACCAATGATGAGCAGGAGGCTCTCTCCAAAAACCATATAGCCTGGTCTTTAAACCAGATTGAGCTTCCGATGTAGTTAGTACTTCAAACAGGGATAAATCCTGTAAACAGCCCTCATTTGCTAGTAGGTCGTCCTGATCGTTGCTGAACAACTCCACATGTGATGGTATCTACTGAAAAGTTATTGATTTAGAATACGTCATGCCAGAAAAGAGAAACAGGATGTTGGTACTAGTTTTATTAGTGATAAGGGGCCTGTTCATTAGATGTTGAATGGCACGCTTGCTGTCTGTCAAGTAACAGCTAATTTTAAATGGAGATGAAAAAGCATATCTTAGGGCTTCAGGTAATATACGAATACAGTAGCGCAACCGAGGGATAATTTAAATAAAATGAAGCGTAAGTAGGATTAAAGTTTGCCATTGAATGAGCCTTTCCAGACACTTCTTTTCAATTATTAGTCATATTAATATGGAAATGAGTTGTTAAAAAGAAACAGCTAAATTTATATCTACGTCCAAAGCTAGGCACATAATCCTAAATACTAATGCAAGATCTATTACAGTCGAACCGAGTTATAACGAACTTCAAGGGACCAAAGGTTTTGTTCGTTTTATCCGGTGGTTCGCTATATCCGAAACGTTAAGAAAAATGCTAGAGTTCACAAAATGTGTAACTCATTAGTTGCAATGTGTATCCAGTAATGATGTATTAAAAATGTCTATAAAATCTATTAAAAATGACCATGACACAATACCAATTTAATTACGTACAACAGGAAAACGGAGAGACCAAATTTTTGTTCGTTATAACTGAGTTCGTTATCTACCGGGTTCGCTATAACGGGTTTCGACTGTACATGAATGTGTGATTGTAATTTCGGAAGACTTTAAAGTGATATCAAGCAATTATACACTCTGTCACAAAAAAATATATGCACCCAGAAGAAATAGAGCTACTATCACGAAACTTGGCAGGAATGTAGTCTGGTAAGTGATATCCAAATAATTAAAATTTCGACGCCAATGAGACAAGGATAAGCGCGCTATGCGCATATGAGATGAACATCTGGGAGAGTTTAAAAGCATGATTTCTCGTGCCATACGGTTATTCAAACAAATCTGTCGACTTGGATGGACGGTATTGTGACTAGAGATGCCTCTGGGAAGTCAAACGGCAACAGTACGAACAATTGTCGGATTTTGAGAGGGGGCGTATAGTAGGCCTCAGAGAAGCAGGTTGGTCGAACAGGAATATCGGCCGCCACCAAGGTCGGAGCTATATGGTAGTTGGTCAGTGTGGGCAACAATGGATCACGGAAGGGACAGTATACCGTCGCGGAGGGTCAGGGCGTCCCAGGAACACAAATGCGCATGAGGATCGCGCAACCATTAGAGTGGCCACGTCCGCACCAACGACGTCGCTAGAATCGGTTCGACGCCATTTACCACCTTCCAGACATCCGGTGGTATCAAGGGAAACCATTCCGACACGACTGGCCGACGCAGGTATAAGTAACCGACGTCCATTAAGACGCTTACCACTGACCCCACATCATAGGCAGTATCGACTGGATTTTTGCCGACCTCGGGCAAGCTTCAGTGTGACCGACTGGAGGCGTGTGATCTTCAGCGATGAATCCCGATTCAGTCTCAATGCTGATGACCAGCGCATACGCGTGTGGAGGCGGCCAGGCCACCGGTCCGGTCCGGCATTTGTTGTCGAAAGGCATACGGCGATTTCACAAGGTGTGACAGTGAGTGGAGCGATTTGTTGGGACACACGATCACCTCTAGTCGTCCTTCAACGCACTTCGACGGCACGCAGTTACTTGGACGAGATTTTAACGCCAGTTGTACTGCCTATGCTATCAAGTCGCCCAGGTGCCATTTATCAGCAAGACATCTCTCGTCCACATACTGCGCGACTCTCCCAACAATGTATTCAAGGATATGACCTACTCCCATGGCCTGCCAGGTCACCAGACCTCTCGCCAATAGAGCACATCTGGGACGTGCTTGGAAGGCAACTGAAGCCGTCCCGGAATACTGGTGAATTAACTGCCCAGTTGCAAAGATTATGGCATGATCTTCCACAGGAGGTAATAGGTGACCTCATTGATTCGATGCCACGCCGTGTTTCGGCTTGTATAGCTGCCAGAGGTGGATTTACTACTTACTGATTTGTAACCTTTTTCATGCCATATCTTCTTAATAAAACTGTCTGTTCTTCTGAATTTTAATTATTTGCTTATCTCCTCATACACTACATATATGTTAAGTTTCGTGATACTAGCTCGTTTCCTTCTGGGTGCTTATATTTTTTGTGACAGAGTGTATTATGTAACAGATGAAATATGTGTGTTAGGTAAAATTAACCAGAAAATAGAGAAATTGACAATACAGAGACTGTTCGCACATTTTTTAGACGATTTTGGTAAGCGGTAATAAAAAATCGTTTGCTGCAAAAGAAATAATTGCAATTGTACTATGTTTTTAAAAGTCAAAATTATCGTCTGCAGCTTGAAAGTTTTGTTTTTATTCAAAATGGCATTTTTAACAAAGCAGTGGTTCGAAGGCTACATTTATGCTCTTTCCGAAAAGAAATATGCATACTCCGTTATCCAAAAACGATGTGAGAGTCATGGTTTTGTGATATCTAAAGCGTCGATAGGTAATATCGTCAACAAGAAAGAAAAAAAAGTCAAATTGGAGCCTCAAGTGGGACAAAAATTCCAAACAAGTATCCAAGGAAAAAACGGACATCTTCGACTATTGCAAAGGTACGTTGTTTAATGTTAAAAGAAAATCCCCCTAGTCAAAGGACAGTTGCAAAATCATTAAAATGCTCGGTGTCCACTGTAAGCAAAATGATAAACGTTGATTTAAATCTTAAGAAAGCGAAAAAACGCAATGTGCATCGTCTTCTTCCAAATCATATCGCTGAACGCAGGACACGCTGCAGAATTCTATATGAGAAACACTTATCCAAAGAAAAATGGAAAACAATTGTCACAATAGATGAATCATGGGTGTATTTAAATGATTGCAACAAAAAGAGGGAGAAAAAAAATTTAAGTACATGGTTCAAAGAATCGAAAGAGAGTTTTTCTAAGGGATTCATGATTGTTGCTGGTTTTTCTTATAATGGCAAGTTAAAAATAAAGAGAGTTTGTAAAAAATGTCAAGATTAACTCCAAATACTATCAGGAATATATTTTATCGCCAATTTTTCTGAATGAAATACCATCGCTTTACCCACAGTGCCATCAATCTGTGAGACTCCATCAGGACAAAGCTAGCAGTCACACATCAAAATCCACTGTAAATTTGCTAAAAGAAATGGAACAAAAAACTTGTATCAAGGCCATACCCTTCACTGATATCTCTACTAAATCACCCGATGTATCACCTATGGATTTTTGTGCTTTCGGACTTTTAAAATCTGCATTATCCAAACGTCGTCCCGAAACCCTTACAGGATTCTGGAAAGCTGTTCAGGAGGAATGGTATAGAATACCTCTTCTGACACTTCAAAAGGCATTATTTTCCTGGAAATTGCGGTGTCGAAAGATAGTTCAGAATAAGGGATGTCAAATAGAACATTTAAAACACAAGAATTTTATGTAATTTAGTTTTGTGAATACAGTATACATCGTCTAAAAAATGTGTGAACAGCCTCTGTATATGCAAAATACACACACTAGAAAAAAAAATAGCGAATATAGAAAATATACACTAGCGCAAAGATATTTATTGCTGAATATTCCAATATAGAAGAATATAATTAGTTAAGAGTTTACAACGCACATTGTTATGCTAGAATCTATAAAAAGAATCAAATACACATTTATATATATTTAGTTAAAAAAAGAATACAACTAGGATAATGAGAGAAACTTAAATAACACGGCTATAAGAATACATTTTTATCGATTTAGTGAAAAGAAACCGTGCTACTTGGATAATGATCGAGACAAAATAAAAGACGGATAAAAGTATACCTACAGATAAAAATATACACTAAGAAAACTGTAAGTGGAGAAAGGCGATCGGATCTGTCTATTCTTGAGATATTTTAACTGACGAAGCAAATTAATTTATTTTTATACTATGTAGATAAAAAGAGCAAATAACACTTGATACATAAAAATGTATCTTTACGTTTTTATACTTATAAACTACAGGTAGATTAATGAGAGAGACAAAGGGAAGTGAAAAGAAAAAATACATATTTTAAGCTGACACTACGATTATCTATATTTACCAAAAGAAAAAAATATTCAGGTAGTCTCTTCTAAAGAAACTACCGCGGGTTATTGACGTAGGATTACTTATCGTTGCTTACCTCTTTTGTATGTATATATGTAAGCATGTGTTATGTATATAAGTATCTATATATATATATACAGGGTGGCTAATAAATACTGTAACACTCCAAAAAATAAGAGTTAATTTTAATCGTTTGGAAAAACAATTTATCTATCTATTTGTGTGATTGGCAACTTTTTGTAAACGCAGACGATTTTTGTTTAAAGTAAAACATGTAGAATATTTTTAAAGATGGAAGCCAAAAGGTTAATGGTTAAACAGCTTTTTGATCGCGGATTTTCTGCATGTAAAATATTTAAGCAATTAAAATGCCTTGGTTTTAATAGGACGTTTATATATAGGACTATAAATCGATTATTGGATACCAATAGCTGTAAAGATCGACCAAGGTCCGGTCGTCCACGCACTGTTCGTACAAAAGAACGTATCAAAAGAATTCGTGAAAAGATACGAAGAAATCCACAACGTTCTGCAAATAAAATGGCTGCAGAAGAGAACATCAGTCGCAGAACTATGCAACTTATCATAAATGAAGACCTGGGTTTTCGCCCTTATCGCAAAAGAAAAGTTCAAGGTTTGACTACTGCACAAATAGTAAAAAAGTTACAAAGATGTAAGAAATTGCTGAACCGGCACGGTAGCAAAAGTGTTGAAAAAATAATTTTCTCTGATGAGAAGCTGTTTTGTACAGAACAAAGTTATAATGCTAAAAATGATGTTGTATATTCAGCAACCTTCGAGGATATACCTGAAAATCTTCGAACTGTTAAACGCTTTCAGAACAAGAATTCTGTTATGGTTTGGGCTGCAGTGTCACACAATGGAAAACTGACTCTGAAATTTATCGATAAAGGGGTAAAAATCAATGCTGAATATTACAAACAGGAAGTATTGGCTACACGTTTATTACCACATGCTAACAGATTGTATCCCAAAAAGAATTGGATATTTCAGCAAGATTCTGCACCGTCCCACCGATCCAAAACAACACAGGAATGGCTCCATGCCAATTGCCCGAAGTTTATCAAGCAAGAAGATTGGCCACCTTCTTCACCAGATCTAAATCCTTTAGACTATTGCATTTGGGGGATTTTAGAGTCTAAAGTAAATGCTAAGCAGCACAGAAGTTTGGACTCCCTCAAAGCTTCCATACCGAGTGAATGGGACAAATTACCTCATAAAATGATTCGTGCCGCAATAGGAGTGGCGTAAGAGGTTATCTTTAGTAATCGATAAAGATGGCGGTCGATTCGAGTAAAATTATTTCATGGTAAACTTTCATGTATAATGTTCATAATATTGTTGTATTTTCCATTTTCTATTTCATCTGTGTGTAATTAAATGATTCGATATTTGTCACAGTATTTATTAGCCACCCTGTAGGTACGTATGCATATACGAGGTGGTTATCAAAATAATAGAAACACCTATCAATATTAGTGGTGTTTATGAATGTGATTCGTATTCCTTAAAAAACAAATCTGGCCACCGGTATTTATTTATATAATATAGTGTATGTATTATTCTACTGTGAGGTATCAGTAATGAAGCTAAGGGCATCGTGCTTTTGGGGGGGAACAGCGTAAAATGTCAAACCTTGCAGACCTTGCGAAAAGGGCAAATTGTTGGAGGGCGTTTAAATTGGAGTATCTGTTACTGCAACCCCCAGGCTAATGGGTGTTTTTCGAGCTAAGGTATCGAAAGTCATGATAGCATACAGAGCGCACGGAAAAACATCCTTTACCAAACAGAATAGTGGACGAAAGGGAGAGCTGAGTGAAAGAGACGGGCGAGGTATTGAAGCGGATTGTGACACGAAGACAGAAAACAACCGCAACCAAAATGACCGAAGAGCTCAATCGACATCTGCATGTTCTGGTATCAACCATTAGAGGTAGAAGGGAACTTTACAAAGCATTTACGGAAGAGTAGTTATTCCCAAGCCCCTTGTAATGCACAAGTTATCAAAAATTAAGGAAAAATCACAAAAAGAGGGATAACACGTTCAAAACTAGGCAAATCTGTTTAAAATTTGAGTATGTTGTTAAGTAAAAGGTGCTGAACAATGCTAAATTATGCAAAATAGTGGTGTTGCAGTCGGAATACGTCATTTTCGAGGAGCATAAAGGTGCATGTCTCAGAGCCAATACAAAATAGATGCCGATACAAAATATCGTCCTCAGTGGTGCCGCGAGCACAAATCCTGGTCGAGTAATATGTCGTAAAACGGCATTTGGTCCGACGAATCATTTTTCACATTGTTCCTCTCAACAGGACGTGCGTATGTCTGGAGAACACCTACATAAGCGTAAGATTCTGGCTGTCTCATCTCAAATGTCAATCATGGAGGTATATTTATCAGGGTTTGGGATGGCATCTCATGGCTTTCTTCAGGCCCTATTGTAACCCTAAAAGTGAGATTGAATGGGAAGGACTATGTCGAAATTATAGCTCACTAGTCCATCATATGGTGCAAACCTTGTTTCTTGCAGGAGATGGCGTTCTCCGGTATGATAATCCCCCTATACATACAGCTAAATATACCAATTATTGGTTTGAAGAGCATGAAAAAGAAGGCAAATATCTTATCTTGCCCCGTACAATCCCCCCGACTATAAATCATCCAACCACTGTGATCTGTATAAGAGGATAGAACCAGGTATCGATATCCACCACAGCATCTCTACAAGAATTTTCACGATTTTTGCCTGAAGAATGGTATAATATATTCTTAACCACTATTTATGACTTGTATAATCCAATTCCAAGGGGAATCAGGTGGTATTACATGACAAAGGTGATCCTGCCCCGCATTAATAATTTTTTAAGATGTTTCTTAGTGTTTCCATTATTTTGATAACCACCTGTATATATGTATGTTAAAATTTTGACGGATTTTGGTACTTTTATGATTAACAGTTTACTGCTTGTCCAAGCGATACTGACTGGGTTTAGCGCACTTCCAAAATTTTAATTCGCAAGGTACAAATGGACGGATTATATATATATATATATATAGTGAAACTCCTGTAGCCTGTCACTCCTATTCGACGGCCAAACCTCTAAACAGCCATATTTTCTTTAGAACGGATTCCAGAATCCATAGAGTCAATGTCATGGAAGAAGCCTCTTTTGGACGGCCACCTCCTTAAAACGGCCACTTTTTTGTCTGAGCCATCATTGGCCGCCATAGAGAAGTTTCGTTGTATTTAAATTCCGTTTGAATTCCTGTTGGAGAAAAATATTAATCTTAAAAAAATATTCTTCTTCATATAAAACATTAGCTTTTAATGAAGCTTTTAACTAGACACACTACCACTGTAGAACTAACTTATTTCGCGATTATTTTATAAGAATGGTAAATTATGCAGTATATAAAGTTACCAGAATGTTGAGCAACCATTTTTAAGCGCGAAGTGACTGCATGCAAAATTTTGATCCATGAATTATTCATGTCTGAGGGGAATTTGAATTTACTCCTTTCCCGAAAGTTACAATAAAATTATTCCCAAACTAGAAAGAGTAGATGCTTAAAAATATGCATTCACGGGAGCTAATTCAAGGCGAATTTCAAGCAAAGATATGTTAGAGGAGGAATGTCTTGAAGAGGAGTATTAATTAAGAATAAAATAATGGATTTGAGGAAAGCAAAAGAATTATAGAGGACTTGATTATATATATACACATATAAAGATACATATACAAATATAAAGGTTCATATAAAGAAAAGAGCCAAATATTAGAAATGAAGATTTATTTGTGAAATAATAAATATTTTATCGGGCGAAGTTTTCCATTCCTTTATGATAAATACTCTGAGAATATATATTACTTTTATGATTGTTTATGAAGACGTTATTTTGTGTAAAACATCCAAATAACAGCACTTTATACAGCAAAAATTTGAGATGATCTACAGCATTTGCTCCCAACTGGTTCTACGAATACCATTGGTGGTACGCGACAACATTTGAGGTGATACGTTGAAGGGTTCACTATTAATATGTACATTGGTTTGGTTTTCTTTCCTGTACGGCCTGCAATCGTATGTGGCGTGTGAGTCACCCCTGTCGAAGCACTGTTGAACCTGACAAAGAAGCTCTAATAAGAAATAAGCACAAGCAATAGCAAGTTTTTCATTAAGCCTCTTGATAAAGTAATTTTAGTGTTAGGAAATTGCGTTTTCCATTTGTTAGTAACAATTACCTATAAACGGCTTTTTTTTTAGTTTTGTGGATTTATTTTCTGTATTTTGTTCTATTTATACTTAAATACATTTTGTAAAGTTATTCATATGTGTATAGAATTTATCCCCCCTCCTCTCAAAAAGTCATGACATAACCAGTGGTAAGCCACGATCCTAAAAAGTTCTCAGCTGGTACACGAGCATAAAAAGGTTGGGAATCACTGATCTAGCGTATTTAAATGAGCAACACAGAATGTTTTAAAGCGGGTTAAGTTAAACGGTTAATTTGAGCATGGTCTGGTTTTCATTAAGTCTGGCATGTTCCTCTCTTTACGTCATGCTAATATTTTATGGGTAATTAGTAATTTATGGGTAATTAGTAATTTAATGGGTAATTAGTATTTCTTACCTTTTCTTCGTAATAAGCAGATAATCCCCAGTGTCGATGTGCCACTGATCGATAATTCAGAGACACACCGTAGCACAGTCCAATTCTTTAGAATACTGAGAAAAAAAAATCCCTTGACACCATGAAAATCCAGTATCGTATTGCTGCCTATAATTACCTGTAACTATAGCTTTTGTGCTGGATAACCTGACAAGTAACAAATACAATGCTGGATTCTACTGTTATAAATTTTTTTGTTGTTATTTTTTTCCTTTTTAACAGTGTAGTAAAGGAGTATGTGATCTTTCCGAAAAATTAGGAACTACCACATAACCATTTCATTAAAAAATATTCTTCCAGATTAATCGTCGATTGCAATTGTTGTAATTTATTAATTACTGACTAAAATTATAATGCTAACAGTTAGAAATCCGTTAATCTATTTCTTTTATATAAATAGCCTCAGAATTTCAGAAATTTAAAACTACTTCAAAAATTAAATTTAAAAGTTAACACATATTGAATTGAGCTGCAGTTCCGAAATAACTACATGTTTCTGACACATTATAGGGGGATTTCTCTCTTAACATTGCAATCGTTGAATTTATACTAAATAGAGTATGCACTGTTTAGTGTTAAACTTAAATACTACCAAATGGTAGCCCATTTCATTCGAAAACACGTAACGGTGACAGTTGAAATTTGAGCCTTTAATTGAATCATTTATCCCTTGTAAAATTCTTTTTACTTTTGCTTTTGAAATGTATTTGGTATGAGTTAAAAGTTTAATACCGAGAAATTTTCTTATTACAAATTATATAGTTACAATTAAAATTAACCATTTATAATTTTCTTCTTCTTGTCGTTACTGTCCCTAGTGGTCCTTGGTCGTATTAATCCTAACTAGGTCTATTCAAGGGTTCAGGGTGAAGAAGCGGCATATGTCTAGCCCTCAGCCATTAGCGCACGACAAGGATCAGAGTTTTCCAGGTGCCACGTCAGTTTGGACCAAGCAAACCCAGGGGTGACATTTGGTGGACTCGTAACCTCCTCCAACCCCTACAAACCCCCCAGGAAGTCATTCAAAGGTAGAGAGAAAAAGAAACATGTATATATATATATGAAATGACCCGAATGGTCATCCCCTGAAAATGCTGCAATCGAGGCCGTAACAAAAAGATTCCAAATCTTAAGGAATAACTGAAGTTTATTGACGAAACACAGCGACACATCTTAATCACTTCGAGTCAGCCAAGCGTCTAAATCGTAGCGCGAGAAAATAGAATTAGGCCAGAGAGAGGTTGCCAGAATTGGCGGAGAAAGTTAGTGTGGAAATGTGAAGCATCTTGCCAAGGAGTCGGAAAGGTTACCAGATGAGAAAGGAAGTTTCGGAAAGGGCGATTAAAGGTTATTAATAATATTATCACACACACACACACACACACACACACATATATATATATATATATATATATATATATATATATATATATATATATATATATATATAGAGAGAGAGAGAGAGAGAGAGAGAGCGAGAAAGAAACAGGTGCCGCAAGAGTTGAATAATCAATGCCGTAAAATTCTAAACTTGTCCCAGCAGAGTGATAGAGATGACCGTACATAGGGAGCACATTCCATGTGACTTTCCTCGACAAAGTCTGTGACAAAGTGTTCATGTCGTACCCATACCCGGCCTAGATATGAGAGCATGCAGTGGCGCTTGTGGGTATTCGAACTGAGTACCCTCAATGACGAACACCGACACGCTACCCACTAAGGACTCCAGGCTTACAATTTTCTCGAATTTGTGTTTTGTGTTAAATACAGCATGCACTGATTAGCACTGACCTTAAATAGTAAGCCAAATGCCAGTCCATTGCATTTGACAACACGTAGCGATGGTAGTCAGAATTTGAGGCTTTAATTGAATCAATCATCGCTTGTAAAATTCTTTTTATTCTTTCCTTTGAAACATATTTCGCATGAATTAAAAGTTTTATAGCTCAAAATTTTCTTCTACATTACAAATTTCAGTTTCATGCAGGGAGACGGAAAATTGTAATTATCCTTTCGAAAATTTGCATATTAAAGCCGAAGTCATAAATGCACATGGAAGTCCGCAAAATACAAATTTTGAAGGATCTCTCTCAACGTCTATGTTACGTACACTAAACATGATCACAAAGATGAATTAGCATCGACATAAAATAACTCAGATTAGAATATCAATGCATGAATTATTCATACCCGAATTTGAAAGTCGCACTTATTGTTTGGAAATTACAATGAAATCCTTTCTTATTTAAAACGAATACTTGTTCAGAGATATATGGGAGAAAGCTATTTTATGAAGAATTATTACAATAACTTGCTTGTTTCTGTTTCTTAAAAAGAGAATTTTAATTCTAGGAGAAATGATGCACAGAAAGAACGCGTTAAAGTAATTGGGAGCATCATGAATATATGCATATAACGTGCGATAATGACTTTGATGGCTCAGTCTGGAAAATAAAGCATTTTAGAAGCAATGATCACAATTTTGAAAGCTGAATATCTATTTGACAGTTATAGAACACAAAATTGGCAATTTCTTTTCCTAGGATTTGAAGATTGAGTAGTTGTCAGTTAGCTGTCGAATAAAAAATAACCCTCAGTTGAGGTATGTACCTCCATTTTTCTTATACAGCTCCACATGTTACATTATCTTACGTCTTCCTGTAATAAAGACACCAAGTTCAGTATTTTAGGATCAGTATCGAAAAAGTTGTATGATTTGTAGCGACTGGTTTTGGTTAAGAAATTAGATAAGCCATCATAGTTTAAAATGGAGGTATAGTAAGAAGTCGGTTTTAGTAATTTTTAGATATTATTCTATATTTACGATTGTTTATCTAGATATATAAAACAGTTCCGTGACTGACTGACTGACTGACTGACAGATAATGCACAGACCAAACCACTGGAACTAAAGGGATTAAATTTTGCATGGTGATTCTTCTTATAGTGCAGGGGTGCAATACGAGAGATTTTTGAAAAATTATTCTTAGATTTTTTAAAAATTAAATTTTTAAGCTGTTTTTGTAACTTTTTTTAAGTCTGCATTTAAAATCATAATCTGAGGGTTATAAAATTTACATCACGAGAAATATCATGAAAATCTCTTTAAAATGAAATCTTTTTCGAATCTTTACCTGCATTTTCTGAATTTTGACGAATTTTCAAAGATTAATTTTTAGAATTTGATTTATTAAATGCTGATCACGTGGTTTCTTTTCTTTTTGGGATACTTTAAATTAATTTTGCGTCACATGTATAACAACGAAATAAATTGACAAAAAATATTAAAATGCAGTAAAAGATAAAATTTATCCACTAGACTAATTGAGCTGGAAGTTTTTTAATAATTTAATTCAAATTAGTATCTTTTATGGATATTAAACATACAAATTAATGGCATATATTGACCGTTGTATTTAATTTGAATATTTTCTTCTACATAAATTTGTCTATAAAAATATCCGTTACGATTTTTTTATTAATATATATATATATATATATATTTTTGGCATTAATTGCATACATTGACCGTTGTATTTAATTTGAATGTACTTCGTAGCGAAGCATGGGTATTCAGCTAATATTTTATGAAATAATTTCTTAGTAAATTGTCTTGAGTCTTTATAAATACGCATTGACTGAGGAACTTTTAGCAGAATAAAACTTATTTTTTGCTCTCAACTAGCGCCGGTTGCTTGTTTTTTAGTCCTTCCTACTGGAGTAGTTCATTTGATCTATTTGCTGTCTGAAGGCCTCAATAAATTACTAATTTATGCAATTGAAATTTTGTCCTCGATGTATACATGAAAATTAAAACATTTTTTGAGATTGCCGATTTTAACCCGAACGATTGCCTGTTTGTATTTTAGAATGCATTAACTTGTTCAATATGTATTGTGGTGGTCGCGTTACTGATCACCACAATAACATCTGTGTGTGTGTGTGGCTAATGTCCCTGGGGGATGACAACATTACACCCCAGTGTACATATGAATATAAGACATAGAAACAGACAAATGACACAATCAAAGAAGAATTTTATTGACAGACGATGACACCGGCGATGGACGATAGGTTGCAGCTCCCCTTTCTAGACGGGGTTCCAATTGCAGGCGGAAGACTGACCGGTTCCCCAGAATACAGCCAAGTCTTATGCGGGAATCGAACCCACACCCCCGGCGTGGCAGGCTGATGCCTTATCCACTTAGCCACTGGGCGACACAATAACGTCTTGTGGTGGCATCGTGAGCAACCACAGCGTGAGCTAAGGTCCAAATCTCGATTAAGGCAAGGACTCCCTGTGCTGTCCCCTCATAAGGAGCAATGCTGATTTAGCCGTATGGTGCTTCCATAATGAGGTAGCCAATTAAATCGCGGTGTGGATATGGGAACATCCTAAGAAAAAAAAGTGTCTGCAGCACTGGAAATAAAAAGTTTTAAAAACTTTCATCCTGAGGATGTCGCTAAAATACGCAGATATGTATGTGATTTACAAGCTGCGTTGTTAAAGCTGGATGTAAAGCATTTCTTTAAGTTTAGACCCACAATTTAAAAGGTTCGTGTTTTGGTCACATGAGATTCAAAATTTCCAGAATCTACCGAACAAGGAGGAAAATACGAAAAATTTAGGACTAATCGGTTCACCGGATGTTGATAAAATGCTGATTTCAATTTATGGTAAGTGTTATCTAGGTAACTTTCGAGCAACAGTGGTTTTACAGAAGATTTATTGAGATGTTTCAAATTTACAAAGGAATCTGGCGCGTGTAACAGTTACTGTGTAGATTTCAAGACATTACTGTTAGCGACTGTGTAGGGAAATTAAATATTATCTAATTATTTAATATCGAAAAATTTAACTGTTAAAATGGCTTCAAGAGTTTTAGAAATAGGATATATTATAGTCTAGAAGTGGTTTTGAAATATTTCTCATAAACGCCCCCTCACATTCCTTTTTGCCGACGTTTTAGCTGTCATATTCCCAACATATCCTGAAAATATTAAAACTATTATCATTAAGCTTATAATAAACAGTTAACACCACCGTCCGAGATTGTCTTCCCTAGCCAAACCTTTTCTCAAATAATATATTACCCCTTTTGATCGATGATCCCCATAATTTTTTGGAACCAATTTTTAAACAACCAGTCACCCTCCTACTATCTCCAGGGTAAAGATTTTAACGTTCCTACTCAACAAAATCCTTAAGCTTTTACAAAACAGTTAACACCACCGTCCGAGATTGTCCTCCCCGAGCCAAAACTTTTCTCAAATAATATATTACTCTTTTCATTGATGATCCCCGTACTTTTTTGGAACCCTTTTTTAAACAACCAGTCACCCTCCTACTATCTCCAGGGTAAAGATTTTTACGTTCCTCTTGCTTAAGGATATTGTTCAACGAAATCCTTAAGCTTTTACAAAATAGTTAACACCACCGTCCGAGATTGTCCTCCCCGAGCCAAACCTTTTCTCAAATAATATATTACCCTTTTCATTGATAATCCCCATACTTTTTTGGAACCCTTTTTTAAACAACCAGTCACCATCTTACTATCTCCAGGGTAAAGATTTTAACGTTCCTACTCAAGGTTTTTGTCTATAAAAAAAAGTCATTAATGAATCTCTGCTTTATCTCTGTTTCCTCAAACACAATTATCTATCGCTGGCGCACAACCCAATAAGTTCTTCCCTCCAGGGTGATGAACTATATCATTACACGGCTATGCCACGTTGTGACATCATTTAACTTAATGGATTATACTTTCTGTCAGGAATCATTTCCGCTATTTTTTAATCACTCTATGATGTCTCACTTCGGAGGTTTAAAAGTTCAGTATGTAACTACTAAGGTGACTTAATAAGTGATTGGGTTTCAAGAACACATTTTCTGTTCAGCAGTTGTAATTGGAGATAATTTTGATCTGCAGATTTCAAGATTAGTTGAGGCTGAATACATTTAAGATCATTTAAAGCTGTCTGGCAACAGTGTATTGCTGATGTGAGGTTTGCAGTTTATTTTGAAAGTTTAATATGACAGTGTTTCAAGCTTTGTATCCGAAGGATTTTGAATGTTGATATAGTAGCTGGTAATGACTGTATAAATTAATGTAATGAAGATATAATCGTATAAATGTTTACAGTTTTGTGAATCCTTCACGAAGTGTAGTGCATCAGAAAGGATTTTTATAAGAATGCATTTTATCTGTTTTCGCTACTTTTGCTGTTTTCAGGAAAATTCCAAGAGAGATTTTTTTTAAAGCTGCTGTGTACTAGCCCTATTGGATTCCATCACTTCAATATTAAGCTATGGAGAAAATGTGTCCAGAGATTGCCAAAATTATTTTAAAGATTTTTTAAAAATTGTACTCCGTAATAGAGAAAGAAATTTTACTCCTTGTGGCATTTTTCGTTTTTTTTTGAAAAAAATGCAAATAATATTTTTAAATTTAAATTGTTCAGAGAAAAAGTCTAGTATAACGTGTTTTAAACGTTCCTCAATTCCTTTGGTGGATGCATTTTATAAAATGAATGGTGTTGTAAGGTCCAGAAAAGTTCAGACTATGTCTGAGAATACCCTTTTTATTGGATTATCAGCATTTATGTAGCTGTAAATCAGTTGTTCCCAAACCGTAGAAGTCTGCGGACCACTAAGCCAGAAATTGAACCATGTGCGGACCCCTCTCTCCATCCGACTTGATTGGGTAGACTTTCCGGGGGTATGGGGGCATAGAATATCCCTCAAGCAAAAGGGATACAGGATTAACGTACTCACATTTTAAATTATCATATTCTAATAACAAAATAATTATGTTAAACTTTTAAGAAATTTTAATTCAACACCTGATAGTCAACGGATATATTCGGCCCATCTAGTTCAGCGAACATTGCTTTCAAAATCCCCATTTATTTGGCAACTTTTTTATATGTGGTGCTGGACCACTCCTGAGGCTCTCGCGGACCCCAGGTGGTCCGCGGACTACCAGTTGGGAACCACAGGTGTAAATAGCAGATAAATTTTCTCAACAGGTTAACATTGAGGTGAGTGAATCTAATAGGGTTAGTACACATCAATCTAAACACAGCCTTAATCTAATGTCCGGGTAAAATAAAAAGATGAAAAACGTCTGAATGTTAAAGTGTCATAATAACTATTAAGACTCTCAAGCATTAAAACCTGGCGATGACTTAATATTAAGCTACTAAACACTTTTGGAAGCGTGAAATTCTAGATACCTCAAAATAATAATAAAAAAAGAAACTTAAGTTCTGTGGATAAACCAGGAAAAATTTATAACCGCAATTTGAATTTAGTTTCATTGAAATACTGACGATATAAATTGAATTTAGAATTATATGAAAGCATATGTAAGTACTTTTAACTCTGCATACATTTTTTACAAGCTCTCCTGATAATGGCCCTTGAATATCATTTCAAAATAAATAACGATTCCTATATTCTTTTCCTGAAAGCAAATAAGACTGTTAACTAATACACCCAGTTCGCCGAAATAAATCATTTCTATGGTATGTGGTATATATTCAAACCAAGGGGGATTTCAATGCTAGATTATCATCATCACTAAGTAACCTAAGGCAGAAGTTTGATTCGTGAATTATTCAAATCGGAATTTGCATTTCGAATTTATTGTTTGAAAGTTACAATGAAATCCTCCCGCAATTTGAATGAGTTTCAAACAAAGACTTCTATAAAAATATATATTCGGAAGCAATTGCATAGGAAACCAGAACGTAATATATGTTAAAGGAATAGTGCTTTGGGGGAAGAATTCTAATCCAGTATTAACTGCAATGCTAGGAATAAATATCTTAAACAGTACGCGTTGAATTACGCACAAATATATAAGTGATATTGAGGTTATGTACGCACACTTACACACACACACACACACACACATATATATATATATATATATATATATATATATATATATATATATATATATATATATATATATATATATATATATATATATATATATATATTTATATGTATATATTTATATTTATATATATATATATATATATATATATATATTATATATATATATATATATATATATATATATATATATATATATATATATATATATATATATATATATATATATACAGTGAATTTTTCTGTAGCCACCAACCCCTCAAAACGGCCACTTTTGTTTGGAATCATTACAGGCCACCATAGAGAAGTTTCTCTCTCTCTCTAGGGAATTTTGCAATATTAGGAAACAAAGAGGTGGTCCAGAGAAATTTCGCATCTCCATATGGGAAAATTTTGGATATCCATCTGGGAGCACTGGTTGTTACGCGCAGCAACTCCTTTGTGAATGAACCTACTTTTGTGTTCTTAACAGTCGAAAAAATTTGTCTAAGTTTTAATTTAATACCAGCTAGTTAAATCGTCAGACCATTTTGTTCCAGTTACTCGAGATTTGCCCTTAACGAACTCCCTGATGCATAATTAACTTAATGAAGGCAGTCATTTTTACTTTTTAGACGAATATAACTGAAACCAGCTACGCATATAACATTGACTGTTTCGAAATACAATTAAGCTGCTAGTTAAAGCCATTAACTAAAGGAGCAAACGCTTAAAAACACTTGTTTTGCGTGCGAAGCATAGTAACAACACATAACTAAATATGTTATGCAAAAAAAAATATTTACAAAAAAAAATCTCGCTGATAAGTCATTCTTTTTCAACTGCCACCCGTGTCCAACGAGAGGTTACTTCGAAAACATTTTTTGACTTATGAATAATTCAAGCACGAATTAGCATTTTGCACTTATTGTTAGAAATTTTTTCCATGATAACCATCCAATGCTGCGGTGAATAGCTTCCTCAAAATATGCATTTTTCAGGAGTACTTTTCGAAGAGGGTCGTTAGATTATTATTAAACGAAAGGCATCGTAATGCATGACGTCAGCTTCGAAAGAGTGAATAATTTCACTTTAACAACGTGATGATTTTGCCGAAATTGTAGGGTATGCGTAAAGGATTTTTGAAAAATTATGAGACTAATGGGAATCCGGGGAAAGTATTTTTAAATGATTTGTAATTTTAATGTATGTTATTTACAGAGAAGATCAGTAAAGTTAAAAGTTCAGTAACATTAAAAGTTCAGTATAGCCTCAATTGTTCGAGTGCTGGTACACTTAGCTTATTCGCAGATATTTTTTTCTGTTTTTTCTCTTATTTTTCATGTTCTTTTAAGAGTTTTGCTAATGCGAAACAGGTGAGTTAGCTAAAAAATCACTCTCGTGAAATTTGTTAAAATCTGCCTAAGAGGAGAAAATTATGTCCCGAAATTGGTGAAAGTTTTCAGCATTTCTTCAAAATTAAGAAATTTAAAAATCGTGAAATTTATGGCTTGAATGTTCAAGAAAATGCTACAGAAGATTATCCCATAAGTTTCACTGATACATAGTTGCAAGAATTCATAAAAAAAAATTGTCTGACATATTGACATCGCTGCCACAACCAAGAAAAAAATTCACGAATTACTAACATAAAACCTTCGAGGGCTCGAGGTATCCTAGTGGTAGCGCATCGTCTTTCGGTGCTGAAGGTGCTCGGATAAAATCCCGACAAGCTTCATTCGATACCTCCGTGTCTAGGCCGGATATGAACACGTTAAATCCGTAGACCGGAAGGTCCCTTTATGAGGTCAGAGAGTGTGGGAGAGGGTACGATTTCCCCAGATGCCACCCCTGGGAGAGCTCGATCAAAATTGAGGTGGCACCTGGCTAAATCGAACTCCGACACTTGTGGTGCTTTTATAAACTGGAGCTACACCCTTCTGTCCGCTAGCCTTTACGGACCTGGTCTAAAATACTTCCTGCCAGAGGGCAAAGGAACGTTAATATAAAAGCCTTCGAAACCGGATATAAATATAACTGACTGTGCCCAAGAGGAAGAATCACGTTATAAATTAGATATTATTCAAATATTTTCCTATTTTTTGCGTTAACATCGCGTTTTTTTCAAGCGCTGTTCTTGCTGTTTCCAACGCGACCAGGCACTTTGTCTATTACGACATTCGCCCATCCACACCGCAAATTTATCGGCTTCTTTATTATGGGAGCAGCCTATAGGTGAGACAACATAGCTACCTCATCTCAGCGTTGTCCTCGTACAAGTGGGAATCGAACCCACAACCTGGCTTCCATGACAGAGAAAGCTCGTGGACCAAACCACTGCGACACCCGACACTTACCATGTAGTTGTTGTCCTCATTTTTAAGCATCTAAAGCTTCATCCCCGTATTTGTACTTACTAAAGTTTTTCTCCCAACTTCGAAACTGAATATTTTTTTTTTCAATGTGGAGGCACTTGTCGTCAAACATTCGCCTATACTACGCCACAATTTTACTGCCCATTTTATTGTGGGGGCACCATATAGGCAGACAGCATTACCCCCTATGAAGGGACGACACGAGCGGAGGCATTTTTCGTGGCGCGACGCCAGGATTCGATCCGAGCACTCTCAGCACCGAGAACCAGCGTGCTGTACCACTGGGCCGCCACAAGCCCTTGAAACTCAATACAATCCAGATTACCTTGAAATCAGTGATTGTATGACGTCATACTTAATCCAAATCCTGAACAAACCAACTGAATGTGACCGGTAACACCATATATTTACAGAAGTAATGTACGTAAATGTAAGAAGATACATTTGAAAATCTTAGAATGCAGATATGTAGAGGTATATATATGTAGCAGTGGTGTATTACGATGCGAGATAAAGTGTGCCATTTATCTGAATATCCATCCATGTCTGTCGAATTGATTTGTAAGTTATAATTGATTTTAACTTTGAGTTCGTTGTGAATTTTTTTTTTTTTTTACCTAAAGTATTATAATTTCTAGAAACTTCAACATACTTTTATTAGATCTACTGAATTTAAGTTTTGTTAACCTGGAACTTTTTAGACATTCTTAATGACAGCAGTCTAGGTAAAATCTTAATGATATTACAGTGAAATTATTCCTTCTCTTGTTTTTAACGTCGTCCATTAAACTATTCATTTAACAATCTGTCGACTTCAAAGTGTACACCTCCAGTGTGTCGCCCAGTGGCTAAGTGGATAAGGCATCAGCCTGCCACGCCGGGGGTGTGGGTTCGATTCCCGCATAAGACTTGGCTGTATTCTGGAGAACCGGTCAGTCTTCCGCCTGCAATTGGAACCCCGTCTAGAAAGGGAAGCTGCAACCCATCGTCCATCGCCGGTGTCATCGTCTGTCAATAAAATTCTTCTGTGATTGTGTCATTTGTCTGTTTCTATGTCTTATATTCATATGTACACCGGACTGGGGTGTAATGTTGTCATCCCCCAGGGACATTAGCCACACACACACCTCCAATGTACCAGGCAACCTTTGCCAGAAATTCTTGAGAAAGTTTCAGTTAGGTAGCGCTACTGTGCTTAAATGATTCTAGACGAAGTTTGGTGGCGCTGGTTGACTGAGATAATCCCGTACCCTCTCTACCTCAAATATATTAGGTTTAGATTATGATTCGAACTAGACTCCATTTCACTCTTCGAAGCACACTGGTTCCCCGATGACGATATCTGAAATATCTGCGTTAGAGGGCTTGGCCAAGGGAACGCTGTTCAACCCAGTTTTCCTATGGTTCCTGTGGTCGAACTAGACAGAATATGAACAGAATTTGACAGAATTTGAAACGGGACGATAGGTCCGATTTTGAACGAGCTTAATGCTCGTATTCTTGATTGGGTTTTTAACCCTTATGTTCGTCATTTATTTTGTGTGTTATCAAAATTGTTTGTAATGTTTAGCCGTGCATCTGATTATTTGATTATTCTTAGAATTCACCACTGAACCACTTTCGATTTTTGCAACACTATAACCACGAGGCAGGCTAGAGGGAAGATAATTTCGAAAGCGGAATTTTTACTATTGACTGACAAAGTGAGTCACAGAGCTTACATTGGAAAGAACCATCGTCTACCAAAAGTTGTAGCTTTTGACTGAAAACTGAGACTGCTTGAAGATAACATAGAGCCGCCCATGGAGGTGTTCTTCGTGCATTTTGTAATCTAAAGACTTTCTTCAAAATAATTTCTGAAAATGTATATTTCTTGGAAGCTATTCCTCGCAGTACTGGAGGGTTATCACAGAAAATTTTGAACAATAAGTCCTAAATGCAAATTCATGCTTGAATACTACATGAAGACGATACGAGGGTTATCCGGAAAGTAAGTTCCATTACTGCATAAAAGAAAAAGGAAACAGATGGTGACAAAGACATATATTTAATAACGATTTACAAACATCACACTGTTAGTCGACATAGTCACCCAGCACTTTAAGACATTTATCGTACCGAAATGCAAGGTTTTGCATGATAGCATCATAGAACGTGCCCGCCTGTGAGTTTAGCCAGGATGTTACCTCATATTTTGTAAATCGTCATTAAATGTAGAACTTTGTCAACATGTGTATCCCTTTTCTTTTACCCAGTAGCGAAACTTACTTTCCGAATAACCCTCGTATATTGGTTGAAGAGACTAAGCCCGTCTGCACACGGAGCAACTCAAAAGAAACTGATAACCGACTCAAATCACAAACCAGTCTGTGATGAGTCGCAACCTATGTAATTGAATGGAGCCACGCACGCGACGCAGCTGGTTACAAACCCGTCCGACGGGTTTACATAGGTTGCGACAAATCACAGACTGGTTTGTGATTTGAGTCAGTTATCAGTTTCTTTTGAGTTGCTCCGTGTGCAGACGGCCTTACCCTGAGATACATCGAGCAGCGACTGAATCAATCCAGCTTAGGCACTTTATCTAAAAAAAAAAATCGGATTATTTGCTTAGAATAAAGAGGTAACAGACATTAGATTTTCTGTTCGTCATTTACATGTTAAGTCTTGTTGGGGGTATGTACAGTAGATAGTACCTAGCCCTAACCGTTTACTGCAATAAAGGCATCGTGGTGCCTAGACGATATAGGTATTTGACGTCGTGAGTGTAACTGACCAGCCCAAGTATACTTTTGATGCTGTAAAAGTCTACTAAAGCTGAGAGTATTCTCCAAAACAACGCTTTTTAAACCAGTTCATGATTGTTAAGCTTATACAGATGCAAAATTTTTGGCATTGATATGTGAGGAACTGTATGATCGCAAAGCAATTAAATTCTAACTGTCGTGAACCCTCTTTCTTTCACCGATTCACTTAGGTCCTTTTACTATATGGCATGGGGAGAAATGAGGTACTGCAATAACGAGTCTCTCTTAACGACACGAACATAAATATATTTACAAATTTAAACATTTTCCCACTTAACATAAAAATTACAGACAACTCTGTTCTGCTTACAGAACTAATTATTTCACTGGAGGCGAGACGAGCCTGCTCTGTCTAGCCAGGCCTCCTAACACTCTCAGAGACGCTCACTCTGTCCCTATTCTAATCTCAGAATAATTAACACACCAAAGGCGAGACGAGCCTACAATATCTCGCCAGACCTCGGATCCCTACTAGAGACGCCCTCTCTCTCTTACTATTCTAATCACAGAATACTTAACTAACCAGAGGTGAGACGAGCCTGCAATATCTCGCTAGACCTCCGATTCCTACAAGAGAAGCGACCCTTCTGTTACTTTCTTACTGACTGCCCGTCGATCCCCAGCACCCTATTGGGTTCAACGTCCCCGCAGCTAATCCCCTGATTGGTAGAGGGGGGGGGGGAATCACGGGGTACAACATTTTCATTTTATTTAGCGCTCGTTTTCAAAGATTACACTACACTAAAGTTTAACCTAATTCTCATAATCAGGTACATGTTAAATAAATCTGTAAAGACTTTAGATCATTGATAAAAAATTTAGTAAAGGTTTTAAATTTTTCCCAGTCATGGAGGATCGAAAATTCCTTACAGTTAAAGATATTTCGAGCGATAGTCTGATCTCCTTATAAATTTTCTAAGAAATTCCAAAATTTTGTAAGAAATATCAAATAAATTATCAGCTTATACGTAAAAATAAACTGATTAAAAAGACAGACACCACAAGAAAATTTCACATCCCAAATATCTATTTTGTTCAGTTAATTTCTTCCCAGGAAAAGAAAAGTTTTTTGATAGGGAAGCTTTCATTATCGCATTCCCAGCCTGCCCCCCTCTTACATGCGTTACTCGATCGAAGGAAATTAAAAGACACCAAATGGGAAAAGTTTTCTTTCCCTTCTTGTTTTTGTCGAAAGAAAAAAAAAAAGCTAACATATGGGAACGAGGTAATACAAAAGAACGGGGTATTTGAACCGTTACGATGTTAGAAATCTGTAAGGTTGTTAATTTTACATCTCCTCTGTTTGCATCCTTAAGGGGACAAGGAACCTTCAACATCGAATTTTTTAATTTTCAGTTTTTAACTCGATATACAGAATAAGAATGATTAATATTCTATTTTACTGCATTCAAGACCCTTAGAATTCGAAATAAAGATTCTTTAGCAGAAACATGTCTGTTTTTTATTCCATATCATTTAAAAACCTTAAATATTTTAACGAGTTTACCATATATATATCTAAACATAACTGTGCATTGAATTTTTTTGCATGAATCTAAAGCTTTAAATAATATATTTTTTTTATTCAATTCTTGCTATTTTTTTTTACATTTTTGCATGCTTTTACTTTATGTCATGGTGTATAATTTTGAAAATTTTTTGGGGTTACAAAGAACTTACCACAGTTTTGTGGCAAACACTTCCATAAACAATCCTGAGAAATTTGTAAGAAATTACAAGGAAACGAATGCGCTTGGAACATTTTGAAAATTTCTAGCATTTTTGATGAATTTTTTTGAAAAACTGGTCTTACAGAATTATGTATTCTTCCACAAAAGGCTTATCTGTGAATCATAAGTGACTTACTACAGTGTAGCAAAAAAGAATATTAATTATTTTCATTTTGTATGTATAGCAAAATATTGAAAATTTGAAACGAAATGAGGTTGAAGGTCCCTTGTGCTCTTAAGACTGCTGTGTACTATCCCTATTGGATTTGCTCCCCTCAATGTTAACCTATGGAGAAAATGCATCCAAGGATTGCCGATTTAACTGTACTCCGTAATAAAGAAAGAAATTTGACACCTTGGGGCATTTTTTGTTTTTAAAAAAAAAATGCAAATAATATTTTAAATTTATATTAGTCGGGGGAAAATCTGTTATTGTGCGTTTTAAGTGCACTGCTAAGCTAAAATTGGCCACGGAATCTTACTTGCATCGCTTCATCCTTGCAGCTACTGATATTTGTCCAGTATGCTCTAAAGGTCGGGAGACTGGAACATATTCTGCTTTTCTGCACCGGAAAGAACTGTTTTAATAGTTTAACGACTGGCCTCAGTGACTTTAAAGCTATTTTTGCTATTTCTTCCGATCCTTTTTATATGTTTGTAATTTTTTTTATGTTTACAGAAGACATCGTGAAATCGACGCTTTTGCTCAGGTCTCGTGAGTTAAGTTGTATTTAAATATGATGAAAAGTATTAAAAACTCATCACCATCAAATTTGGCATGACTGCCCAGGGTCGGCCAGGGCCTTCAGTTGAAGATTCCTCCAGGACAGCCTATTTCTAGACCAGGGGTTTCCAACTTACAAGTGTCCAAGGGCCGCAATCGAAAACACCTGTCTAGTGGCGGGCCGCAATTTAATCAGGACCATACCCAGGACATTTTTTCTTGAGGGAGGGGGATTTAGAGGATTTGTGTATAGTATGTACTATGAAATTTTTAAAAATTCGAGGATGAGCCTCCAACAACGACCTTGATTATAACTGGCCAACTTTCGTTAAATTACACAGACACGCACAAAAAAGTCAAATAAGAAGTGGGTATTTAAATAAGAAGTGGGGGGGGGGGGAATAGAACATGAGTGGACATCCTACTTTTCATGGAATTCGAGGAAAATCTATGTTTTTGTAAATGAACAGCATTTGAAAACAATAAAGATTTTTTACAAAAACATTTTTCGTTAACTAAGAATATGTAAACTGATGCTGCAAATTATTTTCCTAGAAGTCTTCGCGGGCCGCAAAAAAAAGGCACCGCGGGCCGCCAGTTGGAAACCCCTGTTCTAGACCTTGTCTGCCAGTTTCTCACTCCAATCACTTTAAAATCTTATTCAACAGATTCGAGCCATCGTGGATTTGTCCTTCCCCTATTCCGATTAGTAAAGGGTCTTGCATCAAAAATCTTTCCTACTGGATTTTTTCCCCATACATTCTAGCAATATGAGAAACCCAGTTCATTCTTTTGATTTTAAAATTTTTTAATAATATAGGGCTCTTTAAGAAATCTATAGATTTCTGAATTATAACGTCTCCGTCATAGGCCATTTTCTTTGACACCACCAAGGACCCACACAACACACCGATCTCTATTAGACGGCTATAATACCTCACCTCATAAAAACACGTACCTCTATAAGACGTCGAAAAATATCTACATCACGTGTAATGGAACTCTATAGGATCTTCGAGGTGTGCTCTCTTTGATTGAGATCCACAAGACGTCTACGATGTCTAAGCGGCGCTCTATAGGACGTCTATAGGAGCGAATATTTCGATGTGGAGGGTACGCAATTTAGATATTTTAGACCTCTAAAGGACGTGTTATTCCCCTCCAAAACATTGTATTTTGGATCTTAATTTCTTAATAATAAATCAACACAAATTAATTAAGCTTAATTTTTTTTTTTACCTATGGCTTTATTTGGAAAATTAATCCATATTTACAGGCAACACAAACAGCAAAGAACTAAGCATTGAACAGATGCATAAAGCACAACAGTGAACAAAGTCAGATAAAAGGTGTTAAAAGTTCATAGAAAGTTCACCATATCTCGAAGCAGCCAGAGTTGTTACTCATTTAGCACCAACTAGGAGGCACGTGTGATTTAAGGATATCACGGACGCGAGCAACAAATAATTAAGCTTAATTTATTTTGAACAATTGGCATTCTAATAGGACATTTTTATTCAAAAGTAATTTCTACAGAGATTCTAAAACTAAAAGTAAATTTATGTTTACCACTATTTTTATACTATAAGTATAACAAAAGTATAAAAATAGTGGTAAATGTATTATTACTTATTAAGTAATAATATTTACCGCTACTTTTGATGTTATTACGATGACAATTGTCATACATTATAACTGCCAAAAATAGCGATATATATATTATTACTTAAGTAATAATATTATTACTAATGATTAATGTAAAAATATTTAAAAATAATTATATATTAATTATAATAATAAAACAAATATTTTTACATTAAAACTAAATAATGTAAAAATATTTAGTAAAAATATTAAAAATATAATATAAATAAAATATTTAGAATTAACATTCTGAAAAATATATTTCCTTTTAAGTATTCTGCTTTTAATGTATTTTTTTTAAACTATAAGTATTAAAATGCACTATCTGGCCAAAGGTATCCGGACGCCCAGTGGTACAGACTCAGAGAGTCCTGAGGCATATTTGTGGCTTAATTCTTCCTCCCACTCAGATGATTCATTTCCAGAACTACTAAAACAAAATTCTGATGAATCATATGAACTACTATGAGAGCAGTGCCCAGAAACATCACAAATTGTTTCCTTCACAAATTGTCAGCTTTCTCCTTGTTCTAACTTTATTCAATAAAAGTGATTTTTGTAGTTTAAAGAAATGAAAGGACAAAAATGAAATGACAGTGAAATCACAAAATGCTTCAGAGCACCCATCTCTCGAAGACTGCAATTCTGCATTCTACATTTTTTGTTAAATTAAACACTAAAGCTTGCTAATCGACTGCAATTCGCACTTTCTCGAGCAAATGGATCTTCAAGTCGTCAACAGTCATCCCTGATTTTGGAAGGTTGCTTGAAATCAAACATTTTCCAGTAGCAAAAAAGGAGCCATCCATTAAAAAAAAAATAGTATGATAATGCTGTTTTGCTATAAAATTATTTTTCTACTATAAATTTTTAATTTATGGTATTTATTATTTTATATTTTAGCTACATCGAGGGTAGATCAGTCCCAAGAACAATGTACTTCAAGGAGCGAGAAAAATGATAATATTTTCATCTTATTTTCTGACAAATAGATATTTTAAAAGATAGGGATGCATAAGAATTCTTTGATAACTTTTAGAGTATTTCACTTATGAATTTTGCATGTTGAATTTTTTTCGTAAAGTGGAGAAAACCCTATAAATCCTTTTTTCCAATGCATTTCTGACAAGAACTGTATAAGGTAGGGATGACGATAACAAACGTCCGGTAATTAAGTAGTTCCAAAGCCAGAAATGTGCGAAAAACACGATATGATCATATTGATGTTACTTCCTCGAGTTCTTTGTTTTTTCTCTACAATTTTTACGGTACATTTATCAACTATTTATCAATCCCAGATTGCAAACTTGCAGAAATACTGATGGTACTATCAAATAGCATGGCATTTTCATACACCGCATAAGTGAAATACTTTTACTAATTGTAGAATTAGTTCTTTGGTCCCATTCTTGCAAAGTAACATCCCGTATGTGCATCGAAAGCCAGAAAAGTTAGAAAAACACTCTATGGTCATATTGATGCTACTTCCAAGCGTTCTTTGTTTTGTCTCTACAATTTTTACGGTACATTTATCAACTATTTATCAATCCTAGATTGCAAACTTGCAGAAATACTGATTGTACTATCAAATAGCATGGCATTTTCATACACCGCATAAGTGAAATACTTTTACTCACTGTAGAATTAGTTGTTTGGTCCCATTCTTGCAAAGTAACATCCCGTACGTGCATCGGAAGCCAGAAAAATACGATAAACACGCTATGACCAAATTGATGCTATTTCCAAGCGTTCTTTGTTTGGTCTCTTCAATTTTCACGGTACATTTGTCAACTATTTAGCAATCACTGATTGCAAACACCCCAAAATACAATTGTTACTATAAAAGAGCAAAGCATTTTGATGCCGAACAAAAATGAAATACTTCACTGAAGCTTTAGTTGCTCGATCCCATTCTTCGCCATTTTGTTTAGATTTTACCGAAAAAAGATATCCCCCTTCAAGAAAACGGTCATAAAAACAGAGAACAACCGCAAGAATATCTTTGCTGCAACACCCCTCCAAAACTACTTACTTCCCTGATAAAAAATAAAGAACGAAAGAAGAAAGAAACGAAAGAAGAAAATACTCTCTCAGTCTACAGTTGGCAGAGCGTTTTTTTTTTTTTATGGTTTTATTGCGTCTCTCCCTGAAGTAGATAAATGGCATTTCTCCCTCATTCCCGTCGCTTGATAATACAGCGTTTCTCCTGGCATGTATTGAAAGAGGAGTGAAACTGTCCTTTGTAAATTGATTTGTGTGAAGTGGTTTCGAGGAGCTTACGTGCCAGTATCCAGGTGTTTACGGGTCAGCATAATTGTAGGTTAAAACTCCGGTCGGAGAGCTTGATGAAACACGCTTTTTTTTTTTCTTTTTTTCCATCAAGCCATGAATAAGAAGTGAAAACTAGTGACGCTCGGAAGGGAAAACACACATAAAAATGTGAAATGTATAATCGTGCGTAGAAAATATGCTCTGTGAAATTTATAATCGTGCGTAGAAAATATGCTCAGTAGTAAAATCATACATATGAGTTTTAACTATAGTGCCACCAATCTGTATTTTATTCGCAGACTAGTTATAGTGAGTGCTGTGCAGACACGGATTCTGTGCGTTTTTTAAAGATTTTTCTTTCTTTTCACAGTGTCTTACAATCAGTGACACTGCCAAGATGCTGGCCTAAGAGGTTTTAGATCTTAAATTTCACCAAAACAGCTTATTTATTTATTTATTTATTTTAATTAATTAATAAATTCTGTGCGTTTTTTAAATATTATTCTGCCTTTTCAGTGTATCTTACGATCAGTGACGTTTCCAGGATGCTGGCCTAAGAGGTTTCAGAACTTAATTTTCAACAAAACTGCTTATTTATTTATATATTTATTTTAATTAAGTAATAAATTCTGTGCGTTTTTTAAAGATTTTTCTTTTTCTTTCAGTGTATCTTTCAGTCAGTGACGCTGCCAGGATGCTGGCCTAAGAGGTTTTAGATCTTAGTTTTCTCCAAAACTACTTATTTATTTATTTATATATTTATTTTAATTAATAAATAAATTCTGTACGTTTTTTAAAGATTTTTCTTTCTTTTCAGTGCATCTGTCAATCAGTAACTGCAAGGATGTTGGTCTAAGAGGTTTTAGAAATTAATATTCACCAAAACTACTTATTTATTTATTTGCTTGTTTATTTATTTATATATTTATTTTAATTAATTAAGAAAACCTGTGCGTTTTTTTAAAGATTTTTCCTTCTTTTTCAGTGAATCTTACAATCGATGACGCTACCAGGATGCTGACGTAAGAGGTTTTACAACTTAATTTTCACCAAAACTACTTATTTATTTATTTATTAAATAATAAATTAATTTAATTTAATTTAATTTAATTAAGTTTTTTTTTTTTTTTGGGGGGGGGGGGGGGTAAATCCGTTTTATATCATTTTCTCCACATCATTGTTAGAATAATTTTTAAGCCCACTAGAATTTCGATCATACATTTCTAATTATATGCTTTTCTGAGCTATGAGTAAATTTCTAAATCCTCCCCCATTTGATAATGAAGTTAAATACCTTTAATTATATAGTTGAGCTCAGCCTAAATTCCATCTGCATTTATGGGAAAGAGAAAAATTTAATTTTTTCATGGATTAGCCATTTTGCTCGAGGCGAACTGGTGTTCCTGATAGATTGTAATAAGAAATGTTGGGGACATACTTCTTCCATTGTCATCGTCTGTAATTATTCATGACATAATTGTAATTATTCAGAGGCAACAGAATCAGAGAGCAGTAGCCAAGAGCGAGAAAAAAGTATCTCAGCTTGGTAGCAACCTACATATGAGAAATGCGCTTGATTTTATTTCGTAAAACTGTATTTAACCGAGCTTAAGTTCAACGAAGATAATAATAATGGCCTTGATAACAAAGAAAAGGGAAATTTTAAAAGGAAACACAAATCTCAGCTTGGTAGCAACCTGAGATGTAATAATGAACTTGAGGATTTTATTTCGTAAAATTATATTTAACCGACCTTAATTTAAACGAAAATAATAATAATGGCCTTGATAACAAAGAAAAGGGAAATTTTGTAAGGAAACACAAATCTCAGATTGGTAGCAACCTAGATGTGAGAAGTGCACTCGATGATTTTATTTCGTAAAATTATATTTAACCAAGCTTAAGTCCAACGAAAATAATAATAACGGCCTTGATAACCAAGAAAAGGTAAATTTTAAATGGACACACGAATCTCAGATTGGTAGCAACTTAGATATGAGAAATGCACTTGATGATTTTATTTCGTAAAATTATATTTAACAGAGCCTATGTTCAACGGAAATAATAATAATGGCCTTGATAACAAAGAAAAGGTAAATTTTAAATGGATACACGAATATCAGCTTGGTAGCAACTTAGATATAAGAAATGCACTTGATAATTTTATTTCGTAAAATTAAATTTAACCGAGCTTAAGTTCAACGAAAATAATAATAATGGCCTTGATAACAAAGAAAAGTGAAATTTTAAAAGAAAACACAAGAATATCTATTAAAAAGTTTTAAAAAAATTCCATATTGATCCATGACAATTTTAAGGAAAATCTGTGGGCACGATATATCCCAGAAAAGTGATATTAAATAATGTGAATAAATTTAAAAACGAACCAACTATGGTTTAAGCATATAAAGCGATAAATAGATTTTTATGAGAGAATTTGAATAAGAATACAAATATTAAACAGATACTTAGGAAAAATAAAATTACCGTGATTATGTCCAGATACCAGGCAACGAACAATAGCAAAATCCTATTTCATAATATCAGGTGGAAGAAATATTACAAATTCAGAGACCGGTCCAGTGATATTCAAAATTCACAAATATAACTAAATTTTAACTCAAGCATATAAAAATTATAAAATATAAACTAAAATGCAAAACTACTATAAAAAGTTACCAACTATATGTAATTAAATACTCTAATAAAAGGTAATCGTCAACGTTTCGTGTTAATTGTTAATGTTTCAATGTATGTTGTCTACTATTATGTAGTACGTATAACGTAATAATGAGAATTAGCTGGTTAATTTCTGATGATTATTTACAGTTCCGTGTAACCCTTATCACTGAAAGTAAACGTTAATTTACTTTAGCCTACAACTTGGGTCATGCATGATTATATATATATATATATATATGCATATATATATATATATATATATATATATATATATATATATATATATATATATATATATATATATATATATATATATATATATATATATATATATATATATATATATATATATACATCCTACATTTATTACTTCAGAATAGCCAATGAAATGTGATATTTCATAAATCAATTTCCATGTTTATATGTTACGAAAATCTATTTTTTTACCTTATGCTTTTGTTTATTATTATGTATGAAATTTTATTTTTGTAAATCATTTGTTATACATAGCATGTATAATGTACAAAATTTTATTCATTTTTAATGAATATTAAAGAAGTTTTTGTTAAAAAACCATGTTTTCATAAATCAATTTCCAACACTGTATATATATATATATATATATATATATATATATATTAAGAATTAATTAGAAAAAGAATAATAATTAAACAATTTACAGGGGGGCTTCAGAATAATTTAATTTCTAACGTTAAATATCACTATTTGTCGTATTTCGAGATGCATTGCTGGAGGGAAATCCCCGTTTTTGGAATTGAACTTAATTCACGACGTTGGAAGAACCATAGGGAGAATCTAAATATAGTATCAAGCTTAACTCCACCCATGCCTCATCTTCGGTGCAAACATCACGAGAGCATGCGCAGTTGTTTTGGGAGCTTTTGAGACAACAGGCAAGCAGCAGACCGATGGGATTACTTCGTTGATAGCAGACGCGTGCTAGCCGGGCCGCGGGTTTTGTAAAATGGCGAGTGCTAAGATATGCGGTTGTTAATAGATGAAGAAATAAATCTGATTAAATCGAACTGATGTGACTTTCCTGACTCTTGAAATGCCTTCCACTACGCTACAGTTCAACTAAAGGATTATATATGACTGCAACGTCTTCCATTATAGCGGATGTAATACTACGCCTGTCATATATATATATATATATATATATATATATATATATATATATATATATATATATATTCCTGAAGTTGATACTTGTATAATCTTATATAATCTGGTTGAATTGTACCACTTCTTAGATAATAATATAAATATAAAATATTGAGGTTGAAATCTTGACCTGAAATAAGCAATCTAATGTGAAAAATGCAAAACTGATATTGTACCTTTTATTTTTAAGTAGATTACAACAAATATATTTTAACTCAATTGTAATACACTATTTTTATATTTTAAGCTATTAAGATTTTTTATTTATTCTTCGTGAATAATTTTTGTTTTGTCATTACATTAATACTGTTTAGCTTTTCGGTTGATTATTAGTTGTAACATTTTCATTCAGAGAAGGGTGAATTCTGAAATATGTGATTCTGTAGAAAATCCATCTTGTGATTCTGTAGAAAAATCCTTAAACAAATGAATAAAAAAGTGAAAACGAGAAAAAGAAAACATGACGGAGAGCCTTAAGTTGTCTTACATAGTGTAATTCAACATAGTTTTTATCAATTGCACTTGATATAAAATCATTCGCCAACACAACATAGTTAACCAGTCAAAAATTAGAGATTCATTCCTAATCAAAAATACTATTTAAAAAGCAGTGATGCTTAAAAGGACTTAAATGTAAGATTAATTTTAATGACTAAAATAAAAAAAGTAACAAACTAAAAGGTAAAATTACTTTAAGTGAAAAACAAATGTTATCCAAAAATAATTAACTTACGTAACTAAACGAAAAACTATATGAATAAAAATACATAGATACAAAAAGCATAGCGGAGGCAAGCCGTGAGTTGTCTTACTTAGTACTGGCAACACAACATAGTTTTTAGCAATGGCACTCAATATAAAACCATTCGCCAGACACAGCATAGTTAACCAGTCAAAATTAAGAGATTCATTCCTAATCAAAAATACTATTTAAAAAGCAGTGATGCTTAAAAGGACTTAAATATAAGATTAACTTTAATGACTAAAATTTAAAAAGCAACAAACTAAAAGTACTTTAGGCGGAAAACAAATGTTTTATAAAAAATTATTAATTTACGTTACTAAACTAAAAACTAAAAGGATAAAAATTAATCAACCAAAAAGCGAAACTGTGTTAATGCAATGATAAAGCTGTAAGAATTCACTAAGAATAAATAAAAATGTCTTAATAGCTTAAAGCATAAAAACTAGTGTAATACAATTGACTTAAAATAAATTTTTTGTAATCTACTTAAAGATAAAAGGCACAATGTCTGTTTAAAAAAATACGTTAAATGAAAATGATTTTTTTAGGACTTAACACTCTCTCTTTTTAACAGATTAAAAAGAATACATTTAAAATCTATAGTTACAAAGGATAGTTCTACACAAAAGCACATGGTTTTCAGTTTAAAAAAACACAAAAAAAAAATTGAATAACCAAATAGTAACATATCTTCTCGGTAATGTAATAATTAATAAAATGTGACTTATGCAACTTTTAGAAAATGAAACGAAAGCATAGCAATAAAGAGAGGTGACTAATGTAATAAATTTAATTTTGGTGACATACGAGAGGTGAATAAATTTTATTGAATTTATCCTCTTTTGACAATTTTTTCTCTTTTAAATACATGATTCGAGAGTCTAAGACGAAAGTCAAAACACATCAAATCTCCATTAAGAAAAAGAGATTCAAGCCTCCGGTGAATTTTTCTATATTCCTTGTATTTTAAATAAGTATATTTTATATTTTCGTCTAGATATAATATCACTAAGAGCAGATGAAAATAAAAATTAAAATAGATACTATTAAGTTTGAAATTATATTTTTATGTAAAGAGAAAAAAATTGGTTCTTTAAGAGAATTAATTACGAGATTTTTTTTTATTTTCCAGATATATGTATTTTTTTAATTAGAGAAAATATTTTCATGTTTATTGATTTTTTTTTTCAAATACTGTTGTATATTTAAATTGAAATTTTTTACTAGCATTGCTATTCAATCTTCCGAGTATAATTTTATTTTTAAGTAATTTGAATTAGGACTTACAAGAAACTTTCGGAAAACGCAAACTGGAATAAATAAGTTCTTAAAATCTTTAATCTCTTTAAATATAGTATATACATAAATATCATATATATATATATATTTATATATATATATATATATATATATATATATATATATATATATATATATTTATATATATAATTTTATCTTTTATGAAGGTTGAACATTTCTCACAAAAATTTAAAATTCCTTGAAATCTGAAGAGGAGTAGGTCAAAGAATAAGTCCTCTTTCACTTAGTATACTTAATGCTTTATCAAATTATAAAGGACGAGAGATTTTGCAGTAAGACAAATCTCAGAATTAATGGTAGTACGGATAAAATAAACGCTTATGAATAAGATATTTTAAGTGAACGGGTAAGCGTTGGAACTTTGCCATATGTTAACTTAAAAAATATATGGACTCTTGGTTGCGCTGCGGATATAAATCACATTTAAAAGGCTGCAAAGTTCTTACGTATATATATATATACATACATACACACACACACACACACACTCACACACACACACACACACACACACACACACACATATATATATATATATATATATATATATATATATGTGTGTGTGTGTGTATACAAAACGTGAAGAAAAACAACAAATAGCTTTCGTGGCCACGCGCTATAGCAGCCATTAACCACAAAGCACGAATACATCATTTATCTAAAGTTTGCAAATAGCACTATAGCCATATGCATGGCGCAGGATAGCAGCTAACACAAAAAGAACAAAAACACAGGTGCATTAGCACCCAAAGATAGAAATATAGGTGAATGAACACCCAAAAGACAAAAAGTCAAGCAATTAGACTGAAAAAAGTCAAAAAGATATCAAGAAAGTCATCTGTCTTTGCTTGGCTCACCAGCCGTGGGTAAAGCAAAGAAACATAATCAAACACAAGTGGTTTCGCCATGGTGTTATATTAAAAAAAAAAGCTTTTTATAATTAATATGGCTGAATCAGATGACAAAAACTAAAAGAAATTGTTATGACACGACGGTCGTAGGTAGGTGCTACAAAATAACCGCTTATAAAATAAATATGAGCACCACCCCACGGGACCACTTGTAGACCTTACAAGGCCTTAAATGTAAAAATGCAATTTTATGTTACGTCATACCCAAATTTTTGAAGTGGATCCTCCTTGTGGTCAGAATTGTCATAACGTTAGCAAATTTCAAAGTCTCACCGGCAACACCTTCAAAGCCTCGCCTTCAACTGCCTCACCCGCAGTTGAAGATCTTACTCAATTCTACTTCTTTTAAGTTGATTTATGACAAAAATGACCCTCATACGTACTTGCAATATTGATAAATATTAATATTGTTTTAATTTGACAGGGAAGATTGATTTAAGAAATCCCTGAATGGTCTACTTTTATACTGTAAGATATATTCACAGAAAAACTTTGTACATATAGGCACCCCTTACTTCCGCTAATGGATAATAATTCTGAATAAATATTGTTGCGAGCCGCTGATTACAGGATCAGAACAAGTTTTTCACCTTTGTGAGATTTTTCAAAATCAGGCTCTGCGATTGATTACGGGGGCAGTGAAGACAACACCCATAGACTGTATGCTGCTCAGCACTGATAACAGGCCTTTCAAGATTATTATTCAAGAAAGAGCCCTTCTCCTTTGGGAGAGAATACTTAGAATCCCTGGGTGTTTGTCCCTGTGGAACCGGGACTCTCTAGGCCGTGGGGGAAACTTGAAATCACAAAATGGTTTTTGCCAGGGAGTTGCTGATATTCGATCTAAGCTAGATTTGAATTACGAGGTTGAGCATTTCTCTCCCCCCCCCCCCATCAGCCCCATTGTTGATAAGAGATTTTCTATCCGCCTAGAACTGATCAAGGATGTCTCTAAAGCGGAGACTAGTGACATAGTGTTAAGAACTCTCGCTCTGGAGACAATGGAATCATTTTACCCTGAGGAGGAATGGTTAAGAATATATACTGACGGTTCCAGAGTGAGCGGTTGTGTTAACGCCGGTGCTGGTGTTTACTGTGAACTTTTTTGCCTTTATACTTACATCGGTATCCATAGATCAGCTTTCGATGGTGAGATCGCGGCCATCTGTCAGGCCCTGTCACAACTCCGGCCACGTCTGGACTCCTTTTCGAAAGTTGTGTTATTATCGGATTCAAAGGCCGCACTTCAAGCAATTGAGGCACCCAGCCACTCCCGAACTTTAACCATCGATAATTGCTTAAATCTCCTCAACTGGCTTGCCAGTAATAATAAGACAGTAGTTCTCCAGTGGATTCCGGCCCACTGTGGAATCCAGGGAAATGAGGCGGCCGACTTCTTGGCAAAGAAGAGGGCCTCTGTCCATCAGAGAACTAATCCCAGACTTCCTTTTAATAGTATCAAATGTCTCATAAAGAACATCTTCAGGGATTCTTTTCGCGAAGAACTCAAAAATCGCAACCTTATTAAACCATGGCTTAATCAGATTCTTAATGTCCCTCAGTGGCCTAGGATGAAATCTGTAGCCATGTTTCGTCTGATATCTGGCCACGACTGCCTGCGTAAACATCTATGTCGCATCAAAGTGGTTCCTGACCCTCTTTCTACCTTGTGTGATCTTCACGAGGAAATGGACTTGCCTCACCTATCCAGATGTCCTGCTCTTCCTCGGACATCAATCTGGGAACGCTACTGGATTGCTCACTGGAACGCTACTGGATTTATAGATTATTGTTGTCTTTTTGATGTTCAATTGTCTTTTAATGTGCCATTGGAAATAAAAAAAATATTCATCAATATTAACAAATAATTTGTTAATATTCATCAGTATTAAAGAATTTGTTCCCATTAAATAATGTTGATGAATATCTTCCTTGTCAAATTAAAACAATCTTAATATTCGTCAATATTAATAAAAAATTTGTTGACATTCCTCAATATTAAAAAAATCGTCGATAGTAAACAATGTTCATAAAGAATATCGTCCTTGTCAAATTATAACAATATTAATATTCATCAATATTAATAAATAATTTGTTAATATTCATCAAGTATTAAATAATTTGTTCCCATTAAGCAATGTTGAAAAATATCTTCCTTATCAAATTAAAACAATCTGAACATTCATCAATATTAATAAAGAATTTGTTGATATACCTCAATATTAAAACAAAATGTTGATAGTAAAAAATGTTAATAAAGAATATCGTCCTTGTCAAATGAAAACAATATTAATATCCATCAATATTAATAAATAATTTGTCAATATTCATCAATACTAAAGCAATTTTTCGTATTAAAATAATGTCAATAAATTTCGTATTAAAATAATGTCAATGTCAATAAAGAATATGGGTGATTTATTCTTTGCTTTTATTTCAAACCACTAAGAATCCTCCCATGCTAGAAATATTCCTGAAATCCCTCGATCAGAAATATAAAAATCGTAGAAAGACCTTCTTGAAATAGAAATAGAATGTTTTGAGAGAATCTTTTGTAAGCAGAAACAAGAATACTCTTTTTTTCAGTAAGAAATACTCAAATTCTTGGTTTTCCCCCTCTTCTTATAATGCCTAACTAGGAGGTAAGAACTCAAAAGATTAAACAGGGAGTAGCATTTAATGTGTGATAGGTATTAACGGAAGCGACAGTATATTACAGCTCTTTTTAGGCGCTTAGCCTCAGGGTAAGGGGCACCTGGTATCTCTTTCTGCAGGGAAGAATGTACGGTAGATTAACACCCTGGCACCTGACTCAGTTGTTGGAAAAAGGGACTTAGGATGATGCACAGTATGACTTTATAAATGGTGCATTGCTATAATTAATAATTAACGAATGATTTGTTGATTTTTATATTCCCAAAAATGCTGATGTTCTGATGCAACCGACCGGTCAACGTTGGTTGATTGAAGGTAGTTTACTCATTAATGTGAGAAATTGAGGCAGAGTCGACGCTATATAATGCTAAAAAAAAAATTCCCAAAAATTTGATGAATATTATGAACCTGAAATTCAAAATAAAACTTCTTAAATACAATTTTTTCGAAGTTTCAATCGATTTTAACGTAGGATTACGTTCCTCCATAACGGTCCTCCGGAAAGCAAAATTTCAGATGTCCTGCGTCGCGAGATATAATTTTGGCAGCGTGCCAAACCCAGTCTGTATCGGTTGGGGGCAAGCAGTAAACAGTTAAACAGAAAAGTGCCAAAATGCGTCAAAATTTTGACATACATACACACACAAACACACACACACACATATATATATAAATATATATAGATACATATATGCATAACACATACATACATATATACATAAAAAAGAGGTAAGAAACGATAAGTAATCCTACGTTAATAACCCGCGGTAGTTTCGTTAGAAGAGACTACCTGAATTTTTTTTTTTGTTTGTTAGTCACAAGTTCCTTGTTAGTGGAAAAATTATGAACATTCATGCCCTGAAAAGTATAAAGACCATTTGCAAAAGTTTTCTGTTATTTAACACAAGATTTAATTTTAAATTAACTTCTCTGGAAAATTTTATCTACAACATAAATAAATAAATTTTTTAATTAAATTAAATGCTTCTTAATTTAGGCTGAGATCATCGTAATTTCTATTAAAAAAATCCGAGGCATTATTGAAATGAAATCAGTAGAAAATTTTCCTCTTTTAAGATGTTAAAAAGCTTTTTATAGTATGAGCATCATATTCCATGTAATTTCACCTTATTTAATATACATTTCTATAAATTACTCTTTTTCTTTGTTAAGTTTCCTAACATCTTAAAAAGTTCCAACGATTATATTCTGCTCCTAACTTAATTCAATATCCATGAAATTTTGAATTTATTCCAAACCACTAGAGGAAACACTGCTTTGAAAAATTCAAAGTTATCGAAATTCAACACTTTAGTTGAAGAATGAAAATACGAATCAAAAAAGATTTTAGAGCTTAAAATGATGTTTCCAAGAAGTTAAGTTACTAAACGCGAATTTTTCCTTTCCCGTAAAATACGTTAGGAACTATCAAATATTAATGTTTTATGCTTGAATAATTGAAAGTTGGAAGATGGGGAAAAATAAAGAAAATTTCAGATAGGATAAAGTGCTTAAATTGAAGAAAGTCTTAAACTGCGTTATTGTTTGTAGGCACACTGTGTTATAGAAGACGTAGAATTTTGCATAAAATTCTATTGGAATATAGAACTAAAATTTGCTTGTAAAGGTTAAAAAAATAAGATAATAAATTTCATTAGCATTTATTTCACAATTTATATAATAATACTATCTGAATACCCGTGCTTCGCTACGGAGTACATTCAAATTAAATACAACGGTCAATGTATGCAATTAATGCCAAAAAAGAAACAAAAAATATATTTATAAAAAAAAAACGTAACGGATATTTTTATAGACAAAATAATGTAGAAGAAAATATTCAAATTCAATACAATGGTCAATGTATGCAATTAATTTGTATGTTTAATATCCATAAAACATGCTAATTTGAATTAAATTCTTAAAAAACTTCCATATCAGTTAGTCTAGTGGTTAAATTTCATCTTTTACCGTATTTCATTATTTTTTGTCAATTTATTTCGTTGTTATGCACGTGACGCAAAATTAATTTAAAGTATCACAAAAAAGAAGAAATTACGTGATCAGCATTTAATAAACTAAATTCTAAAAATGAATCTTTAAAAAATTCCCCAAAATCAGAAAATGGGGGTAAAGATTTGAAAAAGTTTTCATTTTAAAGGAATTTTTTATGATCTTTCTCGTGATAGAAATTTTATAAGCCTCAGAACCCTCAGATTAATATCTTAAATGCAAACACCTCAGATTAATATTTTAACCCTCAGATTAATACTTAACTCTCCGTCTACAAAATAGTTACACAATATTCTATTGGAGGTCAAGAGTACATGTCTTATGAGCAGGAGTCAAACAACAAACTGCTTACTGTGTATGGAATGGAGACGTAGCTATACCAACACAGAAAAGCTGTGACGGTTGAAAATTGCCAAATCTAGAGACGGTGAAAGTGAAGAGAAAACAAGGAACAGTGAAAAATACAAGAATAGAGGAAAAAAGATTGAAAATAATTGATAAAACAGAAAATGGAAAAGGGAAGACAAGTAAATTTAGCTTTCTAAGCTGAAGGAATACATGAGACAGAACTGCTTCATTAAACAAAACTTATCAGTTTGAGAACATGCATAGAAATTTTAAAATTTTATTTCGAAAATTTCTTTGACACTTAACTTCTTTTTCCAACGTCTCTTTTTCTATTTCTCTCTTTGGAAATATCCACTTTCAAAATTTTTCTGCAGCTGAATTGCGCTTTTTTTCTGAGCGCTATTCTGTTGCCATTGCTAGCATGAAGTGCGATTTGTTTCTTCCTTCCTCATGAAGAAAGCGATACCTGTTTCTGTAATTTGAAGAGAATTTTACAGCTATTTTATAGGGAAAATATTATATATAGCAATGTTACATTATAAAATTGAATATGTTTTATATCCCCTTCTAGGTAAATGATAAAATTCTTTTATTAATCACATTAAAAGTTCCAATTATTTGATATTTTATCTCTAAATATGCATGCACACCCACCCACACACACACAATATATATATATATATATATATATATATATATATATATATATATATATATATATATATATATATATATATATATATATATATATATATATATATATATATATATATATACATATATATATATACATATATATATATATATATATATATATATATATATATATATATATATATATATATATATATATATATATACGTATATATATGCATGCAAATATATTTATGTATATATGCTAACTATTAACTAGCGTTGGAAGCCTTATTATTTACTTTTTATAAGTCAATAATATTCATTACTTTTCCCCAAGCTAGCAATTCTTCAACTCTTATTACTTACTTCTTATTTGAGTATAAATTTTATCTTACGTAAATCTTCTACCTCTTCAGCATTTATTATTTACTCCAAAGTTGTCTGAATGAAATTCCTTACTGTTCTATCTATTACTATTAGTAAGAGATTTCCTAAATTTATTACTTCTTTAAAATTAATGTACTCCAAAGAGGTCTCTAAAATTTATAGCCCTTACTAAATCTAATATTGCTTTAACATCTATTATTTATTCCTCGGTTGCTTTTAAAAATTTATTACTCCTTTTAAAATGCATTTCTTCTTTAGCATTTATTCCTTACTCTCCATTTGCTTAAGAAATTTAAAGCTCTTCCACAATTAATTACTTCAAACAATCTATAATTAACTTTACGTTGACAGTTTTCACCGTGAAGTTATATCCCATGAATAATGAACATGCATTTGAAATACGTCAATATTATATTATAAATAGTTATGATGTGATTCGAGTTGAAATATGTCGAACTAAAGTTATACGTAATCTATGGTGAACTTCGAGTTAAAATACATGAACATGATGTATTGAATAATGCATTATGAAAACCGCAAGTTAAATTGCAATAATATAAAATTATATATTATCCATTATGCACTTTGAATTGAAATGCAACATTATAAAGTTACACATAATCTATGAATTTCGAATTGAAATACTTCGAAGTAATTGTAATAAGTTATGCAATGCAAGCAGAAATTTGTTCATGAAGAATTGACCTAATAACAATTATAACACAATTTTTAATTGAGACAAAAAATATTAATTATAGTATATTAATGTGTTAATGCACAGAATATATAAATAACTGGTTGAGACAATAGGATAAGACAATAAATTCCAACAAAAGTTATTCCGCATATTTTGTAATTTTTTCTGAATTAACACCATAAAAAACTTTTGACTAAGAACTGTCAGATTTTGTTTTATTCTCTTTCTAAATTGATTAATCACCAACATTTTTGCTCTTTTCTCGAAAATTTTATACCTCTAAACGTTATTCATTCATTCCATAATACAAATTCATTAAAGTCAACAAATCGTTTAAAGAAAAATGTCATAAAGTTTAAAGTTTTGTCATAAAATGCTGTGTAACCGAAAAAGGCAAATAAGGGTTTACTTTACTGTGGATGGAAAATGCGTTAAGAGTAGTATGCAAAAAAATTGCTCTGAGAAATGAATTTATATCTAAAAAATCAATTATTCTCTCTTTTTTTAACGCTTATCTGAACCTAAAACGTCCTTCTTAAAATGATGTGTTACTGAAAAGGATAAATTAGAGTTTACATTTTTATGGGTGAAAGAGGCATTATGCCTATCATGAAAAAATTTTATCAAGATGTATGAATTCAGATCTACAAAAATTTTTTTGAACAATTTTAAGTTCGCTGGTAAGAATTATTTTTTTTACGCTTATCCGAACCTAAAATGTTTTATCAAAATTGCTGAGTAACTGAAAACGACAAATAAAGGTTAACTTTATTGTGGGTGTTCAATGAATTAATTCTATTATGTAAAAAATTTGCTCAGAGAAATTAATTTTATTCTAAAACATAAATTTTTGAACAATTTTAAGTCTGCAATAAAAAATTCTCCTTTTACACTTATCTGAACCTAAAAAGTCTTGTATTAAACAGCTGTGTAACTGAAAAGAACAAATAAGGGTTTACCTTATTGTGGGTGCAAGTTGCATTAAGTGTTTGCGTAAATCCATGTAAAAGTATGGCATCCCTTTTTAAAACGTTGTGTGGGGTGAAGCTGTTTTCGGTTTAAGGTATGCAATTTATTTGTCTATTCAAGTGCATCCCTTCACTGTTGAAAAAAGAGTAGAATCAAATGTACGTGAAGTGAGAAGAATAGTCATGCTTGTGGGAAAAAAATTAGCGAGTAATAAAATTAACAATTTTTTTTGACTTGATAAGAATAAATTTGTTTCAGGTACTAAACTAATACGTTTTGATGACTATCTGCGCACTGCTGAAAAAAAAATAATTTAGAAATAAAATTCAGAGAGTGTCTAAAGAATATCAACGTGTCTAACGAGAGGAATGTGCAATAGACATTTTCCTGACAATTCATGCAGGCATTGCGAAAAAACTATGATGAATTAAATAGAGTTAGTGTATTAAGAACGCCAACACGATTTCCTAAAGAAATATAACAGGTATTTTCCTAAGAAACTATTTTTGCATTGACAGCGCAAAAAAGATTAGAAATAAAATACTGGAATTATGAACGTCACTCATTAGAGAAATATAACTTATTTTCTAGAAAAATTATTCATGCTCTGAGAAAGCATAATGACTATAAAATAAATACAGAGAATGCCTAAAGAATATCAAGATGGATTCCCGGAGGAATGTATTTTCCCGAGAAATTATTCGTGCAGTGCGAAAGGATAATTAGAAATTGAATAGAGAAAATGTCTATATGCTATAAGCATGGCTTACTAAACAATATTACAGGTATTTTGCGAAGAAAAAAAAAACAGAAATCTTACGTTAATATCCTGTTTTTGTTATTAAGGTGACTGCCTACGTTCGGAGCCAATTTTTCTAAAAAATTGTTTTTTTAAGAATTTTTTGGTCTTTTATGGTAAAATAGCATTTAAAAATAAAAAAAAAATTGCCTGTAAATACCATACTTTTTTATAAATTGGTCAATTTGAGGTAATTTTTAATGAAATTTACCTAAAACGCCTATCACTCTGCACAAAATTCTAATGCTACTATTTTAATTTCCTTCTCACACATGATACATATAACAGTTATCTTCAAAATGACCCTCAATCTAAGAGAAATTTAAAAATGCAAAAATAATACAGACAATTTTATGTTCCAATATGAAAATTTTCCCCGATTCGTCATTCCTTTCCTTATAAAAACAGCCCCAAACAAAAAACTATTTATTATACATCAATTATTGTGCGCCATCTCATTAACAATAGCATCTAAAACATTTCCTGAAAATTTTATCAAATTATATACATTATTATGTGAGATATCATGATAACGGTAGATATTTGTGCTAAAAAACATAATTCCGAGAAAAACGCATTTAAAGTTGTGTGTCAATTCAATTTTGTATCAGACGATGTTTTTAAAAATAGCTATAACTCTGCTTCTAATTAATGTAGAATGAAAATAAAAACGGTTTTGAAAAGAGAAAAGATTGAATTACACGATTCTTGAAAAAATAAAATTGACCAAAATAGTCAAAAAATGGCATTTTCAACGTAGGCAGTCACCTTAAACTCTATTTAAATATTTATGTATTTCGTTCAAGACCTGAATAGTTCATATTAACGGTATAGAGAATTATTTTGAACCAGCTGTGGTTTTGGAGCACGTCCGGGGCATTGATTTGCGGCGATAATCGGAAACCTGCGGCAAGATATTAAAACATAAAGTAATCACACCAAAACGTGTGAAGTAATCGGCTACCATGGCAACAAATTTATTGGGCATGAAATGGCCAACTACCAGAGCGGAACTCGAAACATAAATCATCTAATTTGAAGATCCGTGTTTCAAGCGCTTTTAGAAACTTTTCCAACGCTTTATACAATTAAAAAATTGGCGATATGAGGAATTTTAATTTTGAATGATTTTCCTCTCAAATTTTCACCTTTCTTTCTATGCCATTTTTTTTAAGATGTTGGATGGATCCCGTTTGTTCATATATTTATTTTTTTTTTTTTGCTGAAGATGTTTAGATTTTGGATGATGCTGAATTTTTTTGCAATGAATTTATGCATCAGGGGTGGTTAAGATAAAGTGTTAAGAGCCATTTAGGAATGCCTATATACAGGGTGTCCAACTTTAAACTTCCCTACTTTAAAGTTGTCTACAGTCGAAACTATTGTTCAGAAAGTTATGAAATTTTGTGTAGGACATATGGAAGGGAGGGGAATTTGTTTGACCGAATAAAAAAATTAGTTAAAAATTTCACCACCAAAGGGCGTGTTTACGCCTGGTTAAAGGTTGAACTGTAACCGTCGTTATTTGGCGCCTATGAGTTGGCTGCAACAAGTGTTTGCCCAGTTGAATTTTGTCTTTCGCTCGAGTAGGAAACTTCATTCGGAAGCATCCCTAAATAAATGAGCCATATCGTTGGCTAACGTCAATAAATCTTTGATAACTGAAACTTGCCAGTTTATTTGAACTTTCTTCGTACAGTCCAGATCGACCAGGGCGTTTTTTGATGAATTACACATTTACGACTGGTTCTTTACTTACGATTTCCCCATCTTTTTATCCATAAGTCACCCTAACTCATACTCATTAAATTTTACAATCATTAAAGTGATTGCAAAGTCGATCGGGAACTTGTTCGATGACTAATTTTTGGACAAAAGATTTGAAGGAACGAAGAAGAAAGAAATATACAAATTAATTTTTGTCAACGTAGAGCAGAAGCTGTTATAAAACCTAGAAACTTTCATGGAGATTTTGGTTTCAGCGTGCTTGCTATTTCTAATCAGAATGTCATCGTTACGATCCCCAGACCTCAACCCATGGGACTTTTGGCTTTGGGGGCATGTGAAACATCTAGTCTGTCTTGATAAACCAAGAACTATACCTGATCTGAAAGACAGCATTTCACGACATGTTCTCAGCATTTCCCCGTACACACTGCGGTCAACTCTAGAACATGCTATCTTACGATTTCTAATGGATAGCTGAAAATGATGGCCATCTTGTTGAACATGTCTTGTTGAAATAAATTTTTTTAACTATAGTAAATGTTGGCTAAATGTGTAATTCATCAAAAAATTCATCAAAAATTTTGAACTAATTTTTTTATTCGCTCAAATAAATTCCCATCCCTTCAATCTGTCCTACACAAAATTTCATAACTTTCTGAACAATAGTTTCGATTGTAGACAACTTTAAAGTAGGGAAGTTTAATTATGGACAATCTGTTCTTAGATGAGCCTTAAACTCAAAAAAGTTATATTTCATATGAAAAAAAAATTAAGCATTGCTTTTCTAATGTTTTTACTATCATCCTCCAATTGTTAGAATAAATGCTTCTAAATTCTCAAATAGGTTTGATAATTCTTTTTCATTTAATTATTTTTCCAGATTACTGAAATCTGCCATATTCATTGAGTTGTTTTGCTTCGTAGTCACTCGGGTAAATGCTGATCTGTCAGCATCGAGCTTCGTTTATTTTAATTTTACTTTTATTTTCCTGTATTATTGAGTTGTTTTTTTTAATCTCCTTATCTTCTGCCTTTTAATGTCTATTGTAGCCAAGGATGGGCCAGCTGTATTGGAAATTAACACAAAAATTACCCCAATTGTACAGTTTGTTTGTTTGTTTGTTGCCGTGTCTACGAATAGTGCAAATTCTGGCTCTTCAAGCCAGCAAGGGTTCCTAGGAGATTTTAGCAGCTGCAAGCCATGTTTAGATTTCTTTATGCATTGTAAAACGTTGTGAAAAGGGTAAGAAATAAGTTAAAAGGAGTTGGCCATAAAATTTTGATACGGAGAGGAAGGTTAGATGTTAGCCGGTTGTAGTGGTCAGTCTAAGAAAGGAAACGTAAGCAATAAAAATGGTGCAAGGGAATGGTGTAAGGGAAAAGTTTAGAAATAGCCACCGCCGTGTCCTTTGACTGAGAAACCGGTGAGTTAAAAAGCGCCCGCTCACATAAACGGTAAGGGGAATATTTGTAGTAAAGAAACCGATGAGTTAAAAAGGCCCACTCCAGTCTCATGAATAGTCTGGTGCGGACGAGGGTCAGTCGGGAAAAGCCCCTTTAGAATATTGAATATAAAAAATGAAAGGATTGTATTGAAAAGAATTTGCGCAACAGTAAAAAGGAAAGTGTTTAGACTGACCAGGTGGTGAGAAAAATAAAGTATAAGAAAAATGAAGGAAAGGAAAAAGGGGAAAAATGTGAGAAAAGTATAGGTCCAATGAGAGTGTGAATTTAATAAAGAAAAATATTATAGCCACTAGGAAAAAGTTTTAAGACGTAGGTGGAGTTTAAGAGGAAAAAGAGAATATTATGATGGGAGAGGAGAGAGGAATATGGAAAAGTAGAGATTAATATTAAGAGGTAGAAATGAGATTTTCAGGCAGAGAGATACAGACATAGACGAAATTCTTTCGCAGTGAGAAAAGGGCCTTCGATCCCTGCTCTGGGGTTGGGGCATTCGAGCCGCCCTGCGGAAAAGATGGAGCAGGATTCTTAGGCAAGCCGATTTTGGGGTAAGTCAGTCTTTTCAATTCGGTTGATATTGACAGTACTATTTTAAGATTAAGATTTAAACTGAATATCACTTAAATGATACGTACCTGGCTATTTTAATTCGGTGAGGACCCAATTTGCTACTTAAAAAATATTAAATATTTTAGCATATTATTATTTATTCATGTAGTTATGCGAATAGTAATCATTTTATACTGTATAACTTAATTGTTTATTTGTGGTAATAAATATTCTTTGTTAATTTGTAAATATTGGACCTCATTATTTAAAGCATTTAGTTGTGTCTCCTTTCTACAGACTTACACGCTGGGGTAAACGAACCTGGGTAATTAGTAATTAATAAAAGAACCAGTTAAAACTTTAATCATAAATATTTAAAAAATCTTTTAAGACTAAACTAACCCAAATTTCCACCCAGCACAAAAGCACTATCCATAGAAGAGGAGTGCCATTGCTTCAAGAGAGGTTGGACTTCTATCTGGTCCGCGAATTTTGAACCGAGTCAAGTGACGAGACCGGACCACTTGACTCCACACCTCCAGAGGTATTGTTTGGGAACATGGAGTACATTGCAGCTACGACAGCTTTTTCCCATGCACCAACCGCCATTAGCGTACACGTCGGCGGTTTTGTCGGTGACGGGTATCGAAACAGCAACTTCCAGATCACTGGCCCGATGCCTTAGCCGATCGGTCCACCACGCCCGTACAGGTTTTTGTTCTAACTAGATTAAAAAAGTGTGAAATAAGAAAATTTATTTAAAAAAACAGAGAACAACAACAGCAGATAAAATTAGAGCAAATTAAAGCAACACAAATCAAATCAAAAAAACATTCTGGTAGAAATTATTTGCAAATTGATCATTGAACCAAGAGCCACTAAAAGATGAAAAGAGCCTCAAAGAGCCTCAGGTATCGATCGATTCATCAATTTTCTTATATACAGATGACACTTTATCTAGCTCGACTACTGGCAGATATGGGCCCGTTAAATCCGTAGACCGGAAAGTCCCTCTATGTAGTCAGAGAGGGTGGGAGAGGGTACGATCCCCCTAGATGTCGACCCTGGGGTTTCTCGGTCAAAATTGAGGTGACAACTATCTAAGACGGACTCCGACTCTTCTGGTGCTATATAAACCGGAGCCTCACACTTCAGCCCGAAGCCTAAATGGACCTGGTCTGGAACTTCAAGCCAGGGGGCGTTAGAAACAACAACAACAACAACAACTAGGAAATTTCTCTCATTTTTAACACTTTCCCACAGAGTCAAAATTTTGACACATCATGCACTTTGACATTATATCAAGCACTTTATAAGAGGAATATAAACATTAATTTTACTCCTAAGCAGGGGATCGTCAAATATTCATATGTATAAAACAGTTCCGTAGCTGACTCACTGACTGACATACGACGCACAGACCAAACCGCTGGACCTAAAGGGCTGAAATTTTGCACGGCGATTCTTCTTATGGTGTAGGGGTGCACTAAGAGAGATTTTTGAAAAATTCTTCTTAGATTTTTTTAAACTAAATTTTTAAGCTGTTTTAGTAACTTTTTTTTACGTTTGCATTTAAAATAATAATTTGAGTGCTATAAAATTTATATCACGAGAAAGATCATAAAAATTCCTTGAAAATGAAATATTTTTCGAATCTTTACCTCTATTTTCTGATTTTTGGTGAATTTTTAAAGATTAATTTTTAGAATTTAATTTATTAAATGCTGATCACGTGATTTCTTTTTCTGGTACTTTAAATAAATTTATCGTCACGTGCATAACAACTAAATAGACAAAAAAATATTTTTTTTCTTGCTCATGCGGCAGACGATTGGACATTATTTTGTGTATAAAAATATCCCTTACGATTTTTTATAAATATATATATTTTTTTCTACATCAATTGTATATATTGAAAGTTGTATTTTTTATAAATATATATATATATATATATTTATTTTTTTTTGGCATTAATTGCATACATTAACCGTTGTATTCAATTTGAATGTACTCCGTAGCGAAGTGCGGTTTTTCAGCTAGTATTCATATAGTTTGAATAACGGCAATAAATTCTGCTATCAAAAAATGTAAAAAAGCGGAATTGCTATATCTCATGCATGTTTACCGGTTATTTCATGCTGAAGAGTCAATAAACGGAAAGTGAAACCTTTCCAAGAATCCCTTCTGAATATTCGAGAATTAGCATGTCTGTTTTTTAATTATAAGTTTAACTACAATAACGTGAGTAGAAAACAAAAATAAACAACCTTCTTCAAATAAACTGCCATCTTAAGCCTTTTTATTCTCGCAGAAAACAAAATCATTCAGAGCCCATTCATTCCGTTTGTCATTTCCAACGTAAAAAAAAGAAAAAAAATCATTGCTCGTAGCTTAAGCTCTGAAGTAGTATTTAAAATGCTTCAGTTGCTCTGTAAGTGTATTTGCTTTTTTTACTTCTTTACTCCCGACAGACAATCTTTTACTGGTTTAAGGAGAAGTTAAAGAAAGATGATTGTACTTAGCGAAATAAAAAATCAAGTTGTTTCCGTGTTCATAAATAAGGAGATAAAAGATGTTGGATCTTTTCTAAATTTTATGTACTGCTGCGTGTTGTTTCCAGACAGTGTTATGAGTTTTGAAATGTCCAATTTCAAGTGGAGGATGCATAAATCTTGGAGAGGACTAAATGTACGTGATAAGCCACATTTCTCATTCTGAAAAATATTTTAACTTTGCCATCGTGTAAGTATTTTTGAACGGCGAGCGACTCAGAACCTGCACAATGTTAATGTGTTAGAGCAAAAATGAGTTTAAAAATTTGCAATAGAATTGAAAAAAAATTAACGAAAGTCTACAAAAGGTATTTTAAGAAATATTCAGATTTTGTAAATTGATAATTCTAAAAAAATGTTTGAATAGGGACAATTTAGGGCCTGTTCATATAGAAAGATATTTTAACTTTGCCATCATATAGGCATTTTTGAACGGCAAGTGACTCAGAACTTGCACAAACTCGCAAAATGCTAATGTGTTAGAGCAAAAATGAGTTAAAAAATTTATGATAGAATTGTAAAAAAAATTAACGAAAGTCTACAAAATATATTTTAAGAAATATTCAGACATTTGTAAATTGTAAATAAAAAAAAAGTTAGAATACGGACGATTTAGGGCCTGTTCCTATACAAAGATATTTTAACTTTGCCATCATATAGGCATTTTTGAACGGCAAGTGACTCAGAACTTGCACAAACTCGCAAAATGCTAATGTGTTAGAGCAAAAATGAGTTAAAAAATTTATGATAGAATTGTAAAAAAATTAACGAAAGTCTACAAAATATATTTTAAGAAATATTCAGACATTTGTAAATTGTAAATTGAAAAAAAAAGTGTTAGAATACGGACGATTTAGGGCCTGTTCCTATAGAAAGATATTTTAACTTTGCCCTCATATAAACATTTTTGAACGGCAAGTGACTCAGAACTTGCACAAACACGCAAAATGTTTATGTGTTAGAGCAAGAATGACTTAAAAAATTTATAATAGAATTGAAGTCTACAAAATGTATTGTAAGAAATATTCAGACATTTGTAAATTGTAAATTAAAAGAAAAGTTAGAATACGGACGATTTAGGGCCTGTTCATATAAAAAGATATTTAAAAAATTATAATAGAATGGAAAACATTTTTAACGAAAGTCTACAAAAGGTACTTTAAGAAATTTTCAGACATTTGTAAATTGTAAATAAAAAAAAAAGTTAGAATACGGATGATTTAGGGCATGTTCACATAGAATGCGTAAAAATTTTTAACCAACCATACACCAATTATTCACCCATTTAACCAATCAGCGCCAACGCTCACGCTGACGGATTCTATGTGAACAGACCCTTGTTCTTATACAACGAGGGCTTGTTTTCCTGAAATTCATCATAAAACATCCAAAATGCCCTTCAGAATTGATTATGGTATAATCATGTTTAGCAGTTATGGGAAGAAAATATTTATCTTATACTAGAGCTGGGGTGGTGAATCTTTTATCGTCCGCTGGCCAATAAATTAAAAAATAATTGTACTTTTGGAGATGCTGACCTGTTGGATAGTTTATTACTATATAAAAAACGTAACTTTTAATCTTAGTTTGGAATAAATGATAACAGATTGTTATTCTGATATTAACAGAAGGAAATGGCTAAAACAGATTAGGGTGAGTGCCCCAAATATCGCCCCTGTGCCTAATATCGCCTACTCGTGTTTCTAAAGTATGATTCGCGCTATGTATGAGAAAACCCAGTAACTTCTTAGTTCTGAGTTTGTACTAACAGCGGCGATAGCGACAACGTTCTTATCACTGACAACAGAAAATATATGGCGTCCGAAGCTGTTTCAGCTGTTGTCTTCATAAATTTTGGCTCCAAAGAATCGGAATCCAGTGAATGACCAGGCAGGTGCATCCAAATTCTAATTTTGCTTTTGAAAGTGCATTAAACAGAGACTTTGCTAGCAACGCCTTTTAACAGATGCTCCTAGTTTCGCCTGCTAGGCGGTAAGAGAAACAGAGGTAGGCGATGTTAGGAACCGCTCTGGAGTTCACTGGAAATTTCAATTTTTCCAATTTAGCTACATGACTTAAACTGGCACTGGTTTTGGAGCTGGTTGATCTCAGGATATAAAAAGAAATAGTTCTTAGGCATGTTCTTTGAGTTTCCAGCCTAATCAGAAAATAAAAATGTGGATGAAATGTCGAAAAAAAGTTAGAGTAGGCGATATTTGAGACACCTACCTTATAACGTATTTTATATAAAATAAGCCATAAAACTATATCAATTATTTATTAATAAGATGTTTGCTGTTGAAGATTGGACGCAAACTACTTTTTTATCAGGATTTTATAAGAAAGACATACGTTCCTTCTCTCACGGTTCCTCTGTCGTTTAGCTCTGAAATGATCTTTTGCGAAGTTCTTCCCCCACTGTAAAAATGAAATGCTATTTCAGGGTGTATAATGTTTCTGGGTAGTGAATTTATCTGTTTTGGGTATCCCATATTTGCATCTTAAACGTACTTATGTGCCCTTCTAGTTACACTTCCATTTTTGGCATATACCTAAAACAATATGCATAAGCTGATACTGGATCCTCCAGATAGTTTAACGACGCACACACACACACACACACACACACACACACACACACATATATATATATATATATATATATATATATATAGTTTACAAATGTAAATTACTTAATATGAAACAAAAAAAGAGTAAATAAATTTTAGGCGCTAAGCTGCTCACAAAAATATTTACGATATATAGATATTTAAAATTAAGATAATTAAAAGGGCAGATGTGACCATTTAATACACCTCTAACCTGAAATAAGATTGACATATATAAATAGGCAAAAAACGGAATCGGAGGTGGAATAGTTGATGACTGGGGGGGGTTGTGACCCCCCAACCACGGTTAAACATGTTTTAAGCCAGGCAACACTCCCGGAGGTCGGCTATAACACCAAGACAGTAATAAAAAATTATGAAGAGGAAAAATATTTTAGGTGAAATAGATAAGTTAAACCAGATAGTTTTCTAATGTAGTCAACTAAAACATAATTACAAGATGAATAGAATGAAAAAAATCTTAATACTAAGTTACAGAAATAGAATAATACTAATTAACTAAAAAGTATTCACTAACATATACACTATATATATACAAAATACTTAGCTCCCACCAAGCAAAGGGACACGAAACCCTTGCACACTCACATTTTATAGACATAGTAGGGATAAATATCGCCGTATTAGGGAATTTTTTTTTTTTTTTTTTTTTTTTAAGTGTTGCCAACTTATTTTAAAACGATTCATACAATCTTTATTGTCTAGATTAAAAAACTGGGTTAGAATAGATACGAGGAAATTGACGGGAAAACCCTGGTCAATAGCTATAGTTAAGAATTTTATTATACTGACGTCCATAGTTTTTTTGTTTGAATGTAATCGTTGACAACGTATTAACTGGTTAGTAACTATATTGCGTTTAATATTTAAATGTAGAGCATTATTCCAATTCATAATCCTAACAGTTTTAAAGTTGTAAAACTCGCGTTTCTCATATAGACAGTATGATATTAGATTTTGATTAACATTTAAACTCAAGTCTAAAAATACCAAATTTCCATAGTTATCTTTATCAGTCTCCACTAGTTTAAGATTTTTAGGGTAAAAATTAATATCTATTTCTTTTAAGTTTTCATTAAAACATATGAGTATATCATCTACATATCGGAAAAACATAAGTTCATTTAGAATCATTACACCTCTTTCATAAAAGTGAAGGTATATATCTGCTAAAGCAGATGAGCATCCTCCACCCATTGGTATTCCTTGTATTTGTTTGAAGAAGTTACTACCATTATATAAAACTGTTTCATAAAGTACAAGATCTAATAACGCACGATATTTATTTTCAGCTATATACGTCTTTAAATCATATTGATCGTATAATCCATGAATAATACTATATAGATCTTTTAGGTCGATAGAGTTGAAAAGATCCGTAAAATCGTAGCTTTTAACGTTTGTTATATCACCTTTACCTTTTATCTGTTTGACTATTTCTAAGCTATTATTGATGAAATAGCCACCCTCTTTACTTATTTTTTTATAAACTATTTTCAGTATGTTTAAAAGTTTATTATTAGTAAGCGTTAAGTATGTATTGCAGCCCACAGTAACAGTTCTAAATTTAACAGGCGATTTATGAAATTTAGGGATTAAGACTAAATAAGGAAACCTAAGATTTTTAATATCGTAACCTGCACGACGATATAACGCTTTGATACGATTTTGTATAGTACAAGACGTAGAATCTAGTTTTTTATAAACAGTACCACCACTACAAACAGTACCACCTCCGATTTACAAACAGTACCACCTCCGATAACGTTTTTTGCCTATTTATATATCTCAATCTTATTTCAGGTTAGAGGTGTATTAAATGGTCACATCTGCCCTTTTAATTATCTTAATTTTAAATATATATATATATATATATATATATATATATATATATATATATATATATATATATATACAGTGGAACCTCACATAACAAGCATAATTCGTTCTAGAGTCTTACTCGTAATGCGAAACACTCGTTAAGCGAAACAATTTTTCCCTTATAAATTAATGTATAAAATACGATATATATATATATATATATATATATATATATATATATATATATATATATATATATAATAAATACAAAGGCCAATGTATGCAGCTAATGCAAATATATGTGTCAAAACATAACTGACCTGTCAAAATATAGTTGAGAAGTACGGGGAAAGGGGGTTTAAAATAATAAGAATCTAACAATCCATTTACAAAGCGCGCGTATTTTGCTGTGGAGAATCAGCCTTTAAAAGCGACTTTGAGCGGAAAGCGAATAATTCTAGGCGAGAGGATTTATTTTTAGAAGGGTACAGGTTTTGGGCGCGAAGTTAAGAATGCACGATCAGCAATAATGAGGGTCCAGATGCCCAAGGATGAGGTCTGCACATGCGCCGTGCAGCAGGAGCTCGGAGAAAATTAAGTTTTTGGCGGCAGATTGAGTAGGAATCTCATTGAGAGCGGATCCTCGCGGCAGTCGTGGCCGAGTAGATTATAAAATGGCTACGTGAAAAGATTACCCTGGAGCGTGGTTATTTCAAGAAACGCAATAAATAAGGATTAAATATTATCGACTGTCTCGTAAATCCATTCCCTGCCACTCGTCCAAGTATTTAAATAAGATGTGGACTGCATTATTAATATTTAAACACGGGAGCAAAACAAGCTCCGTGTCATATATATATATATATATATATATATATATATATATATATATATATATATATATATATATATATATATATATACAGTGGAACCTCGCATAACGAGCATAATCGCTCTAGAGTCTTACTCGTAATGCGAAACACTCGTTAAGCGGAACAATTTTTCCCATATAAATTAATGTAAAATACGATAATGCGTTCCATGCCAAAAAATACTCAAAATTTTTTAGGCGTAACGTCAACTTTTGCCGAAAATGTGTCACCGCATTGTCATTGAATAAATTTATAGCTCGCATAGCCACCGTCTTACCAGGGTGATGCTTCGTAACTTACGATGCAACAGTTTCCCATGCTTTCATCATTTCTTTTATTGTGCCAGAAGATTGTTTCTTTGCTGTTTCTTCGTCCTTCGTCCACTGACAAACTCTCCTCTACAACTGCTTGCTGTGAAAGACACTGCAATTCTATTGGCTGTTCGGTGGTCGGCTCTTGGTTGTGCTCTTCCACAAGCTCCTCAATATCCTTGTTATCTTCCAGTCCCATTATATTTGTTTCTCGAACCATCCATGACTACCCTTAATTACTTATTTTTCGGCCGTTGATGATCCTGGTGACGTAAAGATCCGAGTGACGTGAAGAGGGGACTTCCTTCCAAGTCACTCGTTATGCGAAATGTTGCTCGTTAAGCGAGCCTTTTTTTTACGATTTATTTTGCTCGTTATGCGAGGTGCTCGTTAAGCGAGGTTACACTATATATATATATATATATATATATATATTATATATATTATATATATATATATATATATATATATAGATATATATATATATATATATATATATATATATATATATATATATATAGATATATATATATATATATATATATATATATATATATATAATATATATATATATATATATATATATATATATATATTAATTATATATATATATATATTATATATATATATATATATATTATATATATATATATATATTATATATATATATATATATATATATATATATATGTAATATTAAAACGTGGTTTTAATATTGAATGAATCGTAGTATCCATTTTCGCTGTCTTATTCCAAAGTGGGAATTGCGTCACTGTTGCGCATTACAGTATTTTGGTTGCGACCAATGAAAGATTGTTTCATGCCCGCCTTGAGCTTAGGATGGATACAAACAGTGCGTCACGTCCTTCACCGGTAGTATAGGTTAAGGCCCTGTACGAATCGAGGTAGTATTGGATGGTGTACACACCATGTTAGATGGTGTACCCACCATGCTAGAAGGATTTTAGATGTCAGAGTTGTTTTATAGATGTTTTTAGTTATGTTTTTTAGTCTATTTTATGAATTTCACGTATCATCATTTCACGAGAGCTGGTCTCCGTGTTCATCCAATGTATGTGTTTGTATGTCTTGTGTTTTAAGCTATTAAAAGATGCTATGGCCGCATTTGCTGTTTTATTGAAACTGTTTACGACTGTGTACGACTTCTTACTTTAAATCAACCCTAGAACAATATCGTTGGGATATTGTTATATATATAGTATCAGCACATGCTTGCTGTTTTATGCATACATTCGAAACCCTTTATAGCGAACCCGGTATATAACGAACTCACGGGTATAACGAACGAAAATTCTGGTCCCGCCGTTTTCCTATTGTACGTAATTTAATTAGTATTGTGTCAGTTTAATGTAATTGATTTTAGTTGATTTAATTCATTAATGATCATTTTTAATAGATTTTATCATTTTTTTAAATATATCCTTAATGAATACACATTGAAACTAATGAGTTATACATTTTGTGAAATCTAGCATTTTTCTCATTGGTTCGGATATAGCGAACCACCGGATAAAGCGAACATAACCTTTGGTCGCTTGAAGTTTCTTTATAACGGGGTTCGACTGTATTACAAAAATGGAAGTATAACTGGAAGGGTGCGAAAGCCTGTTTAAGATACAAATACAGGATACCCAAAGCAGCTACCCAGAAACATTACACCCTGAAGCAGCATTTCATTTTTTCACTGCAGAAAATGGAACATTCCTCATGCATATGTTCCAAAGATTTGTATAATATCCATTCGAAGTTTTGAGAAGTATGGGAAGTTTTGAGAATTCTCATTCCAAGTATCCACCACATCCTTTTCTGAAAATTTATAACTTATCTCCGATAATCGCTGCAGTTTAGTTGTTTTCCGACGAATTCTCAAATCAACCAAACTTCTGTTTACATTAAAAAAAAACTCTAAAAAATCTATTATTTGCATTTCAAAGTTTTACATTTTCAACAAATTAATAAAAACAGGTCACTCAAATGCTAGAAAAATTCTTTCGCGTATCTCAAGTGGTTAGCGTGCCTCATAGATTGGCCATCTACGATCTAGAATATGCGGCCTTCAGCATTTTCACGCCAAAGGGCCTTATCAACGAATTCGTAATCTTGAACAGCATTAATAATTCGTGAACTTACCCCGGCTATGTTAATAAATTTGTTAGATAACTCTGGCAGAGTGTCAGTGTAATGAACTGCCGGAGGCATGTACAGTAGCATATCGCGGCTTACATGAGTTGTTCATGTAGCTCATGTAATCAGCTATTTGAAAAATGTCCTTCAATTTTTTTTTATATAAACCAGTGTTTGTTTATGTATCCGTCAATATACTGCATAACTATACGTGTAAAATTTATTATCATTCCAGCTTTAGCAGGGATAGATGTCTTAATGAGAAGCTCGACATTATTTTTAATTGATTAAACACTTGACACAGCTATTAGCACAGTGTCCTTTCCATTTTTTTCCTGTCAAAAACGTGTTTTTGGGCTGCATTTTAAGCTCTTTGTGGAGGGACTATATATTAAATATCGTCTTGTTTGGTATTTCTTTGTTTCATCCTCGTTTCCAAAAATAAGGTCTAATATCTATAACAATGATAATTTTTTATACACTTTATTCTCGTTAGCGGAAAGGTTCTAAGACCGTCGAGTAGGAATTTCGCATTCATAAACAGTAACAATGGATTGAGGGCAAAATAAGAGGTGTGTGGAAATTTTTCACTCCAACCTTTCCTTCATAAGCCGGAGCTTTGTCTTCACACTGAGTTTTCATTCTGTTGGCAATTAGCCTTTTTTAGAACTTTTTTCAATTTTAATTTCTGTTCTAACGTAAAATGACGTGAACTGGACTAGCAAGTATAGTCAGCGGTCCACAAATGACCTGAGATTCGGGTTGCAGACCCTTAATTTATTGCAAAAGAGGTAAGCCACTTTAAATTGTTTGCCAAACAAATTAAAAACAATTCTTCGTGAGATGGTGACGTTATGGAAAGTTTGTTAGCGGAGAAAATTTTATTATAAAATAATTATTAATTATAGAAGTTTTTATTTTAATATTAGCATAAGAAACATGACATTGATATAACAAAAAGTATTTGTTCCCTTACAAAAAAAAAAATATGAAAACATAAAATTAAATTAATTAGTGTTATAAACTTATTAGTGCAATTTATGCTATTAAGCGAAATTTTTTTTCTGTTGAATATTTTGTATCAAATATTTCATATAATTTGAGGTCAATATTATGATTTTGGGCACACACGCATATACTGAAACGTCGGTATATTTCTGAAATTTTACAATTTAGTTCCGAAATTTATCTGCAAAATTTTTTCAGTGCTAATTAAACTCCATGGATTGTCCGATTGCTCTTAAAATACAGGGTGTCCGGGCTAAAGGTATCCAAAAGTTATGACTTATTTTTACGGAACTACCCTTTAGAATTTAAAAAAAAATATTTAAATAGAAAGAACATCTCACCAAGTTTTAATATCAATCGTAAATTTCGATCACAGTATCATAGATTTCAAAATGTGCACCTTTTGTAGCACGACTAACGTCTAAATGGTAATCCAGTTCTCTTCAAGTGTTTTGTAGCATATCAGGAGTTATTAGACTTTTTTGCTTGGGGATTCATTAAATCCGTTGTGTATAAACAAAAAATTGAAACTGTGGATGAGTTGAAGAAACGTATCATTCAAGCAATTCGTGTAATATATTCTTCCTCTATGATCTAAAGCAGAGTTTCCCAAAATGTGTTCCACGGTATCCTGGGGTTCCGCGAGACAGTCTGACGACCAAAGTGCTTTTGTTTTCTAATTTGTTTTTATAATCACTATCATTTGTTCATATGAAGAAATTTTTAATGATAATATGTTTAATACGATAAAATCTCAGTACTAAAACAATATTTGTTTCATTCAATATTACATCAAAGTTGAGGGAGGAAAGGGTCTATTGATAAAAAAATCTAGAGTTCCGTGGAGTTTGAAAAACGTTATAAAGGTCCCGCGATCAAAAAAAGTTTAGGAATCACTGATCTAGAGCATTACTGTATTTTTTAATAAATATTTGCAAATTTGTTCACTAACTGTCAAAGCATTTAAAGCACGTGTTTTCGTTGCATACTAGTTTTCTGCTAGAGAAATGACGAAATAATTAATTTTCCTACGGTATGCCGGGCAATATCGGTTTTCTGGTTAGACTAGTACCATGGGATGTTCCGATCTGAAATAACTAGCTCTAATCATCAGGCCATCCGACAGCACTGAGAAAATCCTATTGTGCTTTCTTTTTTGTCCGAATGTTTGTTTTTTTACATTTTGCGTTGAATATAGTAACATTTTTATGCTAGCAAATCCATACTGAAACACATATCTGAAAAACTCATATATCTTTCAATTAAAGAAATTCAGTTTTTGACTGATTAATTCCCATTGTTCGATAAAAACCTTGTTTTATAGAAATTTTGCTAAATAAACATAAATAAAAACTAAATTGTTATTTATAATGTACTTTAAAAGCCTCTCTTCAATTAAATTCATTTTGCATACGTGAATGTTAATTGAAAACTTTAAATCAAAGCTAATAAAAAACTATTACTTAAAAAATTTAATATTGATAGATTATACAGTAAAACCTCGTTTATCCGGCCTTCGTTGATACAGATCTCCGGATAATCCGGATCAGATTTGTAGACTTTTTTTATTTAATGTTCACATTAGATATTTTTTACCCATGATAGCAAGAACGTAACTATAAGTACGCCAAATCTCTTGAAATCTCAATCACCGTTGAATTATATAGACAGCCCTACTTTATAATGCCGCGAAAAATTTCCTAATTGTGAAGCTTTATCGAAATTTGAATATTTTTAATTTGTATTTAAAGGCCACCCAATGTCAAAGCTCTGCAGAAAATTTCGTTAAATGCAAAACTTCGTTAAATGTAAACTCGTTATATGAAGGCTAATGTCCTTTGTAAAACTCGTTTTGAAATTTTTCCTAAATATTTGCACAATTTTATTTTCTCCGAATTATTCAATTTAACAATGGATGCATTCAGCTGAAAAGATGATTAGATCACAGTGAGAGGAATTATAATTGCAGTTAGAAGATTTCCCAGGAAAGATTTTTTACATAACATATATTATCTGCAAGAATTTATAAGGATGAAAGCGTTAAAAAGAAAAACCTCTTTCAGATTTTTGAAAGAATTAATTATAATTTAATGTTATTACCTTTGCATTAAGATTTTTAAAAAGAGTATTAATGGTGTTTTAAAAGATAATTTCACTTATTTATTTATATGAGATTTGAAATTAATATTAACGAGTTTTCAAACATCTTTTTTTTCCATTGAAAGTAATGAAATTTTGGAAGTATAATTAAAATTAAATTATTTAAAGCAATAAATATCTAACTTTTGAAAGTAATGAAAACTGCAGTAAATTACAAGCTATTAACGACTGTGAAAATAAATTCTTGAAAGCGATGCGTAAATTAGAATTGCTATTGAATGCTAAAGGGGTTCTAAATTCTTCAGTCTTATCTATTAAATACGAAATTCTTAGCAATAAATATTATTAAAGTCAGAGTAAATCAGCTGTAAAAATATTTGGCTCTTTATTCGTCAGTCAATATTTACACCGAATCGATTGCGTAAGTACGTTCCGGAATATAATGTGAGTTCCAGACAAAGGGCTTTCTTTTGATACAGCTGAAACTGTGTGTACAGAGCGTATATAATAAATCGGTCTTGTGATAAATTCTCTTTGAGAAAGAGTTCCAGGAGAGAGCGTATTATAAGATACAGAGAAATTAATGTTTGCAACATAAATTCGCTTTAGAATTCACAATGTGTATAACGTCATTAGCAAATTAAAATACATTACGTGCATTAATGTCATCTTCACTTATGATTTATAGACTTGTATGGAAATATTTAAATTTAAATGTCTAAAAAGAAGTATAAAACTATAATTTGCCCACTTGACCTTTATACGGTCTATACATAATGTCGTATCCAACCATTATAGTCAATCATTTCATTATAATTAACCGATAATATTAAAATTTAAAAGTCTAACCTTTATAAAACGTCTGCTTGAAATTCTAATTAATAACTTTTACTTATTGGAGCTAATAAAACTCATAACTACATGGTTCTATTTTACATAAATCTGGACGATCCTTTCTGGTTCGTTTAACATTTATAACGAACTCAGTTTTGCTTAGATACATCAGAACACTTTTCAGCTTCATTCAGTAAATCAATGTATCAATTTTAAAGGCAACGTTTTATCAAAAATTAGAAAAATCATTCTTTGGCATTCAGAATTTAGGTCAATTGTAAATGAAAGCGTCTTAAGGGCCCGAGGGACCCTCATCCTCGAATTTTTTAATTTTCAAATTTAACTCTACATACAAAACGAGAATGGTTTGTATTCTTTTTACTACATTAATTACCCTTAGATTTGAAAATAAGGAATTTTTGGACGAAAAATGTCTGTTATTCAAAAACATTTTCAAAAATGTTTTGTAATGCACATGGAGCATTTTTCAAAATGCTCCATGTGCATTTTCAAAATGCTCCATGTGCATTACAAATTATTTGAAAATCTTGCATTTTTTAATACTGTCGAACCCCGTTATAACGAACTTCAAGGGACCAAAAGTTTTTTTCACTTTATCCGGTGGTTCGCTATATCCGAACCGTTCAGAAAAATGCTAGAGTTCACAAAATGCATAACTCATTAGTTGCAATGTGTATTCAATATTGATCTAATAAAAAAAAGATACAATCTATTGAAAATGATCATTAATGAATTAAATCGACTAAAATCGATTACATTAAACTGACACAATACTAATTAAATTACGTACAATAGGAAAACTGCGGGACCTAAATTTTGATTCGTTATATATTGAGTTCGCTATAACGGGGTACGACTGTATAAGTTTACAGTGTTTATAAAATTGTAACTGTTCACTGATTTTTTTGTAGGAATTTAAAGCCACAAATAATAATTTTTTTAATCTGCCTGTTATATTTTTTAGGTTTTTGCATGTTCTTGCTTTATATCATGATCTACAAAGTTGAAAAAAATATTTGTGGTTTCAAAGAATGCTGCACAGTTTTGTGGCAAACACTTCAATGAACAATACGTCGAAATTTGGAAGAAATCAGGAAAAAATGGATGCGCAAGGAGCTGTTGAAAAATTGTAGCATTTTTGAAAAACATGTCTTATTCTATCACAAAATACTTATTTGCAAATTCAGAGTGACTTCAATGTAGTAGGAAAGATTATTAATTATTCTCATCTTGTGTATAGAGTACAAAAAATTAAAAAAAAGGGGGTCGAAGGTCATTGGTCTCCTTAAAGCCCAAAATAAAGGTAATACTGATAATTAGTTTTGAGCTTTTTTAGGCTACAAAACATTAGTTACGATAGTTCCAACCAACGAATAATATGCAATTTCACAAATTACTCGTAGTAATGAAAAAGTATGAATAAAAAATGTATTTGTGATTTTCCATCAAAGATAATCGCCAGTTATGTCTGGAGTAGGGCATCTGCTAGTCCAAAACAGGTTGCCAGTTTTATTGTAGACTGGTTTACTATTGTAGACTGGTTCTACTTAGAATTTAAATGCTCTTCTCAAACTCATTTTCAGTAATAGCAGCTGTATTTTTCTAATTTTTAATTGTGATTCACATTCTTTTATTCTTTTTCTAATATTCTTTTTTAATATTCTTTTATTCTAATATTCTTTTTTAATATTATTTTTAATATTATTTCTTTTTTTAAATAGTCGCTGTAATGATTTTCTCACAAATATGTTCTCAAAAACGTTCTGCTAATCTATCATATCAGTTTTATTGATGGGTGAATTTCGCAGACATAATATTTTACATCTACAGATTTACGTTCTTTTATCATGCCGCTTTTCATTCCTTAATGAGAGCAAGGTTTTCAATTCTTTTATCACCGCTGCGCCATTATCGATTAGCATAAAATTCCTTGTCCCTTCACACGCACGTTTGTAGCTTCGTATTAATGTTCCCTCGGTTTTTATTGTCGATTATTTTCTGGAACTAAATTTAGTTCATGGAAGGAAACACTCTTTATTCATTTTGAAAATTTCAATATCAGTTACTTAACCCTAATCATTTACGACTGAAGATTAAGGATAAAAAAAAAAAGGTTTATTTCATCCATAGTTGTAATTATGAAGGAATGTGTTACATAATATCACAATTTTAAATAACTTTATCCGTTGTCACTCTGTTGATTAATTGTCAGAAATTTATTTAGCTGTTCAAAAAGATACATTTATTAATTTTGGAGTTACTTAACCCACTTTACTAACTAAAGGAAAATATTACATTTATTCATCACTGAGCTAATAAATACGTGTATTTTAATCCTAAGCCGATTATAGGCAATGTTATCCATCTCTGTAATTATAAATGAATGCATTATACAATATCTGGTATAATTATATGTAATACTAGCTGAATACCCGTGCTTCGCTATGGAGTATGGTACATTCAAATTAAATACAAAATTAAATACAACGGTCAACATATGAAATTAATGCAAATATATATATATATATATATATATATATATATATATATATATATTTATAATAAATACAACGGTCAATGTATGCAATTAATGAAATATATATATATATATATATATATATATATATATATATATATATATATATATATATATATTCTTTTATTGTAATTTTTTTATTGTTATCAATAGAGTTAAAAAGGATTACAAACTATCAATTTTGGAAGTCTAATATCAGTGACATAACCCATTTTATTACATCTAATTCTTCTGCCATTGGAATTTAAATGAACGACAGAAAATAAAAGAACAAATCTATAATTGAAAAAGAGCATTTTATGGTTTGTATAGTTGAACATAATTTTGTGACTCATAAAAAAACAATATCAATTATGAAGGTTTTAACCAGTGACATAACTCATTTTATTCAGTAAAGAAGATGTAATGTACCATTACATAAATAAAATACATATAGTTTTTATTACGTTTTTATAACACAATAAAAACTATATATTTTATATATTTTTATATATTTTAAAACTATAAACTATATTTCATAAATAGTACTATAAACTAAAATATATAAACTATAATATATAACTATAAACTATATTTTATACATATTTTTTGCGTTTTTATAACGTTTTTACAATTTTTGATGAATTACAAATATTAAAGTCAATTTTATAATTTAAAACAGCTTTTCTTTGGTTCGTATAGTTGAACTTAAAAATAAATAAAATAACAATTTTATAACTAAAAAAAGAGCTTGGAGTGAAAAAAACAATGAGATAAAGGTTTTCATGCGAAATATTTAATATTTCTTTACTTTTCTGTATTTCACAGGGATCTTTATTTCTTCTATTAAGGTATTTCTTTTATTAAGGGACAGAGATGTAATGCATTAATTACATAAATAAATACATTTAATTCTTCTTGCCATCATAATATAAATGAATTATGAAGAATTAAAGAACAATTTTACAATAGAAAAAAATTTTATTCGGTTCGTATAGTTGAGCTCAATTTTGTGACGGATAGAAAACGATATCAATTTTGATGGTCTTACACTAGTGACATGACGGATTTTATTAAGTAATGAAGATACAATGTACCATTACGTAAAATAATACAGCTAATTTTTCTTGCCAATCGAATTATTTAAATGAAATACAAAAAAAGAAATAACAATTTTATAACTAAAAAAGAGCTTGGAGAAAAAAAAACCAGAAAAAGGTTTTTATAGGAAATGCGAAATATTTAATATTACACTACTTTCCTGTATTTCCCAGGTATTTTTTTTCTTCTATTAAGGAATTTCTTTTATTAAGGCATTAGAGATGCAATGCATCATAACATAAATAAATACATTTAATTCTTCTTGCCATCAGAATACAAAGGAATTATGAAGAATTAAAGAACAATTTTATAATTAAAAAATACCTTTATTCGGTTCGTACAGTTGAACTTAATTTTGTGGCCGATAAAAACCGATATAAATTTTGAAGGTTTAATACTAGTGTCATGATCCAATTTTAAGAATAAAGATGCAATGCACTATTACATAAATGTGTATAATTTTTTCTGACATTAGGATTTAAATGGATTACAAAGAATAAAAAAATGATCTTATATTTCCAAGAAATCTATTCTTCGGTTCATAAAGTTAAACATAATTTTGTTACGGATAAAAAAAATATCAGTTTCGAAGGTTTACTGTATACATATATATGTATGTATGTATGTTAAATATAGCGTTTTTTCAAGGTCAACATTTCTAAATAATCTATACAACATCTGTAAGCTCAGCCTCATAGTATAATCATTTATAGTCTAACTGTACAATCTAATAATAACTAACACATTCTGATTCACGCTAATTACGCGTGCATTATACATAATATTCCATTACAGAATATAGATACTGATTAACCCATCATTCTGGAACCCATAAATAACCTATTGTTAAGGAACGAAAACGCAATACTCCATTACGTAAATAAATGCATATAACTCTTTTTGCCTTGAAATTAATTAAATTAGAAAGATTTTAAAATACCATAAAATGGATTTTATAGGGTTCACAGATTTCATTTTTTTGTAAAAACTTAATTTTGTGACTGATAGAAGCGATATTATTTTGAAAGTCTAATACCACTAACATAACCCATTCTATTTATAAATGAGGATGAGTGAAAAATAAAAAAAAATTATTTTATCCATTGCTGCATTATAAATGTTTATAATTCCTGTAATGGAAAAAAAGAAGTTTTCCTGCTTTAAAAAAGGATTATTAATTTTGAGGTTCTCGTTGCAGTGACATTACCCCCTTCATTTTTATTGATGAAGATGGAGAAGAAAAAACGAGAAAAAGATTTCCATACGAAATGTTTGGTACTACTTTACTTTCCTGTGTTACGCAAACATATTTTTTTCTCTTCTATTAAAGAATTTCTTTTATTAAGGAATGGAGATGCAATTCACCATTACTTAAATAAATGCATATAAATCTTCTTGCCATGCGATTCATTAAATTACAAAGAATTAAAGAACCATTTTATAGTTCAAAATTACTTTTCTGTGGTTCGTAAAGTCCATTACTTGTCAAAACTTAATTTTATGACTGATAGAAAATGATACCATTTTTGAAGGTCTTAAATCAGTGACTTAATCCCTTTTATCTATATATAAAAAAGAGTTCCGTAACTGACTCATTCATTCACTGACTGACTGACATACAACGCACAGACCAAACTGCTGGACCTAAAAGGCTGAAATTTTGCATGGCGATTCTTCTAATAGTGTAGGGGTGCACTAAGAAAGATTTTTCAAAAATTCTGATTTTTTTAAATTAAATTTTTAAGCTGTTTTTTAAACTTTTTTTACGTTTGCATTTAAAATAATACATTGAGGGTTATAAAATTTATATCACGAGAAAGATCATAAAAATTCCTTTCAAAATGAAATTTTTTTCGAATTTTTACCTCCATTTCCTGAATTTTGGTGAATTTTTAAAGATTAATTTTTAGAATTTAATTTATTAAATGCTGATCACGTGATTTATTTTTCTGGTACTTTCAATAAATTTATCGTCACGTGCGTAACAACTAAATAGACAAAAAAAAACATTTTTTCTTTCTAATGCAGCAGACGATTAGATATTATCCCAAAAAATAAATATTCCTTATGATTTTTTTATAAATATATATATATAAATATTTTATTACATCAATTGTATATATTGATCGTCTCATTTATTATAAATATATATATTTATTTTTTTTGGCATTAATTGCATACATTTACCGTTGTATTTAATTTGAATGTACTCCGTAGCGAAGCGCGGGTTTTCAGCTAGTCTATACATAAAACAGTTCCGTAACTGACTAACTGACTGACTGACAGACAACGCACAAACCAAACCGTTGTACCTAAAGGGCTGAAATTTTGTATGGCGATTCTTCTTATAGTGTAGGAGCGCACTAAGAAAGATTTTTGAAAAATTCTTAGATTTTTTAAAATTAAATTTTTAAGCTGTTTTAGTAACTTTTTAAAAATTTGCATTCAAAATAATAATTTGAGGGTTATAAAATTTATATTACGAGAAAGATCATAAAAATTCCTTTAAAATGAAATCTTTTTTTAATCTTTACTTTCATTTTCTGATTTTTGGGGAATTTTTAAAGATTGATTTTTAGAATTTAATTTATTAAATGGTTTCTTTTCTTTTTGTGATACGTTGAATAAATTTTGCGTCACTTCTATAACAACGAAATAAATTGACAATTTTTTTTTCTTTCTAATGTGGCATACGATTGAACATTATCCAAAAAAATATTAAAATACAGTAAAAGAAATATTCCTGAAATTGTACTTTATTGACTGTACTACGTATATTCTTTAGAATGTTCTATTAGATTTAATTTCAGTATTTTCTTCTACATTATTTTATCTATAAAAATATCCGTTACGATTTTTTAAAAATATATTTTTTGTTTTTTTGGCAGTAATTGCATACATTTACCGTTGTATTTAATTTGAATGTACTCCGTAGCGAAGCGCGGGTTTTCAGCTAGTCTATACATAAAACAGCTCCGTAACTGACTGACTGACTGACTGACAGACAACGCACAAACCAAACCGTTGTACCTAAAGGGCTGAAATTTTGTATGGCGATTCTTCTTATAGTGTAGGAGCGCACTAAGAAAGATTTTTGAAAAATTCTTAGATTTTTTAAAATTAAATTTTTAAGCTGTTTTAGTAACTTTTTAAAAATTTGCATTCAAAATAATAATTTGAGGGTTATAAAATTTATATTACGAGAAAGATCATAAAAATTCCTTTAAAATGAAATCTTTTTTGAATCTTTACTTCCATTTTCTGATTTTTGGGGAATTTTTAAAGATTGATTTTTAGAATTTAATTTATTAAATGCTGATCATGTGGTTTCTTTTCTTTTTGTGATACTTTGAATAAATTTTGCGTCACTTCTATAACAACGAAATAAATTGACAATTTTTTTTTCTTTCTAATGTGGCATACGATTGAACATTATCCAAAAAAATATTAAAATACAGTAAAAGAAATATTCCTGAAATTGTACTTTATTGACTGTACTACGTATATTCTTTAGAATGTTCTATTAGATTTAATTTCAGTATTTTCTTCTACATTATTTTATCTATAAAAATATCCGTTACGATTTTTTTAAAATATATTTTTTGTTTTTTTGGAAGTAATTGCATACATTGACCGTTGTATTTAATTTGAATGTATTCCGTAGCGAAGCACAGGTATTCAGTTAGTTAAGGAATAAAGTTGCAGTTAACAATTACATTAATAGATGTATATAATTTTTCTTCCCATTAGAATTTAAATGAATAACAAAGAATTCAAGAACTATTTTATAATTTGTAAAAAACTTTTATTCGGTTCGAATAGTTGAATTTAATTTTGCAACTGATAAAAAAGGATATCAATTTTGAAGGCCTAATACCAGTAACATAACCTACTTTATTTACAAACGACGATGGAGGAAAAAGAAAAATATTTATATTTATTTTAGCATTGCTGTATTATAAATGTATATAATACCAGTAATGGAAAAAAGAAGTTTATCAGCTTTAAAAAAACGATTATTAATTTTGAGGTTCTCGTTGCAGTGATATAACCCACTTTATATTGATGAAGATGAAACAGAAAAAAATGAGAAAAAGATTTCCATGCGAAATGTTTAGTATTTCTCTACTTTCCTGTACTTCACAGATATCTTTCTTTATTCTCTTCTATTAAAGAATTTCTTTTATTAAGGAATGGAGATGCAATTCACGATTACTTAAATAAATGCATATAAATCTTTTTGCCATGTGGTTAATTAAATTTCAGAGAATTGAAGAACCATTTTATAGTTCAAAAATAATTTTCTGTGGTTCGTACTTATCAAAGTCCATTACTTATCAAAACTTAATTTTATGACTGATAGAAAATGAACCAGTTTTGAAGGTCTTATCAGTGACTTAACCCCTTTTATTAAGGAATAAAGTTGCAGTAAACAATTGCATTAATAAATACATATAATTTTTCTTCCCATTAGAACTCAAATGAATAACAAAAGATTCAAGAACAGTTTTATAATTTCTAAAAAGCTTTTCTTTGGTTCAAATAGTTGAAATTTTTTTTATATTTCATACAAAAGGATATAAATTTTGAAGGCCTACTACCAGTAACATAACTCACTTTATTTACAAATGACGATGGGGATAAAAGAAAAATGTTTATATTTATTTTATCCATAGCTGCTGTATAAATGTATATAATTCCTGTAATGGAAAAAAAGAAGTTTATCTGCTTTAAAAAGAGATTATTAATTTTGAGGTTCTCGTTGCAGTGACATCACCCCTTTCATTTTTATTGATGAAAATGGAGAAGAAAAAAACGAGAAAAAGATTTCCATGCGAAATGTTTAGTATTTCTCTACTTTCCTGTATTTTCCAGAGATCTATTTTTTCTCTTATATTATGGAATCTCTATTATCAAGGAATGGAGATGCAATTCAATATTACTTAAATAAATGAATATAAATATTTTTGCCATGCGATTAATTAAATTACAAAGAATTAAAGAATCATTTTATAGTTAAAAAATAATTTTCTGTGGTTCGTAAAGTCCATTACTTGTCAAAACTGATAGAAAATTATACCTATTTTTAGGTCTTATATCAGTCACTTAACCCCTTTTATTAAGGAATAACGTAAACAATTACATTAATAAATGCATATAATTTTTCTTCCCATTAGAATTTAAATGAATTACAAAGAATTCAAGAGCAATTTTATAATTTCTAAAAGGCTATTCTTCGGTTTGAATAGTTGAATTTCATTTTGCATTTGATAAAAAAGGATATAAATTTTGAATGCCTAATACCAGTAACACAACCTACTTTATTTACAAACGACGATCGAAGAAAAAGAAAAAAATATATATATTTATTTTATCCATTGCTGTATTATAAATGTATTTAATTCCAGTAATGGAAAAAAGAAGTTTATCTGCTTTAAAAAACGATTATTAATTTTGAGGTTCTCGTTGCAGTGACATAACCCACTTCATTTTTATTGATGAAGATGAAGCAGAAGAAACGAGAAAAAGATTTCCATGCGGAATGTTTAGTATTTCTCTACTTTCCTGTATTTCACAAAGATCTTTTTTTTTTTCTTCAATTTTCTTTTCTCGGAGACGAATAAACTAGTGTTAGCATTCGAAATTGCTTTTGCTCATGCAAGAAAAGAGAGGAAAAAAAAAAGAAAAGTAGACAGGGAAAGTGTGCTTTTCACGGAGATAATCTGATTTAGCAAAGGATTATTCAGCTCCAAAGGAGATGTGACTATATTTGTTTAAAAACTCGATGTGAGTTTTCTAAAAAGTTTTCGAATAACGAGATTTTTCTATAAAAATTCCTGTGAGAAAAGGAGTCACGTCAAAAATATTCAAAATAACTTGATGGGTATTTAAGTAAACATTTTTGAATTCAAGTACACTTCGATTTATTAAGATCATATAAAATTTAATGTTTATTTAATGTTTATTCTAATGCATAATATATATATATATATATATATATATATATATATATATATATTTATATATTTGCAATCGATGACCTCATAGAGATGCCCTACCAAAGTATAGCTGAAGAATCTGGCACTTCAGACCCAATTCCACAAGAAAACCTAATGACAATTATAAATTTGACAGATGGTGTGGGCTCAATTGAGAAAGGGTTATAGATTTTAGAGAATATAGACTCCAATAAAGATCGCATGAGACGACAAAGCAGGGAATTAAAAAAATGTTTGTCTGCTATGAAGAAATTCTTTGAAAACAAAATAATAATAATAAGGCGTGAATACGACAGAGTACATTATTGGATTTTTTAAAACCATCAATATATTTTTTTAAATATCTTGTATATATGTATAATATTAATATGTGATATAATATTTTAGTTTTAATAGAATATTTTCCTTTTAAATTGGTGTTTTTGCAATTTCTTGGCCCCAATTAGACAAAATTTATATGTATTTATATTCAAAGTTGCACCCCGATTTACGTGATCTTTCGTCGGTGCAACCTATCGCGTAACTTCGGGGTATTAATTTCCGTTGAACACAGCAATTTATCAAGGTCAAAATTTATAAATTATCTACACAATATCTGTCAGCCGAGTATCATAGTATAATCCTTTTTAGTCTAACTGCATTATCTAATTATGACTTACTCAATAATAATTCATTATAATTACTTATGTATCATACATAATAATCCATTCCAGAACATGCTTATTGATTACGCGTATGTAATCTATTAATTATACAGAAATTCAAATAGAATATAAGGGTTTTCACATTCGAACTATAGTTAGAGAACAGTTTGGGGGTTGCTTAAAAATGATGTTAAATTTCATGAGTAATAACTCAAAAATAAACCGCCAAAGCTTAAGGAAAGAAAATTGAATTAAAATATAACCTGAAAATTTTTAATTTATATTTGTAAAAAAAATTACTCCATTCGAAATTCGATAATACAGAATTCAGCCTACTTTTTAAAGTGTCCCTCATCAACATCGAGTAAAAGTGATGATCCGGTGACGCTCAGGTTTCTCATTCTGGAATACAGTTGGCACTACTGTTGAAAATATATTGAGAAAAATGTGGGAAGTGGAAATGTCGAAAAAAAGACGGTTGTAAAAAGAGAAAGTTTGCAAGGTTTTCCCCTCTGCACTGCCTAGTCGGCCTTGCACGACTCTCATCTTACTAAGAAAGCTGCATTAGAATTTCAAAACGCGAAGAGGATAATTTTTTTACCTATTCTAGTGAACTTTCAGACTTAATAACTTATGCATTGTAAATAATTCAACAGAAAATAAGAAAGTAAAATACGTAAAGAAAGCATCGACAGCCGAACGAAATTAACAGAAAAATTGTTCTAGCGCTAAATTTTTTTAAACTTTCCAATAAAAGATTGCGTAGGTGCAACAAATCCTCATACTGAAATACTGACAATTATAAGTAATCAAATGTAAATCTTCTCCAATGCGGCAGACGGATACTTGGACATCATCCTTACCGTCATATGACACCGCGGAATTGCTGGCCACTTTTACGGGAGCACCGTATAGGTGGACCAGCATTACCACCCTATGGACGGTCCCGGAATTTTGAACCGAGTCAAGTGACGAGACCAGAACACTTGACCCCGCACCACCAGAGGTAAATTTGAGAACTTGGAGGATATTGCAGCCACACCTTATTTTACGTGCCCCGGCCACCATTAGTGAACACGGTGGGGGATTTTGTCAGCGACCGGCCTCGAACCCGCAACCCTCAGATCACTGGCTCGACGCCTTTGCCAACCGGGCCACCGCGCCCAATCATATGTAAATAATTCAGCAGAAAAGATATTATATAACAAGAAGAATGCAATGACAGTCAAACGGAAGTTTCGTTTGACTGTCATTGCATTCTTCTTGTTATATAATACCTTTTTCTGTTGAATTATTTACATTTTACTAGCTATAATTTTCTTTCAGGTTAATTAGCTTTTCTTTTATTTCATGAATAACATTTTGAGATTGTGTATATGAACAACCACAAAATGTATTATGCTCATGGTTTTTTTTTTCATAAATAATGTTTCAATTTGTTTCAGCATTCTTATGATTAGAATACTATGGTCTGTAAAATGCAACGATAAATGCATTGTACTCACTACATATGAGATTTTTATGTGTTTGGGACTTGTAGGGAATAAAACTGCCTAAAAAACCAATTTATAAAAAAAGGGGATGATGCTTTCTACCTAAGAAATTCTGAAAGTACTTTTTATTTATGATGAGTGCTAGTGAAAACTTTGAGAGTCTAGAAAATGTACCTTATGACAACTATAAACAGTTTTAGCTGAAGTTACACGCTTCAGTATCGTTTAAAAAAAAAAAACCTCTCGAATGGGTGCGTGATCAAACCTCTTCACTGTGCAAGGCTTAAAAAAAGAATTGCTTGTGAAGTCCTAGATTCGATTTCAGCCGTAGTAACTAAAAAAACAAATCATTTTGATATATTGCATTATTTTTTGCCTCCTAAATATATTATATTTGTTTTCTTTTTGTCTCGTTCAATGCAAAAATATTGGAATGTCCAAAACATTTGAATGCGCCAGATCAAAAAGTATTACATATGAGGGTTACCTTATGAGGTCCTAGACTTGATTTCAAACCCAGAAACTGAAAAATACTCTTGACATGAGTAATTGCCTTATTTATTGGCTACTGACCATATTATATTTGTATTCGCTGCTATGTGGAATCATTCGTAATGGAATGGTCTAAACGCTTTAAAGCTTGAACACTAAAAAGCTTTAACTTATGATGTCCAAGTTTCGATTTCAGTGACAGTAATTCGAAAATCCCCCTGCCGTGATTAATTGCCTTATTTTTTGGCCACTAACAATGCTATATATGTTTTATATTTGTCGCAATTCATGTGAAATCATTCGCAACCGAATGGTCAAAAAGCTTGAATGCGCTACACCATCTTGTGAGATCCTGTATTCAATCTCATCCACAGTAACTAAAAAATTCCTCTGCCGTGATTAATTGCCTTTTTATGGCTACTATAAAAACAACTACTTTACTACAAATAACAACCTCTGACTTTGTCAAGAAAAGTCATAAGAAATGAGCTCCTGATGCACGGACATTTCTTTTAGAATTTGCCGGAAAATTGTTACTCTTTTTCGGCATTGTTTATTCCACTTTTACGGCAAGAAATTCTATATATATTTATGCATGCATCTATATATATGTATATATGTTTATATGTATATATATATATATATATATATATATATATATATATATATATATATATATATATATATGTATATATATATATATATATATATATATATATGTATATATATATATATATATATATATATATATATATATATATATATATATATATATATATGTATATATATATATATATATATGTATATGTATGTATACAAATATATGTATACAAATATATGTATACAAATATATATATATATATATATATATATATATATATATGTATATGTATATATATATATATATGTATATATATATATATATATATATATACATATATATATATATACATATATATATTATATTTATATATATATATATATATATATATATATATATATATATATATATATATATATATATATACAAATATATATATATATATATATATATATATTTATATATATATATATATATTTGTATATATATATGTATATATATGTATATAAATATATATATATATATATATATATATATATATATGTATATATATATTTGTATATATATATGTATATATATATATGTATATATATATATATATATATATATATTTATATATATATATATATATATATATATATATATATATATATATATATATATATATATATACATACAGTACCTATATAATTAAAAACCCATTAAGGGTGGGTGGCTTTTTTTTTCTTTCTGTCACAATTCATGCAAAATCATACGCAACCGAAAGGTCAAAAAGCTTGAATTCGTTACACCGAGAAGCTTTATCTTGTGAGGTCATGTATTCGATCTCATCCACAGTAACTAAAAACTAACCCTGCCGTGATTAATTGCCCTTTTTTTTAGCTACTAACAACACTTGTTTCTTCTTGTCCCAATTCGTGCAAAATCATCAATCGAATAGTTCAAACGCTGGAATGCGCTACACATAAAAGTGTTTTCTTATTGAGGTCCTGGATAAAATTTCAGGCACAGTAACTGAAAAATTCCCCTGTGGTCATTAATCGCTTTCTTTTTTGGCGTCTAACAATATTATATTCATTTTCTTCTGAAATTCACTAGAAATCATTTGCGCTCGAATGGTCAAAACGTTTGAATTTGCTATACCAAAAAGCGTTACCTGTGAAGACCTGGATTCGATTTCAATGACAGTAACTCAAAAAAATCTATCTGTTGTGATCAATTACTTTAGTTTTTGGACACTAATTTTTTAATGCTTTCTTCTAGTAGCAACTCGTGCAAAATCCCTCGCAATTTCCTCATCCTTTTATAACATACAACGTTAAAAAAAAAACAGACAAAGGGCAAAATTTAAATTTCATGATCAATTACATAATTTCACATTCTACGGTCGTGATGGTAGTAAATAAATTTGGATTATAAGCACAAAATAAGAATCAAAAGTCAACTGAGAGACACGAATGCAATCAAAATCAAATAATCAGATTATGCGATCGCAATTTCATTTTCCGAAAAAGCGATTCTAATTGACAAATTGAAATACAAGAACAAAATAAAACATTATTAGGCTAACAGGAGTACCTCTAAAATTAAAGTAGATCGTGCAAACATAACTTCATATTTTAAAGTAGGGATTCAAAATTTCATAATCTAAAAGCGTGAGGGTAATAAATAAATGGGAATACAAGACCAAAACACGAATTCAATAAACGATGAACATGATATATCATTGCATCCCAACTGTACTTCACTGAATGCAGGCATATTATGACGTTAAGGCAACTATGGAAAGAAGACAAACAATTTTGAGGAAAGTGCACCGAAATTTACATAAATGATCACAAAATATTTGAGCGATTTCTTACCAAAATGAAACTAAATAATGCAAAATAAACATGCTCTTTTATAAAAGGAAGTTCAATATTATATAATCAAAATATAGTTCTATGTAAGTAGATATAAATTAAACTCTAAATATACACAGAACTATTTTTTATCAGTATATTATGTCTTTTCGAACATGACTTTCTTTTAACTCATTGTAAAGAAGCGAATTATTCAGTTTCCAAAATATACCAAAATGCACATAAATGGCTACAAAAATTTTTAGTGATTTCTTACCGAAATTAAACTATATAACACAAAACAAACCGCTCTTTCATAAAATGAAGTTCAATGGTTTATAATCAAAATACACAGTAATATGTAAGTAAATATAAATTAAACTCTAAATATACACAGAACTATTTTTTATCAGTATATTATGTCTTTTCTAAAATGAATTTCTTTTTACTCATTTTAATGAAGCGAATTATTCAGTTTCCGAAATGCACATAATTGGCTACAAAACATTTTAGAGATTTCTCACCGAAATGAAACTATATAATACAAAATAAACCTCTCTTTCGTAATATGAAGTTCAATATTATAAAACCAAAAAATAGTAATAAGTAAATATAAATGAAAGTCTAAATATATACACAATTATTTTTTTATCAATATATTATGTCTTTTCACACATGACTTTATATTAACTCCTTTTCTAGAAGCGAATTATTCAGCTTCGGAAATGCACATAAATGGCTAAAAAATATTTTAGTGATTTCTGACCGAAATTAAACTACATAACACAAAATAAACCACTATTTCGTAAAATGAAGTTCAATATTATAAAACCAAAATATAATAGTAACGAAGTAAATATAAATTAAAGTATAAATATATACACAACTATTTTTTTTATCAATATATTACATTTTTTCCCACATGACTTTCTATTAACTCCTTTTCTAGAAGCGAATTATTCAATTTCCGAAATGCACATAAATGGCTACAAAATATTTTAGTGATTTCTCACCGAAATTAAACTATATAACGCAAAATGAACCGCTCTAATGAAGTTCAGCATTATAAAACCAAAATATAATAATACGCAAGTAAATATAAATTAAAGTTTAAATATATACACAACTATTTTTTTATCAATATATTATGTCTTTTCGAAAATTACTTTCTTTTAACTCATTTTAAAGAAGCGAAGTATTCAGTTTCCGAAATGCACATAAAACACTACAAAACATTTTAGCGATTCCTCACAAAAATGAAACTATATAACACAAAATAAACCGCTCTTTCGTCAAATGAAGTTCAATATTATAAAACCAAAATATAGTAATATATAAGTAAATATAAATTAAACTGTAAATATATACAGAACTATTTTTTATCAGTATATTATGTCTTTCCGAACATGACTTTCTTTCAGTTCATTTTAAAGAAGCGAATTATCCAGTTTCCTTTCGCTTTAAATTTTTACTTGTTTTCTCTTCTTAGGAAATAAAAATGCCCTTCGGTCTGTTATTTTCTCCCTTTTGCTATAACTGGAGTAGCGTTAAAACTTTCTCTTCGAGAAACGAATAACTTTTTCCTTATTTTTATTAAATGCTTTATGTTTTAATCTCTTGAGAAAAGATGTAAACTAAAGCTTAACCCATTTTTTCCCTATTGTATTGAATTTGCACAGGATTAAATCCGGACTTACCAGATGAAGCAAATTTGTGTTACAAAAATACGAGATAGTTCATGCAGTTAAAAAAAAATATTTGGGTAATGCATTTAAAACTTTTCTAAGTTCTGAAATATTTCCATAACTTCTTCCTATTTAAATATGTTTGTACTACGCGTTTGTTCTAACGTAAAATTTCACTTCTATTCCATAACGTAATTTATTTCAATAATTATGCTACTTAATAGATAATAACATAATAAGAATTCCCCTACAACTCTTTCATATAGAAACCGGCATTCTTAAAAATCGATGAACTGTTAATTAAGTTCAATCTTTTTATGCGAAATAGATGTTATTAAATTGAAGGTTTTAATAAATAGATTAAATATTTCATTAAAATCTTTATAACTAAAAGAGTTTTATGTAAGTTTCTATTCCTTTAATTTTTTATAACTTATTACTTCAGTGATTATATAATGTGTAATTATGCATAATTATTTTTCAACAAAATATATTATTCATTGGTAAAATGATTATTCATTGGTAGATATATTCACAGTGATTTCATATGGGAATTAATGACATCAATTCGTCTATAGCAAAAGGCATTATTATCCTGGAAATTGCGGTGTCGAAAAAAAGTTCAGAATAAGGGATGTCAAATAGAACATTTAAAACACAAGAATTTTATGTAATTTAGTTTTGTGAATACAATATACATTGTCTAAAAAATGTGTGAACAGCCTTTGTATGATTTGATAAGAACTCCTCTAATCATACTAAAAAAAATATTTAGCTTAAAATTTCATTTGAATTAATAAATTTATTAATACAAAAACTTTTTTGAAAGACATTTTAGAAGATGAATGGTATACGTAGCTATAAATACGAGGTGATGTTATAAACTGGACGTTTAAAACTGTGACTAGTTGGGTGAGCTGGATTTTGTTGGGATAAAAATACAGGGTGTCCGGGATAAAAGTATCCAAAAGTTATGGCTTATTTTTACGGAAATACCCATTAGAATTAAAAATAAATTTATTTAAATAGAAAGAACATCTCACCAAGTTTTAATATCAATCATAGTATCATTGATTTTGATGTGTGCACCTTTTGTAGCACGAAAAAGGTCTAAATGGTAATCCAGTTCTCTTCAAGTGTTTAGTAGCATATCAGGAATTATTGCACGAATTGCTTGAATGATACGCTTCTTCGACTCATCCACAGTTTCAATTTTTTGCTTATACACAACGGCATTAATGATTCCCCAAGCAGGAAAGTGTAGTAACTCCCGATATGCTACGAAACACTTGGAGAGAACTGGATTACCGTTTAGACGTTAGTCATGCTACAAAAGGTGTACACATCGAAATCTATGATACTATGATCGAAATCTATGATTGGTATTAAAACTTGATGAGACGTTCTTTCTATTAAAATAATGATTTTTATTCTAATGAGTAGTTCCGTAAAAATAAGTCATAACTTTTAGATACCTTTAGCCCGTATTTTCTTTTAGTAAGACCTGAAAACATGGACTTAGCTTTTCGACAGGTCATCTTTATTCTGTGTTTTACTTTTCAAAAATAGTTTAAAAATTACAACATCATGTACATTAAAAATTGCATTAGTTTTATTTAAAATTATTATTTACATTGTTTAGTAAAATATTACCGATTTTTTTAATAATCTATATATATAAAACAGTTCCGTAACTGACTCATTCATTCACTGACTGACATACAACGCACAGACCAAACCGCTGGACCTAAAGGGCTGAAATTTTGCATGGCGATTCTTCTAATAGTGTAGGGGTGCACTAAGAAAGATTTTTCAAAAATTCTTCTTAGATTTTTTTAAATTAAATTTTTAAGCTGTTTTTTAAACTTTTTTTATGTTTGCATTTAAAATAATACATCGAGGGTTATAAAATTTATATCACGAGAAAGATCCTAAAAATTCCTTCAAAATGAAATTTTTTTCGAATTTTTACCTCCATTTCCTGATTTTTGGTGAATTTTTAAAGATTAATTTTTAGAATTTAATTTATTAAATGCTGATCACGTGATTTCTTTTTCTGGTACTTTCAATAAATTTATCGTCACGTGCGTAACAACTAAATAGACAAAAAAAATATTTTTTTCTCTTTCTAATGCAGCAGACGATTGGATATTATCCAAAAAAAATGCATATCCCTTACGATTTTTTTATAAATATATATATATAGATAGATATATATTTTACATCAATTGTATACATTGATCATCGCATTTATTATAAATATATATATTTATTTTTTGGCATAAACTGCATACGTTGATTGTTGTATTTAATTTGAATGTACTCCGCAGCGAAGCGCGGGTTTTCAGCTAGTAACTTAATAATTATCGCCTACATTTCATTTCGAAAACGGATTTTTTGTCTTAATTTTTTACAAGCAGACAAACACATACAAATTTTATATCCCCTCGAAAATATCAATATTCATCATTTACAAAGTACATTCTTTTTTTTTGGCTAAATTGTGGTGGAATCGGGAAAGGTCGGACTCTGACCTTTGCGGTGCCCCATACCCTAAAGCTAAAAAAAAAATCGGAGTCGCTTTTCTTCGTCCTGTAGCCATCAAGGACCTGGTTAGAATTACATCCAACCAGGGCGCATTAGTCACAACGACAGAGAGTTTTTTGCGGTTAATCTATCGTTTATCTTGCCTTGTTTTAGAATTTCTATGACGGCATGGTTTTTTTTTTCAATACAATTTATTTTCTGTTTAACTGGCCTAAAGCAAATTAATACATTATTTTATCTCTATTTTGACATGACTGATATATTTCCTTTGTTGACAAACCAAGCACTAAAATTTTTATTTTATTTATGTGCTTTATTGTGGATTTTAAGGGTTCAAGGGACCTTCAGGAACGTTTTTTAAAAATTGCAGCATTTTACTTTCCTAAGCAAAATGAGAGTAATTAATATTCTTTTCTACTACGTTAAATACACTTAAAATTCACAAATCAATGTTTTGCGGTAGATCTATTTTTTGAAAAATTCTTCAAAACTGGTAGTATTCTTCAAAATGTCTCATGAGCAGTTCTTCTGACTTCTTCCAAATTTCTCAGGATTGTCAATTAGTGTTTTCCACAAACATGTGCATATTTCTTTGAAACCACAAATATTTTCAAATTTATAGACCATGAAATAAAACAAAAACTTAAAAAACATGCAAAAAAAAAAAAAAAATTCAGGTAGTCACTTCTAACGAAATTTCTTACCTCTTTTGTATGTACTATATACATATATATGTTTGTATGTGTTATGTATATATGTATCTTCATATATGAACGTATGTATATATAGATACGCATTTTGGTACTTTTCTGTTTAACTGTTTACTGCTTGCCAAAGCGATACAGACTGGGTTTGGTGCGCTGCCAAAATGATAACTCGCAACGCAGGACATCTGAAATTTTGCTTTCCAGAGGACCGTTATGAAGGAATGCAATCCTACGTTAAAAAACAGGCAAATTAAAAAAATAATTACTTATGGCTTTAGATTCATACAAAAAAAAATCATTGTACAATTGTGTTTATATATGCATGGTAAACTTATATAAAAAATTTAAGGTTTTTAAATGATTTGGAATGCCCATGGAGCATTTTGAAAAATACTAGTATTTTTGAATTTTTTTCGAAAAACAGGCATTAATCTGTAAAAAAAATAAATCCTTATTTTGAATTCTAAGAGTCTTAAATGTAGTAAAAAAAGAATACAATTTTTTCTCATTTTGTTTATAGAGTTAAAAATTGAAAACTAAAAATTTGAGGTAGAAGGTCCCATGGTCCATTGTCCCCTTAAGAAGCTGTGTGTTCCTGTCAAACCTTCTTATACTTGTTAAATTAGAGCTCTGTAAAAACTGATTTAGATAAAACTAAATTCTTTGGATAAAAGATATTTTATTTTATTGATATGTTTTAAAAAATCCACAATACTTTGCACTGTACACACAGTACAACAAAAAAAAAAACTTGCATATACAGAAGGCCGTTCGCACTTTATGGAAACGATTTTGTAATTTGTTTTTGGCCTTTGCATTTTGAGATAAATATTTGGCAACTTCAGAATAATCGTCTGCTATTGTTTTGCTTTGATTGGAATATAAAATAAAAGATTTATTTTGAAAATGGCTCCTAAAATTGATAGATGGCTCGAAGGTTACGTAACTGCACTTTCCGGGGAGAAATATTCGAATCAACAAATTATAAAGCGGTGTAAAAATTTCGGTTACGGCATTTCAAATATAGGTATTTAAAATACATTAAATTTGAAAGGGAAAGAACGTCTAACTGAAAGTAAAAATGAAAACATGACCACTAAACCTCATCCTAAGACTGTTCGAACGCAGGTAAATATCAAGAAAGTGAAGTCTCTGATCTTGTAAAGAAAATACGTCGACTTAAAGATCCATTGCATCGAAACTAGGAATGCCTTCTGGCACTGTAAGTAAAATCATTCATAAAGATTTGAAGTTAAGGAAGATGTTTAAACCGAAAGTTCATCTGCTTTTGCCAAAGCATATTGCTGAAAGAAAAACAAATTGTAGAAAATTATATGAAAAACACCTAGCTGCGGAAAAATGAAAATGTGTGGTAACACTCGATGGGGCATGGGTGTATTTAAGTGACTGCAGTAAAAAAAGATCAATTTTCTTTTGCTCAACTGACGGGAATGACCGTACGAAATGGCTACGTCAGTGTACAGAAAAGTTCTCAAAGGAGTTCATGATAGTAGCAGGATTTTGTTACAACGACAAATTAAAAATAAAAAAGTCTCAAGGAAAGCCAAAATTAATTCACTCTACTATCAGCAGAATATTTTAGAACCAATTTTTGAAGAAATTCCAGCCTTATATGGAAAGGACATTGATTAAGTTGAGTTTCATATGGACAAAGCCTCTAGTCACACGTCTATATCAACTGCCGCTTATTTAGCAAAGAAAGAATCGGAAACAGGAATAAAATGTATCGTATTTAATGAAATACCTGTAAAATTACCTGACTCTTCTCCGATGGACTTTAGCGATTTCGGTTTTTTAATACGAGCTTTAGGTAAACGGCATCTAAGAACACTGAACGGACTTTGGGAAACGGTCCAAGAGGAATGAGGTAAAACTGACATGACAGTACTAAGCAAAAATTTACTTTCATGGAAAATTCGAGCTAGAGCTATTGTCAAGAACCATGGCTATCAGATAGAAGCGAATCACTGCATAAAATGAGGCATTTATACATAAAACTTAACTTTGAAAATCGTTTCCATAAAGTGCGAACTACCATCTGTAGCATATTAAAACAGCTACAGATTCAAAGTAATGTATACAAAATTATAATTATTAATTAAATTCAGTAACATGCTAAATTTAACATTAAAAATGCTAAATTAGCAAACAATGTATATTTTCAAAGACTCATAAAATTGCATATTGTAGGAAAATATTCTTCGGTAGCTTCAAAGGTTTATTCCTGCTTTTAACATTTTCAATTGTAATTAAATGTCATTTTCAATTCAGGCCATTTTGTATCGCCATGTTCAAGCTTTTAATTTATTTCAATGAAATCAACAAAACTTCAAATTATTGAACTTTTATAATTCAGTTTAAAAGCTCATTTGTATCAAAGTTGTCTAAAGCGTTTAATCTTTTTTTAAAATTATTATTATTATTATCATTATTCAAACCCTGTGAGTGTTTGAGAGGGATCAGAAAAGATTTGAATAGCAGTATTTTAAAAATTACGTCCATTGCTAAAATTTAAAACAGCTCACTAAAAATGCAATGGCTAAAAATCGATTTGAAAGCATTTAAGAATCCTTCCTTAAAAACTGCCTGAGAGTTGGAATGACTGTTTTGATTAAACCATTTAGAAGGATGTGGATTTTGGAGTATTATTTTCCATGTAAATGAAGAAGTATAAATAGAGAACGAAGTTTATTACATTAAAATAAAATCTTCTTTATATCGCTGAATTAAAACGTAAGAAAGTTTAGAACGCATTCTATCGCATTTTTTACTCGAAGAAACTTTTAGAGGCAGTGTGTCACACATACATACACACACATCATTTGCTACAACTGCTTTTCGGATTTTCTGAAAAAATTTCTTCAACGAAAAACTTTTAAAAACTATCGATGCTAGTGAATAGAGCATTTAAAAAATATCTTTTTAAGTAGTAAATTTTTCTTTACGATGTTAAAAGATTGTTGGATTTTCTTGAAACTTGATATATCCTCTTGTAAGAACAATTAATGCAATTAATTTTATTACATAACAATATAATTAAGATGCGTATAGTTGCTCTTTCGTTTATGAATTTATGACAAGCAGTTAAATCATATTTTAAATTTTACAAAAAATATATCAAATTGGAAGATTGCTGTGGTAAACTATTTAACAGGAATCAAATGAAGTTTTAAAGTTTTCAAAAAATATATACAAAAGGGAGATTGCTGTGATTTACTCTTTAAAAGGAAGTAGTGTATTTGATGCTATAATTCCTAAAATAATATTATTGTGTTAATAGCATAATATATTTTTAATGATGATAATACAAATATTATTACTCCTGTAATTATCATGTATTTATTTAAAATACAAGAGGTCCGGGCTAAAGGTATCCAAAAGTCATGACTTATTTTTACGGAACTACCCATTAGAATAAAAAAAACATTTAAATAGAAAGAACATCTCACCAAGTTTTTTTAATATCAATCATAGATTTCGATGTGTGCACCTTTTGTGGCCCGACTGACGTCTAAATTGTAATCCAGTTCCCTCCAAGTTTTTCGTAGCATATCAGGAGTTATTAGACTTTTTTGCTTTGGGATTCATTAAATCCGTTGTGTATAAACAAAAAAAAAAATGAAACTGTGGAGGAGTTGAAGAAGCGTATCATTCAAGCAATTCGTGGAATAACTCCTGATACGCTACGAAACACTTGGAGAGAACTGGATTACCATTTAGACGCTTGTCGCGCTACAAAAGGTGCAGACATCGAAATCTATGATACTATGATCGAAATCTACGATTGATATTAAAACTTGGTGAGATGTTCTTTCTATTTAAACATTTTTAAAAAAAAATTTCTAATGGGTAGTTCCGTAAAAATAAACCATAACTTTTGGGTACTTTTAGCCCGGGCACCCTGTATTAATGAAAATAATTACAGTAATTATTCTACGCCTTCCCACTCTCCCCCCCCCCCCCAAAAAAAAAAAATGTTTCTAACCATGGAAAAAAGAATAGTCATGCTACCAACTTATTAAAAATGTTATCATTATTACCATTGTTGTAAATCGTATTCATGATATATATAAAAAAAAGATTAAATGTAGTAATGTTTATTTTGAAGACTTGTAAAACCATAGTCTGACGATGGAGATTTTTATAAAAGGGAATATCTGACATTCAATACTTGGGGAAAAAATTATGGCTATTATTGGGATTCTTATATTAATATTACAGAATTATTAATGAATATTTCTTTAGAAATTAAATTTAATTTCTAAAGAGAAAATAATATTTAAAATAAGCTTTAGAAATAAAATTTTTATAGTAATTTAATTAAATTATAAAATAGAATATGACTGAATGTGAAAGGAGTTATTTCTTAAATACCGTAGTTTCTTTCGCTTAAGATATAGAATACTCCCTAAGAGGATTCTAACTGATGAACAAAGATGTCAGCTTTTTCTCTGAACTTCAAACACATGGCTATAAAAAAACCCTTTTTTTTTAAGTTCATCGTTCTTAAATATCAATTCACGTCGCATGAAGCATTTCCCCCCCCCCCCCCTTGAAATGAAATAATGACTGCAGCTAATTACGCTATCCATCCATCAACATGAACGCATCATTTCAACGAGACATCATACGTCTGTCTGTCTTAATCAGGGTTTTCCTTCCCTCCATTGAATTCCTCCTCGTGGTATTGTGGTCGTGACCATTTACGGTTTCACGACCTGTGATTTCGGCGTACGTGATCTCGATTTGTTTTGCCAGTCCTTATTGGCAGCCCCTTGGCCTCCAGGAACATACACCCCCTGTGTAGGGCTTTCAGTGTCTTATTTCTTTATTGGGGTCCCCCCCCCCCCACGGGGTTTTGACTTCTCGTTCCTCCGCCCCTTTTGGCCTATTTCCGCCCATAATGGGGTTTGGGGATCCCCCAGGGCTCGGATTAACTTTATTGGAGGTGGAATACTAGGGGTTGCGTTGCAAAACAGGTAAAATTACATGAATCATGCTCAGAGAAGGATTCTGACATGGATCCGAATATATTTAAGTGATATTGAATACTTTCCCCCTCTCTTACGCCGTAATTAAGAGGCTCCGTATAGGTATGGAACATTTTTAGAGAGAGTTGTCGTAACTTTTCGACTGCTGTACGTGCTTGGTTTGATATACATGCGATAACCTATGAATGGTCTAGAATAAGATAAGATTACCTGTTGACACGCGACAGATTATCTTATTATAGATAAATAATAGAACCTATTGACGGGCTGAAAAGGAGAACCGATTAAGACTACAGAAAACTCCCTTTTTTTAGTCTATTAATCGACATAACGCGATAAGTAAGTAAACTAATTAATCAGGATGTAGTTCATATTTTTAATTAAACCATTAACTTCCTGCTCTTCCTTTGCTTGCTGCTCTTTGTTTAACTTGATGCTCTTCCTCTTTTGCATCATTGTTGCCGAAAGTTTTATGCTAAAAAATACAATTTTTGTTGTAGAGGATAAATAAAACAAGTACACACATAGAATAGAGCACGGACATAGAATAAAATATAGAAAATTTAAAGAGGTAAAGGCATATTTTTGTTATAGAGAGAAAAGGGCATATTTTGTTTGTATAAAACTTCGTGTAAGTTTCGTTGTTTTACAAAGCCTTTCTTTTGTGTCACCTATAGACGTATTAAGAAATACACCTCAATTTTGATTTATAGAATCTTGAAATCTTTTTTTCTATTATTGATTCAAGTAAATATGTAAATATAATCATGTAAATATGTAATAAAATGCATTTCTGTTAAGATGTAAGTAAAACAGTTTAACGATTTAATTATTTGAAAGATATATAATAACGAGATACTTTTTATAATTTTAAACCACAACTAATGAATTCTTATGAAAAATTTACATTTTAAATGAGGAATATATGTTAACATAAGTATTCTCTCCAAATTTTTACTGCCCCTCCTAGACTACAAAACTGCTATTGTTGTTTCTCCTTAAAGAAAGCAACTGTCAATACTTACAGTCATAAGCGTAGCGTCGGGAGAGGGGGGGGGTATGTGCCCCCCCAACTTAATTTGAAATAAATTAAAAGGTTAATAGAAGTTTAGCTAAAATCGGAAAATTGTAGAAACTTTTAAGAAGGTTGGTTTTTTCCCGCTTTTTGAAACTGTAAAACTGAGGATTCCGATTATGTCTTTAGCCTTAACACAGTTTTTAACAATGATATGATCCATATCAAAAATTCGATGCTATTATTTTTTTCTCAGTTTATTTATATTATATTTATTTTTCTCATCGTATAACTTTTGAATAATACTCAAATATCAATTCTATTGTTATTCAATTTCAAAAAATCATAATACTTCATATTTTAAGGACCGTCCGGCAGTCAATGCGTTGAGGAGGGCCCAAACTGAATTCCATTCGTCCCCCCCCCCCCAAAAAAAAAAAAAAAATGTCAGAAGCCGGCTACGCCAATGCTTACAGGCCCATGCATAACAGTTGGTTAAAAAAGGATGAAAATCCGAATCACTTCTGTACATTTTATACGAATCTTCAAGTAGAAAACAGTGAAGAAATAAACTTCAATTTTCAAGGCAACGGAATAGATTATAATACTAAAGTCTAACGGTTCAGTAAAAGATTTCGAGAAACATATCCTTTTACTTGTCAATCAATTACTCTGCTATACATTCTTAGATATAACATTTTATTTTTTGCTTAAGATACAAAACGGCATTTGGCAGTAGAACCGTCTATTCCTGTGGTCTGACAGTGCAATGATCTTCAGTAGTAAGCATCAAATTCTCTCCCACCTGATGGCAACCGATAGGCTCGAATTCACTTCAATTTGCCTTTGTGATCACTATAATAACCATTTACCTCCCCTCTGAAACCTGTAATTCTTTTTCATCTCTTAAGGGTATGGTAGACATTACGAAGCGATTTTTGAAATCTTTACCTGAGAGATATGAAAATTTGCATAGAGATTCATTAAAGTATAACTATATTAAACACCCTATAAAATTTTATAAATATTTAAAAACAATCTTATATTTAAAAAATTGAAATTAATTTTTTAAATCCTCCTTGCGATCCAATTTTTAACTTTCGCACTTAATTTTGCATTTATATTACTTATAAATGCATTTTGAACAGAGTTATGTATTACTTTGTGCTTTCGTTGAATAGTTAATTTTTAGGAAATATTTTTATGCTTGGAATTTTCGAGAAATTTTCGTACTTTTCTACACTTAAGTTAAACTGATAATATGATAGATGTCGAAACCTAAAAGGGATACATAACTTTATTTTGATGTATTACAGTTGTCTTTATTATGAATTTTATAAAATTTTGTCAAAAATTATGAAGCAAGGAGCATTTAAAAGACTTGCAAATCTGGGAATTACTCATTTTCAGAAAAAGCCATTTAAAAGAAAATTTTTTAACCTACCTTTAATACTAACTTTTTAAAAGCCAACAAGCTTTCATTTTACTTTTCACTACATATTTTAAATGAATTTAATCCAATTTATTCACATAAAACAGTTTCGTGACAGACTGACTGACAGATATAGCACAGACCAAACCGCTGGACCTAAAGGGCTGCAATTTTGCATGGCGATTCTTCTTATAATGTAGGAGTGCAATAAGAAAGGTTTTTGAAAAATTCTTCTTAGATTTTTAAAATTAAATTTTTAAGCTGTTTTTGCAACTTTTTTAAAGTTTGCATTTAAAATATTAATCTGAGGTTTATAAAATTTATACCACGAGAAAGAACATAAAAATTCCTTTAAAAAGAAATCTTTTTCGAATCTTTACCTCCCTTTCCTGATTTTCGGTGAATTTCTAAATATTAATTTTTAGAATTTAATTTATTAAATGCTGATCACGTGGTTTCTTTTCTTTTTGTGATTCTTTAAATACATTTTGCGTCACGTGCATAACAACGAAATAAATTGAAGAAAAAATATTACAATACGGTAAAAGACAAAATTTAACCACTAGACTTATTGAGATGGAAGTTTTTTAAGAATTTAATTCAAATTAGTATGTTTTAAGGATATTAAACATAGAAATTAATTGCATACATTGACCGTTGTGTTTAATTTGAATATTTTCTTCTACATTATTTTGTCTATAAAAATATCAGTTAAGATTTTTTTTAAAAATACATAGAGATATATATTTTGGCATTAATTGCATACATTGACCGTTGCATTTAATTTGAATGTACTCCGTAGCAAAGCACGGGTATTCAGCTAGAATTTACATGTTTTCAAAATATTAATACACAAAAAAATTCCAATTTTTGTTCAATTTTTGGTAATTTAAAAGTCCACCATCCCCTTAAAATAAATTGGCTTTCGGGGAATCAGGCTCGGGACCTTCTGCTTTTCGGACAAATGCGTGAAGCATGAGACAATTAGGCCATGTCATATCTTCACTAAACGACACACATTAAAGAAAACTTTCGAAAGAAAATTAAGTAGTTAAAAGTGTTTTAGTCTCTCCTCATTTATTTCAAACCTTAGAAGTGTAAAAGACTGCGCTGCGAGTTGATCCGATCCACAGGAGGTTTCAAGTAGGTCCCCTAAGGAGGTAAAACTCGTGGAAAGAGTTCCTAGATTATGTTGGAAATTTAGTCAAATATTTCTCAAAAGTGTTTGACGAAAAAGAGAGATCCTCTTTTTTTTGTCCTCGGTTCGTATTTCTGTTCTATCCTTGTGTAAATCCTAACCTGTTTGCTACTGGTTGCACTTCTAGTGGAGCAAAAGATGCCACAATCGAAAAAGTATAAAGGACAGTTAGTTCAATGGAGCGTGAGAACGAACTGTTCATGGTTGCTGAGTTTCTTTTAACTTGTACGACACAGTTAGTGTTGTTGAATGAAACCTGTAGAGATGTCTCTTTTAATGTCAAAAACGATTCGTAGTATAGAGTAGAGTTTTTCCAATTATGTTCTGCGGAACACTGGTGTTCCACGGAAAGTTAATAGATGTCCCGCGAGAGCTTGGAATTGTTTTATATCATGCAACGGCTACAAAAAATTAAAACATGTTTGACGGATTAATGCTGTAAAATGTCTAAAAAATTAAATGCTAGATAAATAATTAATTTATTTTTTCTAAATTTTGGGGAAAATGTATTGACTATGTGTTATTACCCCCCCCCCCCCCCCCAAAAAAAAAGAATGCTCCGTTAAAATTTCAGGATTTACGAAGTGTTCAAAGCAGGAAAAGTTTAGGAAACCCTGGTATAGAGTTTTTAACTAACTCGGAGAAGTTCATTTTTCAGTAATGTGTTTCATTTAATGAAGGCTTCTCGCGGAGAAACTTACCAACTGCTAAGAAAAAAGCTAGTATGCAATATATTCAATAACTGCAGTAGTAATGTTAAAATGACACAGAGGAGTTGCATTCGGGATTTTCCACTGGTTTAGTAACATGACCGGTGCTATCAATTATTCAATTTTCATTAAGAGGTAGATAAATAGCAGGGTGAAATGAAAATGCATTATAATTGCATACAAGCAACATTAAAATAAGTAAAGCTGTATGAAAATAACATACTATAATGGCATACACATATCTCCATACTATGACGTAGATATAATATGGGCTTGAAAATACTAAAAGTGTAATTGTACTGGATCCAAAAGTTGCAAAACTTAAAATAATACTCAGAAGTACAAATCCAAAACCTTTTAATATCCAATAAATTCAGTTTTCTTGAAATTGTTGGCAAATATAAGTAACAATTCCCTAAAAAAATCTGTCTTAACTATGTAAAAGTTGACTGCTTTAAAAGATTCTGGCTTTTCTTTATTCAGTACCGAAAATATAGAGATAAAATGAACAGGTCCCTTTTTATTTACCTGTAGATCAAATCGATGAAGTAAATGTAACAACGAAGCCTCGAAGGATTAATTAGCGAAGCTAGTCATTCAGATTGAAATAACAATTGATAGCTATTTCCGTGCGCATTCTCATGGGAACACAATATATTAGGCCAGGGATAAAGTTGTGAAAGCCTGGGATGTTGTACTTCTTTTGAGCATTTATTATAATAGCGTCATGAAAAAATTATGACATACCATTGCATTTCAACTAATACGGATTGCTTGAAAACGTTTGACATTGTTACTCTATAGATTGCACTTTTAATTAGAACAGATGTGGTTGTACATTTTTTGGTTGTTCATGTATCTATTATATTTGCAGGTAGGCGCATTATTTGATGCATCACTAGGATTATGCTTGAAAGAAATAATGAAAGATGTGTAGCAAGCAACAAGACAATTTTTCTTTTGATATTTAGGGGTGGTTGAAGTGGTAGAAATATTACCAAATTCATGTGGAATACCTTTATTGTGCCCTGCATCATTAATTGGGGTACATACAAAGTTTAGTCTTGCTGCCATATCATGAAACATGTATCAGTTCTTGATACATAACAAGGATGCTGGCCCGTTCATTCTTATCTGTTTCTTCCCTAGAGTATCTGCCCTATTACTTCTAGGTTGTTCATTTTAAGCTATGAAATGCATCCAACTGCGGTATCTAGTATCATTTGTTTGATGTTTGTGAAAGAGTGCCTCTTGATGACCATGATAAATATGTATCAGTGTTTCTATTTTGATACGCTGACATTATTCAAAGCATGGGCAGCATTTGTCTATTATGATACAAATTTTGCTACCGATACGGTTGAACTATGCAGTTCTGAAGCTCCTTAAAAGCCTTCAAAAATGCAGAGAAAACCGAGAATCGGTTGTCTAAGATGGTAACCTAGGCGAGTTCTGAGAGGAAGTATACAGCAACATGCACTACTAGATAAAACTAGAATGGCAAGAGCATGTTACTTGTCATTTTTAAAAAACTTCAACTCCTGTGCTGGAAATCACAGGAAAATGTCCTCAGTTTGCATAGAAAAGAATAGCCCTTCCTTCATGCCAAAGCCAGACCACCTTGTTGGGAACATCCAGGTTAAGAAGAAAAAAAAATCAGTCACCCACAATTTTATCTTCGCTACTCTGACCTCACTCCATCAGAATTATTCCACTTTCCTGCCTTGAAGTTTAAGCTACGAGGACAGATATTTTAAAAATTTAATCCTGTTTCTAAGAGGTCGGAGATGCTTCAGAAGATCATTAAAAACGCTTGTGTTAACGTATTTATTCCAGGACTGGAGAGAAATACTGAATACGTGCATTCAAACCGATAATGACTAAACAGAAAAAGAAGATGCATAGTTTCATCCTGAGTGATAAACTGTTTGTGGTTGAAAAATTCACCCGCATTCCATCTTGAACAGACAGTCCTTTTTCTGTAAAAATACCACTCTTCAGCGGAGCATCGGAACCAGGACCAATCTAGCCCACACAGTGAGATACATTGTGCATTCTCGTTAAGTTTGCTGCAGTATCAGGAACATGGAATTCTTGTTTCGTATCAGTATGAGATACTTTAATTCCCCGGAACAGCATACCTGGACATCTGTTAAAAGATACAGAATAGATTAACTAATTTTATTGGAATTCAGTGGGTGGAGAAAGAGGTTAAGGGAGACAGAAAGAGAGGGAGAAAAGGAGGGGGTGAGATATCTTTCCATCATCCATTCTACGAAAAAGAAAATGTGGAATGATAAGATTGCATGTTCAGTCTTTTCATAAATGTGTATAGTTAGTGATACCCATCATTAATGATGAATAAAACTGATTAGCCCTTGTTAACGTACCATAGTGAAGGGAAGAATGATAACTGTTAAGAATTAGAGTACATAATATGAGACAAAATGCCCGATCTTATCAATTTCGAATTGATGGATATATCTTGATTATGGGCTAGATGTGATAATAAATCAAGGTTGATGTAATTTTTTTAATGCGTATTTTTTTAACGTAGGATTACGTTCCTCCATAACGGTCCTTCGGAAAGGAAAATTTCAGACTCTAAAACCGTCCGTCCATCCGTCTTTGCGATTTATAATTTTGGCAGCGCGCCAAACCCAGTGTATCAATTGGACAAGTTAAACAGAAAAGTACCAAGATGCGTCAAAATTTTGACATGCATATATGTATATATATACATACGTACATATATATAGATACATATATACATACAAAAGAGGTCAGTGGCGCACCCAGGATTTAATCTTGGGGGGGGGGGAGGCGAGTTGACCGGATAAAAATATTTATAATGCAAATTCAATATTCATAATGCAATTTTTATTTCTTTTGTGGTGCATGACAACTTGGCCCACCCCCCTGGTGCGCCACTGAAAGAGGTAAGCAACGATAAGTAATCCTACATTAATAAACCACCGTAGTTTCGTTAGAAGAGACTACCTAATTTTTATTTATTTTTATTTTTTAATTAATAATTTTTTTTTTTTATTTTTATTTTTTTTTTGGGGGGGGGGAACACCCCAGGGTTATACTGAGTTTTAACGCTCATAATTTCCATTTGCAAAGGAAATTTTCTAAAATGAATAAGAAAGCAAATTTAAAAAAATCTTTCTTTATTATGGAATACAATTAAAAATTATTTAAATCCAGCTCTACAATCATTGGAAAAATTTTCTCCATAGGATAAAACCGAGCTCAGAGTATCCAACATGGCCCCTTCCCAACTGCCTAAGGTGTAAAGACACCTAGTTGATGTAGGTTGCAATACAAAAAAAAAAATCAAACGTGATCATGTAAATGTTAAATTTATATTTTATGGTTATGAGAGCTCGGACGGAGACGTTACAACAAGGCCTCTTGGCTGAAATATTTGACTTAAGAGCGTATTTCAGACTCTTAATATCTTACCATCTTTCTTAGAAGATTATGAGTTGGAATCCATATATCAAATAAAATCATGCAGATTTCTGGTATCTGCGTCCATTAATTCAGCTCGCGTTCTGAATAATCAGTTTTCTGGAGGAGAAAAAAAAAATCAGCAGAACTCCACGATAGCGCGGCACGAAGACAAACGGATGGTTCAAATCGTGTGATACGAGTTACTGAAGAAAAACTTTCTCAAGCCCGGAATTCAAGGTCAAAGGTTCGAAGGAACTGGCTTGCTTGTAGTTGCGGTCCAGTTATTCGATTATCGCCTCCGCCGTGTGTGAGGAGGAAATAAACGCTTATGAATACGAAATTAAACTGGTCAATGTAAACTAAGGAGATTTTCCCGTACATAAAGGTTAAAAACGTTCTTTTCTTGCGTTACTTAAATTTAGAAAATTCAAAAGGTTGCATAATTTGCAGCCACGTTACATGATCTTTACAATTAGTCTTGTCACTATATTTGATATTTCCTCAATCTACGAAAAATTCTTAAGATCTGCAATCGAAACATTATTAATTAAAAACTGATTTTTTTAGACTTGCGTATTTTTTCTTACCGATTTTTGTACGTATTTTTAAACGCATTTTTGTACCTATTTTTAAACGCATTTTGAACGTATTTTTAAGCGTATTTTGAACGTAATTTTATTTTTTACATTACGTATTTTTAAACGTACACTATCTGCTCAAAAGTATCCGGACGCCCAGTGGTACGGACTCAGAGAGTCCTGCGGCATATATCAATATGATGTTGGTCCTCCTTTTACATCGATGACAGCCTGCACACGTCTGGGGAGACTTTCCACCAGTTTTTGATAGGTGTCCATAGGAATTGACTTCCAGGCGTCCATCACAGCTGAAGTGAGTGCTGGCAATGAGGATAGTCGATTTGGCTCGCTACGTAATCTGCGTTCTAATTCGTCCCAAAGGTGTTCAATGGGATTTAGATCGGGGCTCTGAGAAGGCGAGTCCAGTTTTTGAACACTCATTTCGTCAAACCATGCCTGCGAAAGTTTCGATGTGTGAATGGAGTAGTTATCCTGCTGGAAGAGAAATGGGCCTTCCCCGAAATATTGCCATAGAGTTGGGAGAGCAGCATTGTCCAGAATGTCCACATACATCTCAGAGTTCGTGTTTCCAACCACAGGAACTAAGGAACCCAGGCCAAACGATGAAAAACACCATCACACCATGATGCTGCCACAACCAAACTTGACAATCGACACAATGCAGTCACGTATGAAGCGCTCGCCGGGCATCCGCCAAACCCAGACACGTCCATCTGACTGGCAGATTGTAAAGCGAGATTCATCACTTCAAAGAACATTTTTCCACATGCCCACAGTCCAATGACAGTGAGTTTTGCACCATTGCAATCGACGCTTCGCATTCTGGGGAGTGATGTTCGGCTTGTGAGCGGCTGAACGACTATGGAATCCCAGGTTTTTTAACTCTCGACGCTTTTTAACAGTCCTGCTGCTAGCACTATCGCCCGATGAACTTTGTAACTCCTGAGTGATTTCTATCAACGAGGACTTGCGATTTTGTTTCACTACCCTTTTCAGAGTTCTACGGCTGCGTTCACCAATTTTTTTTCGGTCTGCCACTTCGTTTTTCTGCAGCTTCACTGCCTCGACGTTTCCACTTCACAATTACATCACTCACAGTGGATTTTAGCTTCTGAAGAATGTCCGAAATTTCACGAACTGATTTCCCACAAAGGTGGCATCCCACTATAATGCCTTTATCAAAGTCACTAAGCTCCTTTGACTTACTCATTGTCTCACAAACGCATAAATATGACCTGGCATAGGACCATAGGACCATAGGAAAATGGGTCCTGGCCACTCCCTCAATTGCAGACTTTCAGATGATAAGCAGAGGGGAACCAATAGAAACAGAAAATAGAAAGGAGTAAAGTGATAGGATCGCTGCTAATCCGTGAGTTCATAGTATAGGAAAAAGTGAGTAAGCATCTTGCAGGGCAGTAATGACCTGACAAACCACTACCAACACTTTTATAGCTTTCGGTTACGTATAAAATTACGTCACTTGCCAGATCCACTTCTTTAGGAGCGTGTCCGGATACTTTTGGCCAGATTGTGTATTTTTTAAGCATTTTAATTTTTTTCTACATTATATAAGGTAAACTGATCCAGTTTACTACAAATATTGCCCAATCGAAGAATAAATTCTCTGTTTCACCTAGTATACTTAATGCTTAATCAAATTATAAAGGAATATAGATTTTTCAGTAAAACAAATCTCTGAATTAATGGTAGCACGGAGAAAATAAATGCTTATGAATAAGATATTTTAAGTGAATGGGTAAACTTTGGAACCTTGCCATATGTTAACTTTAAAAAAATATGAACTTCGTTGTGCTGCGGATATAAATCGCTTTTAAAAAGGCTGCAAAGTTTGTCATTAATTTCATAATCGTAATAGTTACTCTCACATATGTATATATATATATATATATATATATATATATATATATATATATATATATATATATATATATATATAACATACACACACATACATGCATAGATATATTGACACGCATGCATACGTTTATACATATACATGCACTCATACACCCATACAGGCTGGCATAACATACACATACATACATGGATACTAAATTATTAATATACGTAAATTTACTAGAGAATAATAAATAAACCCTTGTCTGGTAGCATAAATTTCAAAGCTTTAAAATCTCTTTAACAACAATCTTCAACTAGATCGATAACTTGATTCTATCGCTGTGGTCATATAATGTCTGGGAAGATGAAATACCCAAAACAGCTGCTACTGACTGTTTGATTCTGGTAGTTTCTCTAGTCTGGAATGGTTCTGACAAATACATCAAAAATTCTTTTTTTTCTACTGACTAGTGTCGATATGTATTTCTATTCACTACATTTCGAGTAAAACACCGATATATTTTCTGCTTGTTCTGCCTATTGTTGTATTTTTTTATTAGCGTATTATAAGTATTATAGCGTGCAAAAAACTCGGTTAAAGCAGGTATATATATATATATATATATATATATATATATATATATATATATATATATATATATATATGTATATATTTGATTTTGTGATACTTTCAAAAGGCAAAAAATTGGCTAAAATCAAGATATTTTGCAATTGCTCGTATCACATTAATTTCAAAAAATTTAGTCGAACTGAGTATATGAAATACTCAGTTTGTATTTTCATTGTGTTTATATACCAGTGCACATCTCAAGTGGTTCAGGATTTTAATAGTACCAGCAGAAAGTGTGGCCTATAGCATTTATTTTAAAATTTAAATTAAACTGTTATTATAGACAAATAGACATTTTCACTAGACTTTTATTTTGTAAAACATTCATCTCTGCTATCAATATATTGAAATTCCTTTTAAAAAGAATTTGCAGCCGTTATGCATTAGTACAAAGCAACAGCGACTCCAAAGGGGGAGCAGTAGGGGCCCCCCACCCCCCAAAAAAGCCCGGCTTTTTTTTCATAGCGTAAATAATAGCCGGGCTATTTTTTAGGTATAATCCTTTAAAATTGTATAATCGGAAACTTAATATTAAATGAGTTTAAATTTAAAATGAGAGGATGCTTATTGCTTACATATATATATATATATATATATATATATATATATATATATATATATATATAACACTAAGAGCCGGCGTTGCCTCCCCCCAAATCTCTTGACTCGAGCGCCCCTGGTACAAAGGGTGTGCTAAATAATTTTTACAGTATAATTCTTTCTTATGTATGGCAAAGATAGCTACAAGAAATCAATCGCACAAGTTTTTCACTTTTTTATGCGATGATTTTCTAAGAAATACTTTATTGGAAAACAGCGCCATTTCACGTTTATCTTGTGCATTGTTAACCTAAAAGATACAAAGGTACAAAAAAACAAAAAACTGAGTGTGAAAACGAGCTAAGATTTCTCTGTCTGACAACCAGACTAAAAGGGCTGTTTAACAAAAAAAAAAAACAGCTTAAAATCGATGGGATCAAAGTATTTGCAAAAGCAGAATAAAATATCCTCTATGTTTATTCAGAAAAAGTACAAAAGCTGTTTACAAAATTTTTAGAGCTATAAAAAGTCGCAGAGCTATCGGTTTACAGGAATCATTTTCATTTAATGTTGTATATAAAAGAAAGGAAACAATTCCATATATTTTTTTTTTCTATGGTAACGGATCAGCTTTCATCCTTTGAAACATTAGTTAAGGCTAGCTTTAAAGCCGCTCTTTAAGGTGTTTGTTATCCGTCATATTGTATTTGTTTAACTCAATGTTGGTCTAAGGAGAAAAGTTTTTGACTGAATGTCGACTTACATTTGAAGATTTTCTTAAAAACAGTTATACCGCGTAATAGAGTGAGAAATTCTTTACATGTATATAACTTTCATTTTTATAAAAGACTTCTGTTAATATTTTTAAAATTTATATTATTCAGAAAAAAATGTGGTATGCTTTGGTTAAACAGAAATAATTTCCTTTTGATGGACTATTCTGAAAAAAATAAATAAATTGTGCGGTCGGGGGACCCCCGTCAAGAACGAAGTTCCTTACGTTATTTTTTCAACTCTAAACGTGATTTAATATGTAGATTTCTATTGATTATATTAGTGTATTTTTGTCACTCCAAAAAGCGCAGCCCTCTTTTATTAAACCAACTCTCTCTCTCTCTATTTTATTAAAATTAAAAATTTTAATATATAAATTAATTATTTTTATTAAAATAAAAAATTTTAATATATAAATTAATTATTTTGATTTAGATGTTACCTAGCATAATTTTTAATCTGATTAATTTTACTATTTAATCACCAACAAAAATAAATTAATGACACAATATAAATCCCGTGTGAATTAAAACAATAACAAACAATAAGTTTAAACAGAAAGACGCGATTCCATAGGGACGGTATAAAATCTTTCAAGTAAAGCATTTACAACTGGTCGAAGTTTATATAAACGATCATGCTGAGGGTCATCATGTGGTGGTTGTTTACTGTTGTCATTAAAATGTAGAAATTCTCTTATCTTTTCAAAGCGTTTTAATGACATACATTCTTTTATTACATCATTGCCTATGGCAGGTGACCAATATGCCCTAGTGTTTGGTACATGTACAAAAGACATCATTATACAAATACCAATGTATTGTTTAATTTCTAAATTCGTTTCAATGACACACTTTTCTGGGGTTTTTTGCACACTGAATAAATTTGTTTCTTGAACTATATGCTCAATCAAATATTCTGTAAAAAGATAACTAAATAAATTTAGAGGTGTGTTTAAATTCATAATTTCAGGAGCGAGATTCTCGTCACCACGGAATAAAATTTGATCATCATTTAGAAGTAAATTAGTTTTCTTCCAGTTGATTGCAGGCTTTGTTCTCCCTATATTATTTCTATTAGTTTTTGGCATGTTCCCACCATTAGGCAGATCAAGAACATCGCTATTATCAAATAATGATATCTCATCTTCCGACTCACCACTACCATCAAAAATTTCATCACAAGCTTTGTTTGGTTTATAATTAGGATCACCTGTGGTGCCATCGGTTTCTGACTCAGATCCATCTTCACTATGATCACTCCACGATCTGTTCATAAGTTCCTCAATTTCTTTCTGTGTTAAAAACTTTCTTCCCGCCATCTCCTAAAAAAATGCCGTAAGCACACCATGTATCATTTTTGATACATAAAATTGAAATCATACTTGATTTTTTTATAAAAGATTAAAGAAGTATTTTATTAATAGTTATTATAAAAGCTACGTACCTCTAAAATATATTTATAAAACTTTCAAAGATGAAAACTGACTTTAAAATACTGAAAATATAGTAAATACTAAGGCAGGTCTGGTATGAATTGAACGGCTATCTTTTACTGAGATCGCAGTTGTATTCCTGCTGCCATCTATACTACGAAAATGTAACTAACAGTGATTAAAAGCTTTGCTATGATGTTTCAAAATTAATACTATGTACACAAGTGGATAAAAAATATTGCTTTTGAATATAAAGGGGAAAAATAACTCATGTATCAAATTTGAAACAGTGTGCAGTGAAGGGTTTTGAAATTGCCGGTAGCGCTTGTGAGGGGATTTGAACCGGGGACCTCTGCAGTACTGCGGAGCATCGGACTGCAGTCCGATGCGGTAACCACTCAGCCACAGAGTCGTTGAGAAAAAGCTTTTATGAAGGTGCTTAATGCTTTTTCGTTACGTGACGATTCCTGCCAGTTCACTCTACTGTAAGCCTGTGGTCTGTACGCCTGTGTGGTGCTACTGTAAGTCTGTGGGTTCGAATCCCACTCTTGGCATGGACGTTTGTAGCCGTTCGGAATCGGCTTTAAGCAGTAGGTACCGTTCTAATTAGTAGGCTATAAGCAGTCTAATTAGCCCCTCGTGTAGCAAAAATCGGCCGTAGCACTCCAAACCAAACCAAACTAAACCAAATCAAACTTAGAGCTTCTTGCATTCAGCAAACAAGATGAACGTATACTGTCCAAAAAAAAAAAAAAGTAAACCTCTTACCCCTTTGGAAAAACGGGTAAGAGTTCTAGGAAATGTTTCTAGATCTCTTAGCCCCCTTAACATTGGCCTGCCAAGTTTTCTAGGTCACTATAAATTATGCGATGCCTAAACAGAGCTCCCAAATATTACGTTATCTATATTTACATGAGTCAGATAAAAATGTAAAATATTTTCTGAATTCACGAATAAGATTATTGGAGCTCGTTGCATTTAGTAAACAAAAAATAAACTTAAAGTTGAGACTATATAAGAAAAGGAATGTGTCGGACATAACAAAATCATATTTATTATCTCTTATTTTTTAGCTCAATAATTCTTTTAAAATAATTATTTACGACTAACTAAGCGCATTAGATTTTAATTGCATATTTTATTAATTTTCTGAGCTTTATTATTGCGAGCTTAAATTAATTTCCCTTTAAAACTGGAACAAATAAAAATTTATATTTATCTCGATTAAAATGCATCTATAATTTAGTTAATGTCTTGACTATATTTTATTCATAACATTTTAAAGTACTGATAATATTTTAAAGAGATTAGATAATATTTCAAAGTGAGTGGACATTTTAACTTCCAATTCAATAAATTTTCAAAAAACTAAATTTTTTAATTTCTAGTGGATAAATTTGAAATTTGGTTTTGGTATTAATAATAATTTAAAATAACTATGGGGTAAAATTTGTAGTATATCGAAAAATTATTAGTTTTAATTTATATTTAAAATTTGAAACTGCTATTAATATAATTGAAATTTTGCATACGCATTTCGTTTTCATGCAGGAGATTTATTTCTGAGAAAATGTTCATTTAATAGAATCAAACATAGTGTTTAATGTAAACGTTCATTTTATTTTAAAAGCAAATTTTTCCTGCATTTTAACATTTTCTCCGTTCAAAATAACTACCTTCCAACTGAATACACAATTGCAAGGAAATTTCTTCACTTTCGCATTTCAAATTGCTTACATTTATATTTAATTGTGCATATACAATAATGATTATCAATTTGAAAGTAATAAAGATAATTAGAAATAAACATGAAACATTTGAAACATATGAAGCACGAAGCTTTTTAAAGTAAAATAACGCCGTGAAAAATGTTTCTTTTCTCGCTTTGTTAACTGCATTATAATGTCAGACATGAAGTCTGCTCATTATTTGTGTATTTGGTCATATATATATATATATATATATATATATATATATATATATATATATATATATATATATATATATATATGTATATATATATATATATGTATATATATATATATATATGTATATATATATATATATGTATATATATGTATATATATATATGTATATATATATATATATATATATATATATATGTATGTATATATATATATATATGTATATATATATATATATATATATATATATATATATATATATGTATATATATATATATATATATATATGTATATATGTATATATATATGTATATATATATATGTATGTATATATATATATATATATATATATATATATATATATATATATATATATATATATATATATATATATATATATATATATATATATAGGGTGAACCAAAAGTCTTGCCCTGATTATAAATATTTATAGTGCTCAAACTATTATAATTAGACCTATGTTTGTTTGGATATATTGTAAGAACTGTTATAAATTTTTTTATAAGACCATTTACCTCAGTAAATTTTAACGTGTGCCCCCTTGGTAGCTCGGAGAATGTCGAAGCGGTATTCCAGTTCCCGCCAAGTGTTATTTAACATGTCTTCTGTTGCAGTACACACAGTGCATGTTTCGTCTAGGAAATCACGCACTAAAGATCCCCAGAGTGGAGGTGCGCCATCTTTCTGAAAAAGTTGCAATAAGTCTAAGTAAATGTTAGGGGTAACGCTTTTTGGGCTTTCTCTTCAATCGACGCCATTCCGGCCGAAAATGATGTCCTCCTTTCAAATATTCCCCTGAGTCCCTCTTGAAGGAGCACTCGCGTCATTTATTGCACGAAAAAATTACTACTAAAAGTGACCTATCCAACGATACAAAAGTTACATTATTATATTAAACGGTTATTTTGTAATGAATTTTTATAATCAGGGCAAGACTTTTGGTTCACCCTGTATATATATATATATATATATATATATATGTGTGTGTGTGTGTGTGTGTGTGTGTGTAACGAATTTGGAATCAGAGGGTAAACATTACGGCTGGCGATGACTTGGGTTGCGATCGTTGGCTTGTTTGGTTATTTAGTCCATTCAATACAGTTCAATTTACTCGAGTACATTACTGATGGTCATTACTGATACTTAGTTGAGATTGATATTTACAATGAATATAAAGAGTTGAAGACTAGTCAGCTCTTTATATTCATTGTGTGATAATTAGAAGTGCGATATACAATGGAGACGTTGTTTGACTCGGCTAGTTCAAACCATTACATGATGCCCTAGTCGCGCGCAGTTAGACTCCTACACCAGGACAAAAGAAAATTAGTTTATTTTTGCCACGTGATCATATATGGTGAAATATGCTACATTAACAGCTAGGCGCAACAAGCACAGGCATGGTAGGGACAGCCATAAGTTGAAATGTTAAAGTAGATTTGGTAGAATAATTTCGATATATATATGTACACACACACACACACACACACACATATATATATATATATATACATACATATATATATATATATATATATATATATATATACATACACATATATATATATATATATATATATATATACATACATATATATATATATATATATATATATATATATATATATATATACATATATATATATATATACATATATATATATATATATATATATATATATATATATATATACATACATATATATATATATATATATATATATACATATATATACATATATATATATATTATACATATATATACATATATATATATATATATATATATACATATATATATTATATATACATATATATATATATATACATATATATATATATATATATATATATATATATATATATATATATATATATATATATATATATATATATATATATATATATATATATGTGTGTGTGTGTGGACATTGTTAAAAAAAAGAAATAGAAGACTTAGAGTTTTTTTCGAGGATTCACTTTGCATGCGGGCCCGGGTTCCCTTTCCCCGGTGCTTAGCATCGCAGGTGATGAAGTGTTGTTACTTTAACTGTCGAGGAACAGTTGAGCTTGCCCGGGAGTTTCCCGAAGAAATATGTCGTTTAGCGGAGCAGAGTTCCGGTTGATGTGTCCCGGTAATCATAACCTCATGATCCTGATACGAGAGTTTGTTTTGCTGATGATGAGAATCAGCAAAACAAGGCAGCAACCAATAAATGTTCTCAATTATTTATTGGCTGCTGCCTTCACCAATAAATAATTGAGAGTAGGTGTGGAGAGAATTGCGCCTTCACATTGGAGTTCCTATTGAGTTGTCTCGGAGATTAGAAAAGTTTTCGATTGAGAGAGCTTGAGGACATCAAGTGCCTGACAACTACCCCCATCTTTTGAAAAGCGCGGAAGAAACATACGATAGATGCCCACGACAGAGCTCAGAAGCCCACAACAGCCGAAAGATGTGGAATGCCTGCTACCCGAGAAAGAAGAAAGGAGACCCCATGCCCGATGGTAGCATCGCCACCCATGTTCCAGTGCGGTTAGCATCCAATTGAGCGAGTGTTAATCATTTTTTCTTGATCAGACCCAACCTCGAAAATTTGAATGATTGAGTGCGGGATCAATGTTTGTTTTTTAAATATAGTTTTTGAGAGAGAGTAGTTCTTGTCCGTAGGTAAAATAAATAAATTTATGCTCCCTGAATCCAAAAAGTGTAGGTTTAATTAAATACATGTCATTCGATATGAATCGAGGAGAAAATGCTAAAAGATTAGTAAATTGTGTAAATTGTGTACGAAGATTCGGTGATTCGGTTTTTGAGTTAAATTGTAAATAGATAAGGTTGTAAATAAATTAATTTTATTTTGTTACACTGGAGTCAGTCATCTTTGTTTTGTGTAGTTGATCTAAGGAAGGTTTTAGAAGCAAAGTTTGTTTGACCTGTTCGGTTGTAAATCTGTCTTGAGCTTTGGGTTGTATTTAACCAAATAAATCTTAAGAACACAACGCACCCAAATACCTATTGCTGGGTGGTTCTCGGCTCTAATCTAGCCGTTTACTGGATTTAGAAGATTTAGTTTAAAAGTTTTAAACATGATCGTATTAAGTTTCCTTATCCGCAATAACCTTAACTATCCATAATAAATTTACCCACGTTCGTTACCCAGCATGTAAATAATTATTACTTGGTAGAAAAGAGACACAACTAAGATTTTAAATAAGCTTAAATGAATGGAATTTATTTGTATATGTTTTCACTAAAATTTACATATAAATATTTGATACACTTTATAGATACATATTAAAACACTTTTAACAACCATGAATAACAAAACACTTTCATTAAATTAGCTAAAAATTAAATAAAAATTATTTGGGACCCTTTCCGTATCACTCCATGAACATGAATCAAAAGACGGACTTACCCCATTTCAGCTGGGCTGATGTGCATCGGTTGTCCATGTTTAAACTCCTAGGAAGAAGAAGTCAGCTATCAAAAAATCGTCTCTCTCCCCGTTTTTTTGCCCTGCATAACTTTTTATAACTTTTAATTTTCTATACCACATTTCTATTTTCCAATAAAATCATTTCCCCCTCCTTCTTAATCTAATATCAGATCGCCTTTTTCCAGACTCCGATCTCTAGTGGTCCAGAATTCTTCTTTATTATATTTTCTCATTTCCAATTGGATCTATCTGCTGTATGCATTTATTTCTACCGCCGCCGTATCACCTGACCAGGGCCCATCTGATCCTGAAACATCTGGACGGAACTAACAATATCTTCCCTCCAAAACATCAAATGGTGTATACACATTGGACAGAGTTCTCTCCCCGACTCCTGTCATCACTTAGTCACGGTAACATTAGACACGGTATTTAGAACCAACCCCCTTCCCGCTCTTTGATCTGGTGTGTCCCCCGACCCCGCTCGACACCATTTGACCCGCTGACCCCACTCTCTTTCTTTGATGGACCGCCAGAGGAGGCGATCCGGCGCATGGAACAGAGTACAGAGAGACATAAATCACTGGCAGATGCAGAGAGCCCTGTGCCAGTCTGTATGCGCTATAACACTTTATTCCCAAAGCTAAAATCTTTACAATACTTCTTCTGGCCATATAATAATGTTTTTCAATTTGTTTTCAATGTTGCGTGAGCTCAATACCACAAAATCCTTTTCTACACTTGTTTACAACACCTTCCTTTTAAACCTACCGTTTTCATAAATATGATTTAATTACCCTTTACCTGACGGCGGCATCCGAAACCCCCCTTTCTTTACGGGAGAAACCACCTATTTATTAAACTGCCCTTGTAAAATTTTATCGCTATATATGAAATTCACCTTCCTTAAAATATTGCTTTCAAGATTCTATATTCATACAAACTCTTTCCTGTGCTTTTATGCCTTCTTACAAAACCCCTCTCTTGCACAAAAAGTGACCCACCTGCTTTATTCTGCAAAACAGCCTCAAAATTCTAAGCGAATGTAGCTTTTACTTTGGTAGACTGAAAGGTCTAGCAATGCACACAAAAATCCCAGAAAAAGAAAAAAAAAAGAAAAAAAAATTGTAAGTCCCTATTGTTCGACCGAATGACTGAATGGATGAGGACCCAAATATTAATAATAAGCATCACAAATAAATATAGCACACAAATACTTGGTTATAGAGGTATAACAAAAAAAAACTAACATTTCTCCCCCCAGTTGTGAAGGAAAAGAAACTTTAAATATAAATTAGCACTAACATAAGAGAATATAGAGAAAGAGTATAGCACACAAGATTCGTAAAATAAGTCAAAACCTAAAAGCAATAGGCATTTGCGTACAAAGAATAATCATAATAATAAAAAATTGAGCATATAAAGTAAGGTAAAGAAAGCATAAGAATGATGTAAACATTACGCAATAATAATATATTTTAAGGCCAAAAAAATTAGATAAAATAGTGATATAAAGGATTAAAATTTATATATATACATAATGCACGATAAAGCAAAGGGGAAAAAATAGATAAGATAGTGATCTAAAAGTAAATAAAAAAAATTCTAAATAAAGCACCCTCAAAAGAAAGGGGTGTTTGATGAACATCTGGAAGTACATTTATCTTGATCTACAGCAGCAAGTGATAATTGTCGAAAAGACTGTGATCACTATGCAAATTATAAATAAAGATGATCCGACGATTTTCAGAAACAATAGTGAAGTGTTTAACGCTGGTACGTGGAACCAGTCAAACATTGTATCAGTCGACGAAGAGCTGGAAGAACTTGTATAGTTTAGATTTAGTCGTTGCAGTTCAATTAGATGTTTTGGAGGGAAGATTTTGTTAGTTCCGTCCAGATGTTTCAGGATCAGATGGGCCCTGGTCAGGTGATACGGCGGCGGTAGAAATAAATGCATAGAGCAGATAGATCCAATTGGAAATGAGAAAATATAATAAAGAAGAATTCTGGACCACTAGAGATCTGAGTTTGGAAAAAGGCGGTCTGATATTAGATTCAGAAGGAGGGGGAAATGATTTTATTGGAAAATAGAAATGTGGTATAGAAAATTAAAAGTTATAAAAAGTTATGCAGGGCAGAAAAACGGGGAGAGAGACGATTTTTTGGTAGCTGACTTCTTCTTCCTAGGAGTTTAAACATGGACAAACGATGCACATCAGCCCAGCTGAAATGGGGCAAGTCCGTCTTTGCACTTCTGTTGTTTTGGGCAGTACAATCTTTTTCTAATTAAATTTTAATTAAATATCCCTTAAATGATACATGCCTTTACATGTTAATCCGGTGAGGACCCAATTTGTTATTTGAAAGAATATTAATCATTTTAGCACATTATTTATTATTCATGTAGTTATTTGAATAATCATTTTAATACTGTAATTTAACTGTTTATTTGTGTAATAAATATTCGCTGTGAATTTGTAAATATTGGTCCTCATCATTTATAAAACATTTAAGTTGTGTCTATTTTCTCTACAGTGACTTACACGCTGGGATTAAAAACGAACCTGGGTAATTAGTAATGGGTAATCAGTAATCAGTAATCAAACCCTGTGAATATTTTAACTTTAGTCTTATAAGACTTTAAACGGCACAAAACCCACTTTTCCACCCAGCACCTATTACTTATAAATAATTTGTACTAACCCAAATAATTTACGAATCACGCCCAAAAAATAAATATTTGAAGACTGGCAACACGACAATTATTATTACATACATAAATATCTGTGTTTATACAGTCTCAACCATTTTAGGCATCTATGTTTGTAGCCTTTCGAAGCCGGCTTTTAGCAGGCTGATTTGCCCTCGTGTGGCAAAAGATGATCGTTCAACTCTCAGCCAACCCCCAAAACTCTTTTGACCTCCACGCTCTTGCACAGTCACGAACTTGAACAATTTTTTTCCGAATTTGACTGCGAGTTGAGAGTCTTTCTGATGAGATATGTTCCTTACAACGAAAATAAATAAAGTTTTGTTGTCACACCAGGCTTTTTAACAATCCTCCAGCCTTAAAAGGTCTTCAAGTCTAAAAAGGTTAATTGAGAGCGATACCTTCAACGTTTGCTGCAGATGGTCTAAGTAGATCGGAACCTACACTTTTAAGCTTATTCCGAACGGCTACAAACAACCATGCCAACACTGTGGCTCGAACCCACAGAATCTGGAAGCGAATGCTAGCGCACCAGCCATTTGGCCATAATCCGACGCCAAGTAAAAAGAAGAGCTAAGTCATCCGGAAATTTAATTAATTTAATTTTTCCTCTTCCCAGCTAAGAAAAGGGAATTGTAGCGTACTGGAAAGATATGGTCTTATTTATTCCCGAAACCATCAGAATCGCTTGGAAAACACAGCTGCGTGGTTTTCAAAGAATGTGTTGTTCGGTTCCAAGCCACTAAAGCTGTCAGCCGATAATCTGCCGGCAACTGCCGCCCCCCTCGACCCCTTCTGAAAAATCCAGACATTGAAAACAGACGCTTCATAGATCCCTCACAGTGGAGACGTGTTTTTACTAGGCTCCTGTGTTGTTGGGCCGAAAATGGGCCCTGGAGCGTGTATCTGTAAATCTGCACCCAAATTAAGTGAATTTGTCGAAAACGTCTAATGTTTAATTTTTTTCTTGTAAATAAATTGTTAAGTTTGTTTTAAAAATTTGGCCTTCGTTTGTTAATTAGAACTCTGTCATTAGATGGATCAATAGTTATGAAATGGAATTAATGCAAAATGCCTCAGAGAGAATAGCCTTACTACTTGTCGTGACGCCACAGAATGTTAATGAAATTTAAACCAAACTCTGCTAAGTGTAACTGAAGTTATTTAATATTTTTCCCATTCTAGCACTCTGGGGCTCCGAGCATTTACGTATCGAGAAAACTCATAATCGAGGAACGTAAAAACCGCTTTCTACTGTTTCAGTTTTGTGGAGTAAGATAAATTAAGTGCAAGTCCTCCGGAAGCATTCACAGGCTTCGAATTATTTTTAACGCTTCCTGTTCCTGAAGCGTTTTCCTAAGCTAAAATAAGTAAAAGATATCCAAGTAACACTTGGCTCAAAGAAAGGTCAAGTGGATTATAGCTTTATCAGTGAAGAACGAAACGTGTCAACTCGAATGACGAATATTTTTTTTTTTTTTTTAAACAGAAAGTACTTTTTTGATAAAGTTTGAGATAAAGTTTCTAACAAAGATTCGAACGTGTTACAGATTTTTTCCCCCATTCTTATTTAAGATTTTTATTTATTATGTTGTTATTCATTTAATGTCCGGGGTTTTTTGTATTCTCCGAATTTATCATCAATCTCGCTTCAAGTGGAAGGCTTTTTAGCGATTGCTATATTTTTGTAGCTTTTTTTAATAATTTTTTTCTTATCTAAAATTGTTTTCTGTTTGTTCTCGATGCAATCAATCTTAAATCTTTTTATCCATTTGAATCAAATTTTACTTGGTTTCAAATCGTGATTAATGCTGTTATATTCCAGGCTGGTTGTTGTGCGTATGCCAATGATCAACATTAAAAAATTAAATATTTTTATACCACCACGAATTATTATAAATGAGTGCATTTTATTTTTAGTTAGTGCTAGGCTTTTCTACTGTATTTTAAAGTTATTTTATTCTGGCTTCTTTTTGGCTGTTTTTACACTGATGCAATTTATATATATACTAGTTGGTACCCGTCAAAACATGATGGCTAAATAGTAAATAAATGTACTAATACACAAATTATACTCAACACATCATTGCCAAATGCTGAAAATTATAAAAATGCGCAGAAACACATTAATGTATTTAAGCTGCCTCGTGCTTAAAGAGTATCTAAAGCCAGATTTAAAAATGTCACTGAGCTTGCGTAGAAAGCAATTTTTTTTTAATTGTAAATTATCGCTAATTAAACAGTGCGAAATAGACAATTTCCATGAGGTGTAATCTTATATTTCACAAACATATTTATAATAAAAACAAAAATGGCAGAGGGAGATCTCGAGAGACTCCTCGGAATAAACGTGTTTATGACTAAAACATGTCACTGAGCATGCGCAGAAGCAGTGAGTTTTTAAAGGCAGATTTAAACATGCCACTGAGCATGCGTAGAAATCAATTTTTTAATTGTAAATTATCGATTAATTAGTAGAAATTGCGGTTACAAAAACCAAATTTGACAAATGTACAGATTACAATCCTTCGTTTAAGACCAAAATGAAGTAAATTGATGCAGTAGTTTTCTCTCACGGACTGCCCAAAAAGTCGGCTTAGCAAATTAAATATATAGATGATATATATTATGCATATATCACATAGTATAACCGAAAGATTATATTATGTCAGCCGTATACTTCTGATATAATGCAATCTTTTCATACAAGGAAAATTATGTGAATTTTTCTCTCACGAACTGCCAAAAAAGTCGGCTTAGCAACTTAAACATATAGATATACAGTGGTACCTCCACTTACGAGATTTTTGTGATACGAGCAGTCTCTCGGCTATTTTCTTTACCTTGAGTTGCGAGCTGAAATTCGGGTTACGAGCCAGCTTCAGATACCCCACCGAAAGTTTCCGGAACGAACGCCATGTAACGTTCTCGTCAAATGAGCACACGAGAAAACATATAATATTTACAACCTTTATGTACAATTTTTATACAGTTATATACAGTACTGTTATTCTAAGACTATCTTCCAGTCTTAAACCGAAAGATAAAGGGCCTGTTCACATAGGAGTCCGTTGCGCTTGCGTTGCGTTAAGGAAAAGGTGACGTTGAGACGAAAATAAACCAATCATGGGCGTTAAAAATTTCATTGCTAATCGTTTGGAGGCATATGATTGGTTTATTTTCGTCTCAACGTCATCTTTTCCTTAACGCAACGCAACGCAACGGACACCAATGTGAACAGGCCCTTACTCTCAACAATCATCACACGGGGCAACTTGATCTGCCCACACTTGACTCGCCCTCGAAAAACCAAACGGTGTCCAACCTCCCATTTCAAAAACATACTGAAAGGAGGACAATTTTTTTTTATCTCATTGGACAATATTTTATCCAAAACCTCTGCTGATGAAAATGAGGAAAGCGGGGCGAAAATAGCAAAAATCAGCGCATAAGATTGAATGATTCAGTTAATCCTTTCTTCTCTACCTCCGTCAGTATCTTCAAGTTGTCTGATCTCCACGGTAAATGCTGTACATTATACTTAATAAAACCAGTTTATAGTCTATTGTATTGTGTTTTTTATATAATATGTTATTTGTACATGCATTTTTCTTATTTAAGAACATGTAACAAAGAACTGCGGTGTTTCGAGGGGTGAGGGGGGCGGAACGGATTAATGACCTTTCAATTCTTTTCAATGGGGAAAATTGATTTGACATACGAGTAATTTGAGTTACGGGCTCCGTCACGGAATGAATTAAACTCGTAAGTCAAGGAACCACTATCTATCTATCTATCTATCTAACTATCTATCTATCTATCTATCTATCTATCTATCTATCTATCTATATATATATATATATATATATATATATATATATATATATATATATATATATATATATATATATATCTGTGGCTTGGTACAAGAAGTGACTACGTTATTTTTTTCCAAGATGACTTTGTTTGCTTATGTCACTTTAAAAAATATTATTTTCAATAAGAAGTATCCAAGTCTGTCCGATGCTTTAAAAGAGTTTTCTAAACCATTGTACAGACTTGGGTAGTTCTTACATCGAAAATAATATTTTTTTAAAGAGATATAAGCAATAAAAGTTGTATTGGACAAAACTGATATATATA
>OU015490.1:249805642-249853142 GCA_907164885.2 Dolomedes plantarius
CCCAACCAAAATGGTTACAAGGCACAATCAACCAGACACCCAAACTAGCGACCACCGACCCACCCGACCACCAACGGACACGCCATGACCACACAACAGGAACCAGTCGGTCAAATACATACTAATTAAATTAGGAGAAAACAGTAGGCAACGCTGCCTAGCCAACACCAAGCAACGCCTGAGTGCAAGCCCAACCCAAACGCCAGAAAGAAACTCTAGCCACATTAAAAAAATTTTTTTTCCTCCCTACCCCAAAGCCAAACCCAATACAGCAGTAAAGCAATTCTGATTTTCGATTAACTAACTAATTGCCACAACTAACTCAAGGGAGCACAAACTAATTAACAGAACCCGCTTACAAGGAGAACAGCCACCAATTCAAACCTTTGGCAACAAAAAACACTTCGACAAATAGCGATCCCCAGTGCATACCACGTTTGTATTTAGGCATGGGTGCCCGCACCCATGGCTAAATACAAACATACTAATCTAGACAAAAGAACTAGTGCCCAAACACGAGAATACCAGGGAAATACCCAGTATACACTGACAGAACCTCCGAGGGCCGAACTCGGGAACTGTCACACTCCTGACCAAGCCGATAGCACCACGCCACCCCGATGATGCAAAACCCACAAAATAAAAACAATGTGAGAGCCACACAAACCGCAACGACCCCTAATGTGATAAGACAGCATCCAAGAGGTCACTCACCACCTTACGAACATATTTCTTACAATTATAGTCATTAAAAAAGATTTCTAGGTAAAGGAAAAAAGAAATAAACAAATAAAAGAACCTTGACCATTGACAAAGGGCAATGTATTTTAACTTATATTAATTTTTCGATCTTTGCTTCCTACAATAACTATTTTTTAAAAGTTGCATCAAAGATATTCATTTTTTTACGGAGTAGGATGTTAATATATTAGCAAGAGCGGAAAAATGACTGTATTTTTAATGCAATCAGAATGTACTAAAATAATAAACAGGAGTTATATACCCCAATAAATAAAATAAATGTAATGTTCATTTTGAATAAGAGAGAACCCTTAAATGTCTGCAGTAATGTTTGCAGTTGGTTGTCAATTTAAGAAGGTAGAATTGATGCATATGTATAGCATTTCATTACTTGAAACCCAAAACATCTCAACATAAAATATTTGATGTGACTTAATGGAAGCTTTAAAATTACCCCTTTTTTTACGTTTCAGATTCCTTTTCATTCTGTGTTCATATTAGCTGCAATATCGTTTTTCTAGATTGAAAACAATATTACGAAATATTTCGATTTTTTTTCAGAGAGTTCTTGAAGAAATTTATGATAATATACAGTGGTACAGCGAAATAGACAAAATAGGGCCAGAATTTTGGATCGTATTGTTATACATACCATAGCAAAAACACCATGTAATTAATGTTTTCATAAGATACTGAACTCTCCCCCTCTTCGAAATGTTTATCTGGCATTTTACTGTAATAATAATACGGGATTTGTTCTAAAAATTACCCGAAGAAAGAAAAAATATCAGGTAGTCTCTTTTAACGAAACTACCGCGGGTTACTAACGCAGGATTACTTACCGTTGCTTACCTCTTTTGTATGTATATATGTATGTATCTGTTATGTATATATGTATCTATATATATGTATGTATGTATATATACATAGATACACATATACATAACAGGACATACATACATATGTATGTCAAAATTTTGGCGCATTTTGGTACTTTTCTGTTTAACTGTTTACTGCTTGCCCAAGCGATACAGATTGGGTTTGGTGAGCTGCCAAAATTATAACTCGCGACGCAGGACATCTGAAATTTTGCTTTCCGGAGGACCGTTAGGAAGGAACGTAATCCTACTTTTAAAAAGTCACTAAGTCTGCTAAAATTTCACTCTTATTATGTAACACGAAATTGAAGAATAATGAAAATTTGTTTAAGATTAAAATATTTATGCATATAACTGATATATAAAGTAACAATATACAAAGTATACTTTAATGATTTATAAAGTATACTTTATTTATCAGTACTTATATATAATGTATACTTCGAGCTGTACAGTGTGCTGTCACAAAACTACATTTCTACGAAATATTCTTTTACCAATTCAGCGAAATTTACCGGTGTATATAACACTTTAAAATCGAGTAATTAATCTTCGTATCTTTGTCTTCAGTATAAATTACGTCTAATGGCGTAAATAATAATTACGATAATATAATGCAGAGAGAAATTTGATGTAATTACTGAACTAAGACTTGTTATCTTCATTAATGTTATAACTATTACGAGACTGAATGATTGTAATTACTAATAGAATTCCAACCATGAATTAACGGAATTAATGATAGTGCAAACGAAGAGAAACTTAATTTAACCATCTTTTACTGTGACGCTCTTTTGAGCAAAGTTTGCTAGTATGTACATAAATCTCATTATTGGTATGGTGCTTTAAATAACCATGCATTATTTCATCTCGGTTATAATGAGTAACAGGATTAGTAAAATAATGTAATAAATGGTGGTTCTGAATATAATATACAGTTATATAATAAACAGTTTGAACAACATAATGTAATAAATAATTTTACTGTAATGTAACACAATTTTTCCTGTGCTGTGCTCTATAAATTATGGTTAAAATAAATATTAAATTGCTAGATTATGTATAAAAAATTATACATCTGTCAAACGAATCGGTGACTGTGTATTTGACAGTTGAAATAGTTATATAAAAATGAAATGCGATAAAACAGATAAAAAAAACTAACTTAGTAAACCTCTTTGGCTATGAAATTCACGTAAAACCAAATATTTCTCAGTGTATAATCAAAATTTTGTCTGTCTGTCTATTCATTCCTTATAAAATCTTTAATCATATGACCAATCTCTGCGAAATTTTGCATAGACACATTCTAGTACCCTACGAAAACTGTAGGCTATCTTAAATTGGCCTCCCCTACCTGTTTCAGACGATTTTCTATCTTAGATATTTCACTGTGACCGTATAAAGTTCTTAGCTTTTCTTGAAATTGTTTTCTCCGTATTATAAGACAAAACGACATGGTTCAATGCAGGAATGTCAGCAGATGGCTTGGTTTCTTAAGTTCATCTGTGTTGCTTGCTGTGAATCAATTTCATTATGTTATAGTTTGATTTTTACACGCTCATAAAATGCGGATATTTCTGATCGGAGATGAACTATAGGTAGTTTACTAAAGAATTTTCGATCGATCCTACTCAAATTTGTATTATATATTTTCTGATAATTTTTACACTCCTCTAATAACAAGATTCCCCACAATTCATCATTACGCTAAAATACTTTGCAAGCTCATTTTAATTGTTTTTGAACGGTTGAACGATTTAAATGCAGTATTCATAACTCCCAATACTATAAGTTAAATAGCTAACTGTAAAAAATGTAAAAAAGCTGTTAGACTTAACAAAAAATTAAAGTATTGAATATCGTCAATGAAACAAATTTAATATACAGTAAAACCTTGTTTATCCGGACTAACTGGGACCATAGGCAATCAGGACAATCGAAAATCCAAATAATGCTGGTAATATGGGTAATAAGCAAAACAAAATATTTAACTAAGCAGACTTACCGTTTATTACGATAAAAAAACTATGTTTTGTAACAAAATTACACAGTACAGTTTACAAGACATTAAAAAATATTTTAAAAAATTTCACATCATTTCTTAATATAGGAGTGGTAAGTCTAGCAAATCTTTCTTAAACTCAACAAAAAGCATTTCATTACCATAATTTATTGTACAATCTACGCAGGAACTTTACATTGAATCAAACTAAAATGCGAATATTTGTCGTACTTGTACTCGTGCTATCATAGTTAAAAATTATTATCTAATGTGAACATTAAGTAAAAATAATGTCTACAAATCTGATCCGGATAATCCGTAGATCCGGATCCACTAAGGCCGGATAAACGAGGTTTTACTGTGTATTGAAAGAAAGAAGTGGCGATATTTATATAGGAATGGAAATTATAACAGTGAAGATTTAGAAGATAAAAGTTAAGAATAAAAAAGTCATTAAAACAGCCAGTATTACTAGAAATGTTTTTAACTGATATCAATATTTAAAATTTATACTTAATAAGATATGGGGGGGGGGCAAATAAAGAATTCTTCGGTCACAGAGACTGTCAAGAGCACAGTAATTGATTGTAGTCGTTTATATGTTAGCTACAGGGCTCCCAGTGAGAAAAATCTAATAAACCCAGATGGCATCTAAAAAAAGAACCCAGACTTCAATAAAAAACCTAAGATTTCTTTTTAAAAATTATTATTAAAAATGATAAAAAAATACAAATAAGATAACACACACCCCATTTTCTAAGGTTACTTGAAGTTAAATTAAAGTTATTTCATTTAATTGTCGTGAGATTGAATCCATTTCATCATTCACCTCGAAATTACCTCTTCAGCAAATTCGCCTTAATTTGCTGATTTTTAAATACATGCTTATTATCGTGTAGAAAATGCTATTATGTCTTTTTACAAGTCCTGTTCTATGTATCCAGGCATGGCAATGTTGATGATATCTATCTATTTATTCTGCCACCATACGATCGTTTACGGCGTCAGTTTTAAGAGAGTGCGTGTGTTTTGTTTTGATTCTATTAGCCTATTTAAAACTCTCTCTACGTACTCAGTAGAGTGAGGTAAAATAGTAAAATGGGTAAAATAGTCGCCTATTTTACTATTACCTAGTATTTGTCGTTACCTACTAATAGTCGTCTATTCTACTATTACCTACTATTTTAGTATTACCTACTATATTACCCACTATTTGAGGTAAAATAGTCAAATGGATCCTGAAGTATGACAATATTCCATGCATGGGATTATTGAGTCCATCTTTGATATCACAGAAAGTCTTTCACACTTTATGGAAACGATTTCGTAATTTATTTTTGACGTATGCATTTCGAGTTAAAAATTTGGCAACTTCAGAATAATCGTCTGATACTGTTTTGTTTTGATTGGAATGTAAAATAAAAGATTTATTTTGAAAATGGCTCCTAAAATTGATAGATGAAGGTTCTATCGATTCGAAGGTTACGTAACTGCGCTTTCCGAAGAGAAATATTCGTATCAAAAAATTATAAAGCGGGGTAAAAATCGCGGTTATGGCATTTCAAAAAAAGTTATAATATATTAAATTTGAAAGGAAGAAAACCTCTAACTGAAAACAAAAATGAAAACATGACCGTGAAACCTCACCCTAAGACTGTTCGAACGCAGGTAAATTTGAAGAAAGAGAAGTCTCTGATCCCAAAGGAAAATCCGCCGACTCAAAGATCCATTACATCGAAACTAGGAATGTCTTCTGGCACTGTAAGTAAAATCATTCATAAAGATTTGAAATTAAAAAAGATGTTTAAACCTAAAGTTCATCTGCTTTTGCCAAAGCATATTGCTGAAAGAAAAACAAATTGTAGAAAATTGTATGGAAAACACCCAACTGCATAAAAATAAAATTTGTGGTAACACTCGATGAGGCATGGGTGTATTTAAGTGACTGTAACAAAAAAGATCAATTTTCTATTGCTCAACTGACGGGAATGACTGTACGAAATGGCTTCGTCAGTGTACAGAAAAGTTTCCAAAGGGATTCATGATAGTTGCAGGATTTTGCTACAAAGACAAATTAAAAATAAAAAAGTCTCAAGGAAAGCCAAAATTAATTCACTCTAGTATCAGCAGAATATTTTAGAACCGATTTTTGAAGAAGAAATTCCAGCCTTATATGGAAAGGACTTTGATAAAGTTGAGCTTCATATGGACAAAGCCTCTAGTCACACGTCTATATCAACTGCCGCTTATTTAGCAAAGAAAGAATCGGAAACAGGAATAAAGTGTATCCCATTTAATGAAATACCTGTAAAATCACCTGACGCTTCTCCAATGGACTTTTGCGATTTCGGTTTATTAAAACGAGCCTTAGGAAATCGGCATCCAAGAACACTGAACGGACTTTGGAAAACGGTCCAAGAGGAATGGGGTAAAATTGACATGACAGTACGAAGGAAAAGTTTACTTTCGTGGAAAATTCGAGCTACAGCTATTGTCAAGAAATATGGCCATCAGATAGAAGCAAATCGCCGCAAAAAATACGGAATTTATACGTAAAACTTAACTATCAAAATGGTTTCCATAAAGGGCGAATGACCTTCTGTACTTAACAAATATCAAAATTCTGGGATGGTTTCGTAAGAGAGAGATATACCACGATTCAATCGAAATGATCTGCCTATATATCACTTTGCATTCATTAATTTACATAATTACACAACTAAATTATATAATTGCAATTACATAACTAATTACGCTAACAATGATAAATAAATACTGATTTTTTACTATTTTTTAAGTGAAAAAGGGAAAAAACTTAGATTTTGAGATATTTATGAAAAAAAAACCCATAAACCCATATGGTCACTGAAAAAACCAAGATCTGGTTAGCTACCCTGGATATAAGAAGCCCGGGCAATGTCCCACAGTTAAAGCTATAATTTTTGCAATTATAACAAAAAAGAAAATTTTTAGAATGTATTTCGAGTGAAAAAAGATTTATTTTTCTCTCCTGCTGTTCAAAAGCTGCAATTTTCTTCTCCTCTAAACAACAAGAAAATTACTCCACTCATGTCTTCCCTTTTTTTAGCCAAAAGGTAAACAATAACAATATTTTATCTAAGCTTCCAGTTATAAAGCATTTCCCCCACCTTTCATTTGAAAGGCAATCTTGAACTTTTACATGAAGTAAAACTATGATTAGATTCTTACTTTTTAATGCCGAAATAGAAAAAAATAATAACATTTTATTTTCTGGAATGATTCAAGTTTCGCGAAGCGCCATTTCCCATCGCTGAAGTGTTACTCTAACAGACAAACTCTAAAGCTTATATGAGAGGAAAAACATGTCTGAGGACCTCTAAGAACTTCATTGTTTGTACGATCTGTTGTGCAGAGTACATTCATGATGTAATGATTCACTGCGAAGTTTTTTTCCCAAAGGCAATTTAAATTCTTGATAATTGCAGTAAAAAACGGATTGTGCACTTCTTTTCTTAGGCTAACTACCATTTGTGGTTAAGTTTAACGACCTTTGTAGTATGTTCTAAATGAAAAGAAACTATAAAAAAATAACGTATAAATAATATTCTCTCTCTTCATGTTATTTTGAATTGTAGACGAGATAAAATGCTTTCTCTTTTGTTTTTAAGAAAATTGTAATCTGAATACTATTATGATACAAACTTTAAGACCTGTAGACGAGATAAAATACTCTCTCTTTCTTTTGCGTTTTTAAGATAATTGTAATCTGTATTCTAATACGATGCGAACTTTATGACCTGTAGACGAGATAAAATAATCTCTGTCTCTCTCTTTTATGTTAAAATAATTATAATCTGTATACAGGTATTTCTCGACTTACAACAGCTGGACTTACAACTGTTGGCACTTACGACCGAAATTTTTAAATTAATATTTTTTTTCTCAAAAATACTGTTCCTTGACTGTACAGCACATACCCATATGTATTACATAATTATTAAAAAATATGACGCAATATTCTGCAACACTGCAAAAATTTATGACGCAATAATTAAAAATGCATGATGCAATAGTTTCGATATCTCCACCATACATCAAATAAACCTTCATTGGCTTCAGAAATGGCTTCAGCTTTTCATTATATTAATAAAAGATTACAAAAACTAGAAGCAACGGATCCAAATGAAGAAAGTGTAAATCGTCGTATTCGGAATAATATTTTTTGTTATCAGACAATATACGAGGAAAAGAAGACGCAAACTGTTCAAACTACCTCGGATAACTTTGTTAAAAAAACTTCCCAACATATCTTCTGTCACAAATTCTGAACCAATGAATTTTACTAACATAATAAGTAGTGATGACGAAGACTAATTTATGTCTTCGAAATGAAATGTATTTTAATTGAGGGGCGCCGTTTACACAGTGCAAACGCTTAAATACAGTCTTTTTTTCAACTTGCATTCAATGTATTCCACTTAAATGAGCATAAAAATGGTTTGTACTGCCATCTGTTATCAGTATAAAGAAGTAAAAACATTTTGCAACGTTTAATTGGAAAATTTTTCAAGATTCTTTAGGTTAAAAAAATCGAGAAAAAAATCTGCACCATGCAAAGGGTAGAGGTTGTTACCCCTGAAAGGGTTAAATTACGTTTGGAAGTAAAAAAATATATGTATGTGCATATACAAAAAAAAAATGTCCGAAACTCTACTTACGACCAACTTAACTTACGACCAATGTCTAAGTCCCTATCTCGGTCGTAAGCCGAGAAATATCTGTACTAATATAACACAGACTTTAATAATAACTGTAGATGAGATAATGCAATCTCCCTCTTTTTTATCTTGAGAAAATTGTAATCTGTATACTAACGTGATGTAGACTTTAAGAGCTGAAGACAAGACAAAATACACTCTCTGTATCTTTTATATGATAAACAAAACTGTAATCTGTATACTTATGTGATATAGAATTTAAGAACTGTACACGAGATGACATACTCTCTCCCTATCTCTTATATTATTAAATGACTTGTAATCTGTATACTTATATAATGTAGACTCGACGAATTGTAGACGAGATAAAATACTCTCTCTCCCAGTTATGTTATTTAGCAAATTGTAATCTGTATACTTGTGTGATATAGACTTTGAGACTTGTAGACGAGATAAAATACTCTCATTCTTTCTTTTATGTTAAACTAATTGTAATCTGTATACTAATGAAATACAGACTTAACTAACTGCAGATGAGATAAAGTGCTCTCCTTCTCTGTTATCTTTAGAAAATTGTAATCTGTATACTGTGATATAGACTTTAAGAGCTGAAGACAAGACAAAATACTCTTTCTCTCTTTTATATAATATACAAAACTGTAATCTGTATACTAATGTGATATAGAATTTAGAAAATGTACACGAGATGAAATACTCTCTACCTCTTTCTTATATTGTTAAATAACTTGTAATCTGTATACTTAAATGATATAGACTCAACGAATTGTAGACGAGATAAAATACTCTCTCTCCCTGTTATGTTATTTAGCAAATTGTAATCTGTTTACTTGTGTGACTTCAAGACTTGTAGACGAGATATGACTCTCTTTCTCTCTTTTGTATTTTTAAGAAAATTGAAATCTGTATTCTAATGGGATACAGACTATAAGAAGTGCCGTTGAGATAAAGTACTATCTCGCTCTCTTTTATGTTTTGAAGACAACTGTAATCATTGTACTAATAAGGCACAGACGTTAACAGCTATAGACGAGATAAAATACTCTTTCTGTCTCTTTTATGTGAAGTAAACTGTAATCCGTATACTAATGTGATATAGACTTTAAGAACTTTAGACGACATAAAATACTTTCTCTCTCTTTTATGTGAAGTAAATTGTAATCCGTATACTAATGTGATATAGACTTTAAGAACTATAGACGAGATAAAATACACTTTCTCTCGCTTTTATGTGAAGTAAATTGTAATTCGTAAACTAATGTGATATAGACTTAACAACTATAAACGAGATAAAATACTCTTCTCTCTCTTTTATGTGAAGTAAATTGTAATCCGTATACTAATGTGATATAGACTTTAAGAACTTTAGACGACATAAAATACTTTCTCTCTCTTTTATGTGAAGTAAATTGTAATCCGTATACTAATGTGATATAGACTTTAACAACTATAGACGAGATAAAATACACTTTCTCTCGCTTTTATGTGAAGTAAATTGTAATTCGTAAACTAATGTGATATAGACTTAACAACTATAAACGAGATAAAATACTCTTATCTCTCTTTTATGTGAAGTAAATTGTAATCCGTATACTAATGTGATATAGACTTCAAGAACTTTAGACGACATAAAATACTTTCTCTCTCTTTTATGTGAAGTAAATTGTAATCCGTATACTAATGTGATATAGACTTTAACAACTATAGACGAGATAAAATACACTTTCTCTCGCTTTTATGTGAAGTAAATTGTAATTCGTAAACTAATGTGATATAGACTTAACAACTATAAACGAGATAAAATACTCTTCTCTCTCTTTTATGTGAAGTAAATTGTAATCCGTATACTAATGCGATATAGACTTTAAGAACTTTAGACGACATAAAATACTTTCTCTCTTACACGCAATGAAGAATATTCATAACCTTCATACTCGAGAGAATAGACTATAAGTCCTGTAGTCAAAAAAGGATTTTTCTTTTTATCCCCCCCCAAAAACCTTTCTTGTCAAAAAATGTCTTGTCATGTGAAATAACAATGAAAAAATGTTTTTCCCAATAATGTGCCGGAAATGTTAGATCGCGAATCTCATTATTCACATTCGAAACAGTTGCAAACTAGATGGATGGATGAATACTATTTCGAATGTTTTCCCATTTCGGGAGGAATTATGACAAGTATTCGAAAATTACAGCGACCACAGCTTTCTCTTATACGCCTTTGTCAAACTGTCGACCGGTCGCTACTCAGCAATTCCAGTACTCGCAGCAGAGGGTTGATTTCCCAAGTTCGGTGACATTTTTCCTTATTGAGGGCCTGGGCGCCGGATGGACAGTACAGATCTGCCATCCAGTTGAGACAACCCCAGGCCCCATGAATTATGACAAAGTCAGCCGAGGCGTGAACAAGCATATTAGATCAGGGAAAAACAATTGATAACTTCGGGATCTGAAGCAGAGAATCGGAGGACAGGCAATTACATATTTTGATGGCAAAAAGCACAGTGATTTGAGATCATCTCCCTTAATACACTTGGAGAAGTCCAGGAATTTTATTGGTTGTATCCATTAAGCCATCTGTTTAAGGAAACATATTCAATATGCAAATGTTAACTACTCTGTTAGATTTAAATAGTAGGGATCCCAATTCCTGTCAGATTCAGAAATTTTTAAAATTCTGTCGTAATTGTTTCAGAAGTTACATGCACACACAGACATATATATATATATATATATATATATGTTATGAGGGGTACCAGAGATACCCCTTTGCGTTCTGTAAATATAGGGAGGTGAACTCCAAAGGGAACTATGCGTTTATAAATAAAAATAACAACATTTATTATACAATATTTTACAAGAAAAGGTCGGGTTTACATATTATATTTAAGATCTTGGCTATACATATTTTTAACCGAATTAGGGCATACTTCATCCGCTTCCTGCGGCATAACCATTATGGGTCGAGTGAAATAAAAGTCTCGTAATCTCTCAGAAGGCATGAGCACTATTTAGAGGGGGAATTTATGACCAACCTGGGGAGGTTTATGAAAACAGCAGAGCGTGGCATCGTTGAGGGCATTTCTACAGGAGGAGGCTTTAGGCATCGGGTAGAAATTCATGTGGCTCTTCACTGGCGGATGCAACAGGATTCGGCGCTGGCGGTTGAAGACGGGTATCTCGCCATTTTACGGGGGCGTCTTTCCTTCCCAGGCTCTCTTGCAGCTCGCTACCTCCAATCGCTCCCTCGCTCTCTCTCCGAACGTCGTTTTCTCCCACACTCGGGTCTCCTACATTCTTCATTATAACCCCTCCCCAGGTTAGTTATTCACGTAAATTTATTGCCTCTTCGAGTTTTTTATTCGAGGGCAGGATGCTCTGACATTCCCATGGTTGACCCACGTGGTACGCTTATTTCCAAGAAAATTGGAAGTCCGTTGAATTTCCTGGAATTTCTTTCCCGCGTCCTGAGGAATTCAGGAGGGGTGATGTTTCTTGGAAAATTGGTGCAGTTCCAATATGGCCGTTTTATGCCCCGTAATCGTGTTGGAAGAACAAAATGGCTATAACGTTGGAAGGAGTTCAAAATGTCCAAATTGTGGATCCTTCACAACAATATATATATATATATATATATACAGGGTGTCCATAATTAAAGTCCCACTTTCAAAAGGCTGCAAAAAAAGAACCACTGGTCAGAATGACTTCAAATTTGAACTGAATATACTGGAAGAAGGGGGAAACGATTTGGCATAATAAAAAAAAAGTTCCAAAATGTTACAGCGCCATCTATTGATACATATATAATGTATCAATAGATGGCGCTGTATCAATACATATATAATGTTACAGCGCCATCTATTGATACATTTTGGAACTCTTTTTTATTATGCCAAATCGTTTCCCCCTTTTTCCATTATATTCAGGTTCAAATTTGAAGTCATTCTGACCAGTGGTTCTTTTTTTGCAGCCTTTTGAAAGTGGGACTTTAATTATGGACACCCTGTATATATATATATATATATATATATATATATATATAACACAAAATATATATTTAAATTAACGGACTTATTCAAATCTAATTTTTCGAAAAAACATTTTACTCTTAATCATTAAAAAGTTGCTGATTCCATTTCATTTCTAATACTCCATAAACTAGCATTTTATAATTCGTTTCAAAAAGCAGTTAAGTATAAATCCTTTTTAAATACAAGAATAAGGAGAATGAGGGCATACTTTATTTCATTGCATTTCGATGAATGAACTAAAAAAAAGATCATTTTTGCCTCACAGTTCTTTCACTCTGTCTTTAGAGAATGACTTCATTCATTCGTTATCTCGATTCGCCGTAGCGTGGAATATGTCATCAAGCTCAGGGACCCGCCATAATTTTACAAGCGCATATTAATAAGTCATAAACTCCTCGCTAATGCTCTCTTCGCATGGAGAAAAAATGTTAAGGCTATAATAATACGTACTGTTCCTGGAACAAATCAGTAAAATTCTGCAATATTTCATGTTATGTAATAAAGCGGATATAACAGAGGATTTTGGGATATAATGTCACGCAGTCTTAAAGAAGTTTCAAGTACTAAGGCTATGCTGGAAATGGAAAAATGATTTACATGCATATAGTATATATATATATATATATATATATATATATATATATATATATATATATATATATATATATATATATATATATATATATATATATATATACATATATATATTTATACATACTGATTATCAAAAATTAAGGAAAAGTCACGAAAGTAAGGATTAGTCACAAAAGTTGCGCGTAGAATTTAATAAAGCTTATACACATTATACAACACATAGGTAGGTATAAAATAGCATAAAAAGAAATCGCTAGACAATTATGGTGTTATAGAAACTAGCATATGTATACAATGAACAAATTGGATGTGTCAGTTTGGTATAGGAAAAGTACCTTTAATATGGCGTATGATCCCTCCGAGAAGCAATATAGCACATACGGCGATGTGTGATGCTGTCAATTATGCGGTCTATGAGTTTGGTAGGAAGTGAGAGCCATTGCTCTTGCAAAGCAGTTGGAAGCGTGGCTAGGGTCCTAGGAGGAGGATTGAGAGCAGCTATACGTCGTCCTAAAGCGTCCCAAGCATGCTCAATAGGATTCAGGTCCGGTGATCGAGCTGGCCACTCCATGCGCTGAATTGTTTCCTGCTCAAGATAAGCATCCATGATGCGAGCCCTGTGCGGTCTCGCGTTATCGTCCTGTAGCACGAAAGCATCACCTTTTAGTCTGGCATAAGGGCGCACATAAGCATCAAGGATGTCATCTCTATAGGTGTGAGCATTCACATTTCCACGGGGAAAGACATGGAGGTCTGTGCGCCCACCCAGAGATACCACCCCAAACACAGACACTACCTGATCCGTATGCATCTCTTTCACGGATGTGTGATGGATGAAAACGAGATCCAGGTTCTATCCAAATCAAAATACGCCTACTATCGCTTTGGAGTCTAAACCTGGACTCATCCGTAAAGAGAACAGCCCTCCATTGATCGCGCGTCCAGTGGACATGTTGACGTGCCCACTGCAAACGTTCCCACCTATGGCATGCCGTGAGCGGGACGCAAACGGCTGGTCGCCTCGCAAAAAGACGTGAAGCCTTCTACGCACGGTTGGATTTGATACTAACCTTCCGGAGCTTGCAGCGAGGGAGGATCTGAGTTCAGACGGAGTTGCGGTTCTATTACTTCGTGCGCATAATGACAAATATCGGTCATCGGCACTCGTCGTAGCGTATGGCCGTCCTTGGCTGAACCTCCTGGATGCCGAATCCATGGTTAGAAATTGTTGCTAAAGTCTATGAACCACAGATGGACTCACATTTAGCCATCTGGCCACTTCTGTCTGACTTTGTCCTGCCTCTAGTCTTCCAATAGCTCGTCATCGCAGTCCTTCGGTTAAATGATGCCTGGAGGTCATTGTTACCATTTGGCTACGCCAGATGTCTAATCTCAGCCTCGCAGCGACAATTGCCGCCTTTCTCTGAGACATGCACTTTTATGCTCCTCGAAAATGACTTATTCCAACTGCAGTACCACTATTTTGCATAATGTAGTATTGTTCAGCACCTTTTACTTAACAACATATTCAGATTTTAAACAGATTGGCCTAGTTTTGAACGTGTTATCCCTCTTTTTGTGATTTTTCCTCAATTTTTGATTACTAGTATATATATATATATATATATATATATATATTTAGGGTTTTAAAGTCAATTGTAAATCTGATTATATTAAAAGAACTACCTTTTCCAGAATTTTTCGATGTTCTGTTACCTATATTTTCAGGTCTTTTTGTCAGTTCTTTATGTTCTCTACTTTTTCCATTTCTGGGTCACGGCTTAATATTTTACGTTCCTTTACAATAAACGCAGTTTTTATATCCTATTTATACCGTATCCTCTACTTGCCCATGCATTCAGTTATTTCCAATCTATATATAGCTGCCAGTTTTTATACAAACAAATTTGATTTTCTTTTGAAGATAGTGATTAATAATATACAAGTCATAAGAACAGATTATTTTTCCCCATTTCCTGATATGACTGAAAAAAAATCTAAATTATCTTTCCTACTCTTTTTTTACTCAGAGTTTCTCCATTATATGGAGTCACTCTAGCACGGGATATATCACAAAGCTCTGTTATTCTGGACTAACAATTTCCAAGGGCTTATCAGTGAGTCATAAACTTTAATACGTTTCCAAGTGCTTGAAATATGTTAGAGCTTGAGTTCGAACTGTTTTTTAGATCTATAAAAAATAGGCAATGTATTCGAAATGTAACATTGAGCTTAAACCGTAGGAATTCTTGCATAGAAATTAAATATGAATTTGATGCTATTCGTCAACAACCATAATCTATTTTCTAGTTATCAGTTTTTAGATAGTATCAAAGAGCGTACAAACTTTTGGATATTAGCCATATTTACCGGCAATTAGTTTACTACTGCCAGAAAAACCTTTAGTCTTGTTGTTATTATTGAGGTATAAACAAACATTATCTATAGAGAGTTTTTTTAAAGGAATTGACATCTTAAAATTAAAAGCCTTATTTTAAAACATTAACACTTTATAAGCATGCTAACATTTTTTTAATGCAGTGTATATCTTAAAAACTGAATGTGCAGTGTTCAGAACCTCCTTAAAGATATTTTACATACAAAAGTTTTAAAATCAATAATAATCATCACGAAATATTTCTTTAACATCTTAATTCATTTTTGAGGGCTTTAATTAATTACTATTCTGTATACATAACCTATATAAATGTCTCTTAATCATTATTCTAATACAGTGCACAGTAACTCAAGTTGGGGTCTTTAAAAACTCTCTTAAGAGTATCTACATTATTAAATTACAATCCTTTGCTTTAGAAAAACTCGTAAAATACTTTTTGTAAAAATTAATTCTCTAAAATTAAAACTGTTTGAAATGCAGCATATTACTTAAAGGTAAAAATAAAAAAGGTACGCTTAAAGAATCAAATGAAGTAGGCCCTGCCCCGCCAGGGCTTTTGTACGACGGATGATGATGACAAACAAACTAAAGTTATTCATTCCCAGAGAGTTTTTAAAAGCAATCTACACCGTTTAAATTACAAAACCTTCTTTCATAAATATTAAACTTTTCTTCTGTAATTTAATTCTCTAAGAATGATGCATTTTTAATGCCAACATGCAATCCAGAGTTTGTACATCGAATATGCACAATATCCTGAAATATTTTCAAGGGCTTGATAAATCAGTACTTAAAATGTAAGCCTAGTAACGAACTGAATTTTATTGTACACAATTTTAGATAACAGTTCTTTGCTTTGAGGAATAAACTCAAAACTTTTCCACAGTAGATTAGTACTCAAAAATTAACACAATTTGCAATTATGAAGAACAAACAAACTGAACACACAATACACAGGTTTTTTTTCCCATGGGAATCTAAAATTCTCAGTATATAAACCTTCCATTCAATAAATTATGTAAAATATATTTTACTGCAGACTCTAGATATTCAAATAATTTTCTCGTAAGGTTGGAATATCAAATACTTTGTAAAGGAGTGAGTGAATCAACTCATAATGAGACTTTATTGCAATATCCCACAAGAAGACCTATATAATGTTCCTTTGTATCATCAGATCAATTTAGATTCCTGAACTTCTAATAAAACATTAAAATGCATGCAAACTTCGAATATTAGCTCAAATTTCTCCAGCATTATGGAAACATTGTCAAAGAAATATAAATGCTTGGTACTTTAATTACGAAAATACACACACAGTTCATATAATCTCGAGAAAGATGTTTAAGGGAATAACATCTTTATTATGCAAACATTATTTCAATAAATTGGTTCTTATAAACTCAACCCTCGATTAATCATGTATGGTTTATCTGTGCATCAAGAAGGAAAAATATTTGAAATCAATTACTAAAAGCCGAAAAAAAAACAGTATGTCTAGTAAAAGAAAAAAAAAATGTAAATTACATTTTTTCGAAGAAAAATTCAACTAAGAATCATTGTTATTATTTCAATAAATTGATTCTTATAAACTCAACCCTCGATTAATCATGTATGGTTTATCTGTGCATCAAGAAGGAAAAATATTTGAAATCAATTACTAAAAGCCGAAAAAAAACAGTATGTCTAGTAAAAGAAAAAAAATGTAAATTACATTTTTTAGAAGAAAAATTCAACTAAGAATTATTGTTATTATTTCAATAAATTGGTTCTTATAAACTCAACCCTCGATTAATCATGTATGGTTTATCTGTGCATCAAGAAGGAAAAATATTTGAAATCAATTATTAAAAGCCGAAAAAAACAGTATGTCTAGTAAAAGAAAAAAAATGTAAATTACATTTTTTCGAAGAAAAATTCAACTAAGAATCATTGTTATTATTTCAATAAATTGGTTCTTATAAACTCAACCCTCGATTAATCATGTATGGTTTATCTGTGCATCAAGAAGGAAAAATATTTGAAATCAATTACTAAAAGCCGAAAAAAAACAGTATGTCTAGTAAAAGAAAAAAAAATGTAAATTACATTTTTTCGAAGAAAAATTCAACTAAGAATCATTGTTATTATTTCAATAAATTGGTTCTTATAAACTCAACCCTCGATTAATCATGTATGGTTTATCTGTTCATCAAGAAGGAAAAATATTTGAAATCAATTACTAAAAGCCGAAAAAAAACAGTATGTCTAGTAAAAGAAAAAAAATGTAAATTACATTTTTTAGAAGAAAAATTCAACTAAGAATCATTGTTATTATTTCAATAAATTGGTTCTTATAAACTCAACCCTCGATTAATCATGTATGGTTTATCTGTGCATCAAGAAGGAAAATATTTGAAATCAATTACTAAAAGCCGAAAAAAAACAGTATGTCTAGTAAAAGAAAAAAAATGTAAATTACATTTTTTCGAAGAAAAATTCAACTAAGAATCATTGTTATTATTTCAATAAATTGGTTCTTATAAACTCAACCCTCGATTAATCATGTATGGTTTATCTGTGCATCAAGAAGGAAAAATATTTGAAATTAATTACTAAAAGAAAAAAAAAACAGTATGTCTAGTAAAAGAAAAAAAATGTATAAATTACATTTTTTCGAAGAAAAATTCAACTAAGAATCATTGTTATTATTTCAATAAATTAGTTTTTATAAACTCAACCCTCGATTAATCATTTATGATTTATCTGTGCATCCCAAAGGAAAAATATTTGAAATCAATTACTAAAAGCCGAAGAAACAACATGGCTAGTAAAAGAAAAAAAAAATGTAACTTACATTTTTTCGAAGAAAAATTCTACTAAGAATCATTGTTATTAGTTCAATAAATTGGTTCGTATAAACTCAACCCTTTATTAATCATATATAGTTTATCTGCGCGTCACAAAGAAAAAATATTTGAAATGAATTACTAAAAGCCGAAAAAACAACAGCATGGCTAGTAAAAAAAAAGAAAAGTAAATTACATTTTTTTCGAAGAAAAATTCAACTAAGTATCATTGTTATATTAACATAACCCTCTTTTTTATCCTTACATGTTAAAACTTTTAGTAATTAATTTTTTTCGTTATTCAGGGTTATTTTTGCATCATATGTGTTTTTCAAGCTCATCAGGATCTTTAAAGAGTTCGAAACGCCAAATTTTAATGTATATAAGATTTTTAAATCAAAAATAGGGTTATTTAGAATTTGAATATTAATGCTGAAAGCAGTGTCGCATGTCCTTACATTTAAATAAACTTTCTGATGATATCCCAACGTTTTGTAACCAGACGTCTGAACAATAGGCCTGAATATTGTGTAAACTTGATAAACTATTTCTTAATAATTTGCCTTAATAGATGCACCAGTAATGCATAATACTCATTTCAAAACTCTCTTTGCACAATTGCGTGGAAAAACACATCCTAATAATAGCGATCTCTAATTCAAAGATAAGCATATAATGTAAATTTTTTCGCACGATTACCAAATTACGATCAAATTATAAGCAAAAATTGGAAGTCACCAGAAAAACATTATAGAATTTGCGCTATTGGAAATTTTTCTTTTCCAAGAGTGATCCAAAATCGTGCTTCCCAATTTCCAAATTCCAGTGTAATGACCAGCAAAATTTTGCAATTACCAATAAAGATTTATAGAATTTTCGCGTTTGGAATTTTATTTTTTATTCCCAACATGCTTGTTGTATTCTTTCGAAGAGCAGATAAAAAGGCTTAAAATAATCAAATGGCTGCTAGTATGTTCTCTGAAGAGCAGATAATAAGGCTTAAAATAATCAAATGGCTGCTAATGTGTTCTTTTGAAGAGCAGATAATAAGGCTTAAAATAATCAAATGGATGCTAATGTGTTCTGTTAAAGAGCAGATAATAAGGCTTAAAATAATCAAATGGCTGCGAATATGTTCTTTTGAAGGGCAGATAATAAGGCTTAAAATAATCAAATGGCTGCTAATATGTTCTTTTGAAGAGCAGATAATAAGGCTTAAAATAATCAAATGGATGCTAATGTGTTCTGTTAAAGAGCAGATAATAAGGCTTAAAAAATCAAATGGCGACAAATATTCTCGAGTCTCTTTTCCAAGTTGTACTGTTAAAAATAAGTACTTTAAGAGGACAAGAGCGCTTCAGCCTCGTTTTGTTTTAAATTTTTAATATTTTACTCTATATACACACTGAAAAAAAAAATTAATATTCTTAGTTTTCTACATTGAAGTCACTTAGAATTGACTAATAAGTATTTTCTGGAAGAAAAGGATCTGTTTTTGAAAAAAATTCTTAAAAAATGTTAGAAATTTTGAAAATGCTCTATGAGCATTAATTTCATTCTGATTTAATACAAATTTTTCAGGATTGTTAGTGGAAGTGTTTGTCACAAAACTGGGCATAATTCTTTGAAACAACAAATAATTTTAAAATTTATAGACCATAAAATAAAGCGAAAACATAAAAAAATAACAGGCATATTTAAAAAAAAATATTTACGACTTTAGATTCATAAAAAATCAGTACACAATTCTCTCTCTCTCTCTCTCTCTCTCTCTCTCTCTATATATATATATATATATATATATATATATATATATATATATATAAATACAGGTGGTTATCAAAATAATAGAATCACATATCAATATTAGTTGAGTTTATGAATGTGCTTCGTATTCCTTAAAAAACAAGTCTGGCCACCGGTATTTTTCTGTATAATATAGTATATGTATTATTCTACTGTCAGGTACCAGTAATGAAGGTAAAGGCATCGTACTTTAGGGGGGGGGAACAGCGTAAAATGTCAAACCTTGAAAAACCTTGTGAAAAGAGCAAATTGTTGGATCGCGTTGGAGTATCTGTTACTGCAACCCCCAGGCTAAAGGGTGTTTTTCAAGCTATGGTATCGAAAGTCATAATAGGAAACAGAGAGCTTGAAAAAATATATTTTGCCGAATAGAATAGTGGATGAAAGGGAGAGCTGAGTGAAAAAGGCGAACGAGGTATTGAAGTGGATTATGACACAAAGAAACCATACAACTGCAATCAAAATGACCGTAGCACTCAATTGGCATCTCAATGTTCTGGTTTCAACCATTATGCTGCAGTCCCACACATCTAGACAATTCTACAGTACGCAGCCCCCCAACACTTGTTGACACATTTGGGGGTCGATTAGTTACGGTCCTCCCACCAAGGTCCCTCGAATCTCTTTGATGATCTGTGTTAAAACCGACTGAGCGCAGGATAGCTGCAGAGAGGCTTTGCAGAGCGCTGCTCATAAATCACTGTGCAGGGCAGATGTGTGTGACAGCCTTATTATAGTTAGAAGGGAACTTCACAAACACAGCATTTGCGGAAGAGTAATTACTCCCAAGCCACTTATAATAGATGCCGATACAAAATATCGTCCACAATGGTGCCACGAGCGCAAATTCTGGTCGAGTAATATGTCGAAAAATGGCATTTGATCCGACGAATAATTGTTCACATTGTTCCTCGCAACAGGACGCGCGTATTTCTGGAGAACACCTACACAAGCGTAAGATTCTGGCTGTTTCATGTCAACTGTCAATCATGCAGTTAAATCTATCAGGGTTTGGGATGGCATCTCATGGTTTTTTTCAGGCCCTGTTGTAACCCTGAAAGGGAGATAGTATGGGAAGGACTATGTCGAAATTTTAGCTCACTAGTCCATCCTATGGTGCAAACCTTGTTTCTTGAAGGAGATGGCGTTCTCCGGTATGATAATCCCCCTATATATACAGCTAAATCTATCAAGTATTGGTTTGAAGAGCATAAAAAAGAAGTCAAATATCTTATATTACCCAGTATAATCTCCCCGACTATAAATCATCCAACCACTGTGATCTGTATAAGTGGATATATAAAGGTATCAATATCCACCACATCATCTCACAGGAACTTTCAAGATTTTTCCCTGAAGAATGGTATAATATATTCTTAACCACTATTTATGACATGTAAAATCTAATTCCAAGGTGAATCAGGTGGTATTGGCCGGCAAAGGTGATCCTGCACCGTATTAATAAAGGTTTTCATGATGTTTCTTAGTGTTTCAATTTTTTTTATAACCAACTGTATATATACACTGCTGGTCACTGTAAATGCAACAACCTGAAGGAAACATGCAAATAACATGAAATTTACAACATGCATTAGCGGAGGTGAGATATGCAAATGATTAGAATTTCAGTGCAGACGCACATCACGCGCACCTGTGGCGCCACTTCAAAGCGCTATTGAAGGCTTTGAGATTTCGACGATCTCAAGTTCAGCTATTGTGTTTTTCTTGTGGTTTTTCAAAAAAAAAAACGATCAATTATGCCTCGTCGAAAACAGCGTTCATCTTTTGATCAAGTATCCGAGTTCGACAGAAGAAGGATAGTGGCCTACCGAGATTGTGGATTATCTTTCAGGGAAATCGGTAGTCGTGTTGGACGAAACCAAACAACTGTAATGCGGATATGTGATCGTTGGATGCAGGAGGGTACGACGGACCGGCGTGTTCGATCGCATCCACCTCAGCGCACCACTTCACGTGATGACAGGCAAATTGTGCGAATGGCAGTGACGGATCGCTCAGTCACATCACGAACCATAGCACAGCACATGCAGTCTGTAACGCCTCATCCAGTGTCTGCGCGTACCATTCGACGCCGTTTACAGCAGAGTGGTCTGTCCGCAAGACGTCAATTGCTTTGTCTACCCTTGACGCAGAACCACAGACGTCTCCGCCGCCAATGGTGCGATGACAGAAGGATGCGGACGGCAGAATGGAATGAAATTGTCTTTACTGACGAGTCACGCTTCTGTCTGCAACACCACGATGGTCGCATTCGAGTCTGGAGACACCGTGAAGAGAGGATGCTGAAGAGCTGCGTTATGCACCTCCACACTGGTCCTGCACCGGGTATTATGGTATGGGGCGGTATTGGATATCACTCTCGCACACCTCTAGTACGCATTGCCGGTACTTTAAACAGCCAGCGCTACATCTCCGAGGTGTTGGAACCAGTTGTCCTTCCTTACCTTCAGGGCTTGCCCACAGCCATATTTCAACAGGATAATGCGCGACCACACGCGGAACGCATTGTCCAACGGTTCTTCGTCAATCGCCAGATTGAATTGCTTCCCTGGCCGCCTCGCTCTCCGGATCTTTCGCCGATAGAAAACATGTGGTCCATGGTTGCTCTACGATTGACCCAGATTCCATCCCCAGCTGCCACAGCAGATCAACTTTGGCAACGTGCGGAAGCTGCTTGGTCTGCTGTACCCCAAGAACTCATCCAAAGTCTCTTTGAATCAATGCCGAGGCGTGTGGCAGAGGTGATCTCCAACAATGGCGGCTACTCTGGCTACTGATTTTGGCAGGAACCACACTTCACAGAAGTCTATAAATTTAATCATTTGATACTTGGTCAACATGTTATCTACAAAATAAATTTTGTTGTGATATCTCTTGTCTTTCTTGGTGTTGCAATTTGGGTGGCCAGCAGTGTATATATATATATATATATATATATATATATATATATATATATATATATATATATGATAAACTTATATTTAAAAATTGAAGGATTTTAAATGATATGGAATACGCATAGAGCATTTTTGAAATTTATTTTTGAAAAACCGGCTTGTTTCTTCCAAAAAAATCCTTATTTTGAATTTTAAGAGTATTCATTGTAGACAAAATGTATATTAGTTATTCTCCCTCTGTATATAAAGTTAAAATCTGAAAATTATAAAAAAATCGATGTTGAAGGTCTCTTTATCGAATTTTTTTACTTTATATACAGAATGAGAATAATTAATATTCTTTTTTACTACATTGAAGACTCTTAGAATTCAAAATAAGGATATTTTGGCGGAATAATGCCTGTTTTAAAAAAAATAAATAAATTTAAATGCTCCATGCGCATCCCATATCATTTCAAAAACCTTCAATTCTATAAAAATAGGTTTACCATATATGTATAAACATAATTGTGAATGGAAATTTTTTTTGTCAATTTTTTTTTTGTCAATCAAAAGTCAATTTTTTTTAATCTGCCTGTGATTTCTTTTAATTTTTGGCATATTTCCACTTTATTTCATGGTCTATACATTTGAAAATATTCGTGGTTTCAAAGAATGATGCCCAGTTTTGTGAAAAACAGTTTAGTTAATCATCGTGAGAAATTTGGAAGAAATCAGAAGGAAATTAAGATGCATGAAGCCTTTTGAAAAGTTTGAAGAATTGTTTGAAAAATATGTCTTATTCTTCCACAAAATACTTAATTGTGAATCCTAAGTACCTTGAATATAGTAAAAAACCATATTAATTATTATCCTTTTGTATATAGAGTAAAATATGGAAAATATAACAAAACGAAGTTGGAAGTCCCTTTTCCCCTTAAAGGACCTATATCGACGACTTTGACATAACTCAGATTATCCCCAAAAATGGAAACCTCATCAGGGAGAAAACTTTGGAGACAAATATTGAACTTTATTCTCAGGAGTATATGAGTTAGAGTAACAGGAATATTTAGAGAAGCATCACAGGTCCAAAATATTTTCATTAGAATTTTAAGAGACAAGAGGGTTTAGACCATTGCACGCTACAGCAAACCTATTGATTAATCAACAATTATAATACTCAGTTCGTAGGCAACTTACAATGAACTATGCTCTGTGAGGATTTCCTTTAAATGTAGGATTACGTTCCTGCATAACGGTCCTCCGGAAAGAAAAATTTCAGAAGTCCTGCGTCTCGAGATATTATTTTGGCAGCACGCCAAACCCAGTCTGTATCGCTTGGGCAAGCATTAAACAGTTAAACAGAAAAGTTCAAAAATGCGAGATTAATATATATATATATATATATATATATATATATATATATATATATATATATATATATATATATATATATATATATATATATATATATATATATATATATATATATATATATATATATATATATATATAGATACATATTTACATATACATATATATTTACGTACATATATATAGATACATATATACATAAGACATACACACATATATACATACAAAAGAGGTAAGCAACGATAAGAAATCCTACGTTAATCACCCGTGGTAGTTTCGTTAGAAGAGACTATCTGAAATTTGTTTTTTTGTGACAACATAATTCTCAAACTTCTAGCTGTAAAGAAACATTTTAACATTACTATTAAAGTGCATTAATCTTGAAGAAGGGAAATTTTTCTAAACATAAGGTTTTAAATTATCTGATTCTGGTGACACTATATCATGATAAATTTTGAGATTCTCTAATATCTTTTTTCTGCCCTGTGTCAGTTTTGATCGATAACATCCTTACATGGACCTCTTAAACACTTTTTAAACACCATTTTTTGTTTACTGTACCATCTTTGATTGATAGAATCGGTGCTTAGATACCAGGCATTTTACAACAAAGTGTCACTGTATATATATAAAATTATACATCCATCGATCAATCAGTATATAATCTCTTCTTATTTAACGTTTCAGGGGTTATTGAGCTAGTAGAATAAAACAAAATAACTTTAAAGAAGCATAAATTTAAAACATTTTATGATCTCCCCAGATAAAAAAAAGATAAAAGTTTTCACCGATAAAACATACGATGATTTTCTTCTTTTACGTTTCAAGTTCGTGAAACTACATTTGGCAGATGAAGAAGATTAATGTAATTTCCATACCTCATCTTATGCCTTTAAGGCTTCTGTGCACTAACCCTATTGGATTCGCTCACATCAGTGTTATACTATGGAGGAAATTTGTCTACTATTTACAGCTACATAAATGCCGATAATCCAATAGAAATGGTATTTTCAGATAGCTTGATCTTTTCTGCACCTTGCAACAAGATTCATTATATACATTTCGTTCACCAAAGGAATTGATAAGCGTTTGTTGTTGTTGATGCTACTTGACCGACAGCAACATCAGATCAGGTCCTATATATATATAGGCTATTAGGTTGAAAGAGGCGGCTCCTGTTTTAATTAGCACCACAAGGGTCGGAGTTCGACTTGGCTACGAACCGGTCCCGTAATTTTGAACCGAGTTAAGTGAAGGGACCGGTATACATGATCCAGCACCTCCAGAGGTAAATTTGAGAACTTGGAGGACATTGCAACTGCGACAGATTTTTCGTGCACCAGCCGCCATTATTGTACATGGCAGTGGATTTGTTAGCGACGGTCGTCGAACCAGTGACGTTTAGATCACTGGCTCGCTGCATTTGCCAACTGGGCCACTGCGCCCAGGATGAGCGTTTAAAACACACTAATCAGATTTTCCCCCGAATAATTTAAATTTTAAAATATTTGCACTTTTATTTAAAAACGAAAAATGTACCATGGTGTAAAATTTCTTTCTCTATTTCGGAGTACAATATAAAAGAAAATCTTTAATTCCAAGTCGGCAATCCATGGACAAATTTTCTCCATAGGTTGACATTGAGGTAAGCGAATCCAATAGGGTTAGTACAAAGCAGCCTTAATACACGTATCAGACAAAAGGTCTCAGTTCAAAAGTGTAAATGTGATGGGAAAATAAAATATTTGTGAATGCATGTAAAAAACTTGGAAAAGCCAATCAAATTATCAAAGAAATAAGTGAGAAGGTTAAAAACAAATTTTTTTATTTGGATCCTATAACATATGTTTAACCTATCTATATGTACTGCCTATGCTATCAAGTCGCCCAGGTGCCATTTATCAGCAAGACAACTCTCGTCCACGTACTGCGCGACTCCCCCAATAATGTCTTCAAGGATATGACGTACTCCCATGGCCTGCCAGGTCACCAGACCTCTCGTCAATAGAGTACGTCTGGGACGTGCTGGGAAGGCAACTGCAGCCATCCCGGAATACTGGTGAATTAACTGCCCAGTTGCAAAGATAAGGCACGATCTTCCGTAGGAATCATAGGTGACGTCATTGATTCGATGCCACGCCGTGTTTCGGCTTGTATAGCTGCCAGAGGTGGATTTAATACTTACTGATTTGCAACATTTTTCATGGCATATCTTCTTAATAAAACGATCTTTTCTTCTGAATTTGTAACATTTGCTTATCTCCTCATACACTACATACATGTTAAGTTTCGTTAAGTTTTTTACGTACATGTTAAGCTCGTTTCTTTCTGGGTGCACATATTTACAGTGTATATATGTATATACATATATACACTGCCGGCCATTATATATATATATATATATATATATATATATATATATATATATATATATATACACTGCCGGTCATTAAAATTGCAACTCCATGAAGGAGGGATGATACAGACGTCATATTCGCATGAAAGTAAGAAGATGCTGGGATATAAAAGTGATTAGCATTTAAGCACAATCGAACGACGCAGGAAGAAGAAACGACGTCTCAAAAAGTAAAGTTACGTATTCGATTTCTCATTCGTAAATCGCATTTGAATATTGGTTGTTTGTGAGAAGATGGTGTCATGTCTCGTATAAGAAGGAGAAACGGCTACCAGCAAGTTTCGGAATTCGAAAGCCGCAGGATCGTGGCCTATCGAGAGCGCGGTATTTCGTTCCACTATATTGCTACTCGCATTTGTCAGAATCCAACGCCTGTCATGCTATTATCGAATCGATGGGTTCATGAGGGTCATACTGAACTCCATGCAGGATCTCAACGGCCTCCCGCCACCAACGCCCGAGAGGACAGGCATGTGGTCAGGTCAGCCTTGCAGGATTGTACAGCCACATCACGAAATTTAAGTCAAGAAATGCGCTTGTTCGCAGCACGACAAGTAACCGCACGGTCAGTGCGACGAAGTCTGGAGCAGCACCGACTGTCTGCACGGCGACCAGTATTGCAGCTTCCCTTGACACTGCAGCATAGGTACGCGCCGTGGGAAGAGGTGCGTCCAACGACAAAACTGGATACAGGAGTATCAAGTCGTCTTTTCAGACGAGTCCCGGTTCTGCGTGCTGCAACATAATGGACGTATCCGTGTCTGGGGGCACTGAGCAAGACGCGCGTGGCCTGTTTGCATTCGCTGTCGTCATAAGGGTCCTGTACCTGGTGTGATGGTATGGACCGCCTTTGGGTATACGACACGAACACCCCTTGTTCCCGTCGTCGGTAATCTAAACAGCCAGCGTTATATTTCTCAGATATTAAGACCGGTGGCTGTGCCCTATCTTCGAGGCCTCGGAGACGCCATCTTTCCACAAGATAACGCAAGACCACGTGTTGCCTGCCGTGTTCTGAGCTACCTCGACACAGAGGATGTTCGACTGTTGCCCTGGTCAGCACATTCTTCAGATCTCTCACCCACTGAAAACATCTGTTCATGGGTTGTTGAGAGATTGGGTCGCCACCGCTCTCCACCCACTACGATTAATGAAGTGTGGCATAGACTTGAAGCAGCATGGAATGATTTGCCCGTATTTGTCATCCTTTCACAGTTCGACCCCAAGCCTAACAGCGTTAGGGCCGTTTTAGCTGCCAGACGCGGCATCTGTGTGTACTAATTTCGAACCCTGTATACCCCCAAATTGCTTACAAATTTTATAATGTTTTCTTCCTACTATGCTGTACACGTACAATGAGTAAAGTTTTGTTATTTGCTTTTCTTCCTGGTGTTGCAATTTTAATGACCAGCAGTGTATATACACTGCTGGTTGGAATTCAAGAAATTTAAAAAATACCAGTTGAAAGAAAAATATTGTATTAAAATATTGTATTATATATTAATATAATATAGATATGTACAAGATATTTAAAAAAAATTGTTGATGGTTTAAAAAAATCCAGTAAAGTTGTTTGCTGTATTAACGCCTTTCATCGACAACTTCTATCACACGAGCAATCTTATCAATTTCAGGCATTGTTTCCGTTTCGTTAAAAAAAAAAATACTGGGCAAAGTCAAAGTTTCTTCCAGGCACTATTTAAAGGAATTTTCGTTCCAAGATTTGAAAAGGGGAAAATGGGTAAAATCAAAAACTGCTTAATTTGTATGTCGGGGTAGCGTTAAGTCTGGGTTTTACTGTACTTTTTTGCATGTCTTAAATATGATATTTATCGAATAGTTCAATCACAGAGGCGATAAACTTGCTCCAAAAACTAGATGAATTTTTACCATGTTTTTATTAACTCGTTTTCGTGTTTGTGTGTGTATTTGTCCAGTACAAATCTTGCAATATTTTTAACTAACTTCCCAACTAGCTAGACATTTGAAACTTTTAGAATAGCTCAGAACACGATGACAATGCATTATTTTAATACTTTTAGCCATCTTTAAGCAGATTTGAATTTATTTTCAGTTAATTTTGTTTTGTAGACTGGTGCAGCCATCTATCGACCGGTACGGGAACGAAAATTTAAACGCAAGTTAACTTCCAATTAACCACATTTTATTTCAAGTTGATGGGATAATTCATCAAAAAATTTTTTTTTAAGTATTTATTAATACATAGAATTGTCAAGTTTATATGATCCAACAGAAAATTTATAAACATGGTATATAAAAAGTTCTTTTTATCTTGAAATTATTTAATGTTGTTATGTTAAAGAAATGAACTATTTAAAAGTGCTCGTTGAACATTGTTTTCAAACTGAACTGACATTTTGATTACTTTTCATATGCACTTTCCCCTTTTGAAGATTACATATTAAATTTTAATGGAATAATTAGTTCTTCCTGGCATCATACAAAATATCTTGTTAGTGACGGAAATAGCTGGTACTTGTCCTAGGCCCTATACTTAATGCAATCTTTTCTAAACTGGAGAAACCGTTATTAATCCTATTTTATAAATTCCACTGCTAATTTTATTGAAGTTCAAAACTGTACGAGTCGATAAACCGCACTCAACTGCCATATCTCATTAAAATCGAGCATATTTGTTTCATACCATCTTTAATGACAACCAGAAATGCTGAGCAGATTTTAAATTTATTTAATTGGTCAAAACCTGCAGAAATGCGTTATTTTAAAGACTTGCCGTAAAGTCTTCTAATGATGCTGAATTCTTCTTTCCTTTATAGGTGAGTAGTACACAGTGTAAAGGATCCTTAAAATTTCGAGAACTCAATAAAATATACCGCATACTGATTCAAAACTGTTCACTAATTATTAAAGTGGTCTTAATTTTCTCTCCTTAGTCCTTTCATTCATATACAGCTTAATGAATTTAAATAATTTCCGAGGTTTTACATTAACAGGAATTTTGTTTGATTATACAAATCTATAGAAATATGTATTATTTTAATGAACCACATTTAAATTATGATGTAAAAGACAATTTATAGGTTTATTCAAAATGATCCATCTGATTTCAAAAGATTGCAGTTTTGAAATAAAGCAATGTAGAGTAATTAGGAGCAAAGCAACTGTAAGACAAGCTACAAAAATTTTGCCTGTCGCCTTTTAATACGTCAATGACAGATGTGATCAAACAGCATATTTATTCAAAACTGTTCACTAATAATTAAAGTTGTCTTAATTTTCTCTCCTTAGTACTTTTATTCATATACAGCTTACTGAATTTAAATAATAACCAAGTTATTATACTAAAAGGAATTTTGTTTTATTATCAAAATCTATAGAAATATGCATTATTTTAATGAATAACATTTAAATTATGATAGAAGAGACAATTTATAGGTTTATTCAAAATGATCCATCCGATTTCAAAAGATTGTAGTTTTGAATTAAAGCAATAGAGAGTAACTGAGGATGAATCAACTATAAAATAAGCTACCAAAATTTTACCTGTCCCTTTTGATAAGTCTTTGATATTTTCACAGGCACAAAAGCAAATTAAAGACTATGGTCAAATGATTAAAGTGCGTATAAATATGTGGAAGAAGATTCAATTGAAGATTCAATTAGGTTCGTGAACTGGTAAATGTGCAGCGAAGTGTAAATAAAAATATAGTTTTCTCTTTTAAATATTTTAACTTTTGCGTCGTCGTTTACAGAAAATATAGCTCTCAACCAATTGTATTTATACGAGTTAAACGATCATCAAGGAACGATCATCCATTAAACGATCCATTAACGATCCATTTAACATCCATTAACGATCATCCATTAAAGCCATTAAACGATTATCATATGAATTACTTCCTCTCTGAATTAATTGCTTTGGCCTTTAGTGATATGTAATCTTTTTCATTAGGTTGTACCACTTACAAGTGAACTTTTGCTTGAAATCAACTTTACGGTAATTTAGTTTGGGTTCTGCTTTACTCGACACAAATTTCTAAAATAGTGTGGATGTATTATATAGAATTTTGGAGCATGTATATACATACGGTAGAGTTTCATGCAACTGCACTCGACTTTTATATCTCATTAAAATTCATCCGGTATCAGAAGATTGCATATTTGAATTAAAGCAACGTAGAGTAGTTACGGACAAAGCAACTATAAGAAGATCTACCCAAATTTTACCTGTCACCTTGTGATATGTCTATGACACTAGTGCTCAAACAGTGGGTCGCGGATAGTATGAAGGAAATTTATATCATAATGAATTATTTCATTAAGAATACATATTAATATTCAGATATGTAATATATATTATATCTATATATATAAGACAGTTCCGTAACTGACTGACTGACTGACTGACATATAACGCATAGACCAAACCGCTGGACCTATAGGGCTGAAATTTTACATGACGATTCTTCTTATAGTGTAGGGGTGCACTAAGAGAGATTTTTGAAAAATTCTTCTTAGATTTTTAAAAATTAAATGTTTAAGCTGTTTTTGTAACATTCTTTAAAGTTTGCATTTAAAATAATAACCCGATGGTTATAAAATTTCTATCACGAGAAAGATCATAAAAATTCCTTTAAAATGAAATCTTTCTTGAATCCTTACCTCCATTTTCTGAATTTTGGTGAATTTTTAAAGAATAATTTTTAGAATTTTATTTATTAAATGTTGATCACGTGGATTCTTTTCTTTTGTGATATTTTAAACTAATTTTGAGTCACGTGCATAACAAAGAAATAGAAAAAAAATTTTCTTGCTAATGCGGCAGACGATTGGACATTATCCAAAAAAATATTAAAATACAGTAAAAGAAAAATTATTCAAACTGTACTATATTCTTTAGTATGTTCTATTCGATTTAATTTGAATATTTTCTTCTTCATTATTTTGTCTATAAAAATATTCGTTACAATTTTTTTATAAATATATTTTTCGTTTTTACATCAATTGCATGCATTAATCGTTGTATTATACATATTTTAGACTTGTTAGTTGTGCTAAAACGTAATCATTACCCTGATAGTCTTTCCAAGCACATAATTGGTTGTTTTAGATTTAATGAATAGCTTGTTCTGTTGCAATTAATTATTAATAAAAATAAGTAAAATAATTAGTTTAATTAGTGAAAATAACTACTAAAATTAATAATTAATAAAAATTAAATTCTTAAGTAAAAATAAGAATATTAAATAATAAATAATAATACTTTACTCTTAGTAATTATATTAACATATATTTAATTTAGGTTTATATGTCCTATTACACAATCTCCATAGTAAGTCTGCATCTGCGTTTCCATTAACTCCATGGTTGCAAGGTTTGTGACGTCAGTCTTCTTGCGGTTACCTACACTTAACTTCAACTTTGTCTAGCGCCAGGCTTGGTGTTCTTTGATTGAGCAACTTTGTATTCATTTCTTCTGTTTCGTATGGATTGTACGGTGTCTAAGTATGTTTATTGATTAGATCATACTTATTACTCCAATCAAAATAGACCTGATTTTCACAAATGGCTAAAAAAAATATGAAAGTTTTGAAAATTGGCGGAGATGTTTATTTGACCATGTTAATGAACATACTAAAAGTCCCCACCGATCAGACTTGAGCTTTCGCCGCCATCTTGGAAAATGTGTAGAATTTTTTGGTTTTTTGCAAGTAACTTCAGAAATATTGATTTTATGTAAAAAAAATTGAGTACAAAAATTGAAGAGCATTAAATTATGAACAAAAACATTATTTGCATTTTTTTTATAACTCTAACACGAACAAAGATAATTGACTTTGAAAATAGCGAACAATCACGCGTAGGACGCGGATGCGCCAAAAGTCTTGCTCACTCACGTTTGTCAAACCTCTGCATACCAAAGCTCGAGATAAAGTTGCGGCAACATCCAATCCATTGTTATCAGGTTGTATTGTGAGGCTTGGTGGATTGTATATTTTTATGTCATACTTAGGCTTCATTGGGTACATAAAGGCTGGAAGTGGGTAAAAATAAATACTAAATTTGATGTATGCAACTACGTCAGTAAAAAACACGTTGCCTGGCCATGCAAACGATAAAAAAATCCTAGCTTATTTACTTTCTCTCCACCAGTACGATGCAACAAATTATTTCGTACAATAGACCGGTAGGTAAAACATAGCTGTGTTCATTCTGTCACTGTGCAGGCGTGTGATGTTTGTGGGGAGAGTTCATTCGTTCTGAGGTAAAGCAGGGATGTGACGTACGTGTGGTATAAGCTGCTTTCATGGGTCCTGCTGCGTGGGTCTCTACAACAGTGTTGCCACTATTAAAGTTCCATCCCTCGTAATATGGCACTCATCCAACCGTATGAATGCAAGATGTCATTCAACGTTGTCATGTGAATTACTTAATCACTGAATTATTTGCTTTGGTTTTCTGTGATGTAACTTCTCTCATTGTATGGCTTGAGGTAACCCAGTGGTAGAGCGTTGGCTTGAAAATAGGAGTGCTGGGGTCGAATCCCAAAGAACGCCATTAAATAACTTCGTGTCCTAGCGGCACGTTAAATCCGTACACCGGAAAGTTATTCTATGTGGTCAGAGAGGGTGGGAGAAGGTACGATTTTCCCAGATGACGCTCCTGGGTTTGCTCGGTCAAAATTTAGCACCACTAGGGGGTGGTGCTGATTCAAGTATAATGTGCCCCCATTTAAAGCAACCAAAGATTCTCAAGGATTATGTTCGAATATTTTCATAGACAAGTGCCCGCATTGGAAAACACTTCTGTTGTTATGTTTGATCATAAATAAAATTTGATCACAAAGTTCTCTTGAAATCAACTCTGTGATAATTTAGTTTTGGCATTTTGCTCTACTTGACCCAAATTTCATAAAAGTGGGAACATAATATACCAAATTTCCGGGCACGTATATACATAAAATAGAGTTTTATGAAACGAACTTTCATTTAACAAATGTTTCTATTGAAATTATCTATTGTTTTCAGCCATTTACGTAACCTATTAATAATACATAAAATGAAGAAATACACAAAGTGCATTACATAAAATTTTGTTTTGTTTATCAATGTAGTAAAAAATATAAAACGCTACCGAATTTGCATTGTTTGTCAATACAGTAAGTCCTCGACTTACGAAGTTAATTCGTTCCAGAACATTCCGCTTAGGTAGAAAGCGCGTAAGTCGAAATTTGCCAAATAGAATCGAACCCCGTTATAGCGAACCCGGTATATAACGAACTCACGGATATAACGAACGAAAATTTTGGTCCCGTCGTTTTCCTCTTATACGCAATTTAATTAGTATTGTGTCAGTTTAATGTAATCGATTTTAGTCGATTTAATTCATTAATATCGGCGCAACTGGTTACAAACCCGTCGGACGGGTTTGTAACCAGTTGCGTGTGCGTGGCTCCATTCAATTACATAAGTTACGACTCATCACGGACTGGTTTGTGACTGGAGTCAGTTATCAGTTTCTTTTGAGTTGCTTCGTGTGCATACGGCCTAACTCTTTCCCATTTAGGTTTGGTTTGGAGCGCTACGGTTAACTTTTTCTACACGAGGGATAATTAGACCAAGACCTACAGTTTAAAGCCAATTCCGAACAGCTACAAACATCCGTGCCAACAGTGAGACTCAAACCCACAGGCTATGAGCCGAACGCCAGCGCTCTAGCCATATAGCCATCACCTGGCTTTTTTTTTTCCATTTAGGATAAATTATTTACATGAAGAACTGATCTTTCTTTACTGAATAAATAGATCATTTTGTTTTTCAAATACTTTATTGTATTAGCACTATGGAGCTATCGCTATCCCTTTGACGGATTTATGTTGTACCTTCTTAGAATTCTCCAAAAGAAAATAAATTCAGGTAGTCTCCTCTAACGAAACTTCCGTGGGTTATTAACGTAGGATTACTTATCGTTGCTTACCTCGTATGTATGTATATATGCATGTATGTATTATGTATATATGCATCTATATATGTGTATGTTTGCATATATATATATACACTGCTGGCCACCCAAATTGCAACACCAAGAAAGACAAGAGATATCACAACAAAATTTATTTTGGAGATAACATGTTGACTAAGTATCAAATGATTAAATTTATAGACTTCTGTGAAGTGTGGTTCCTGCCAAAATCAGTAGCCAGAGTAGCCGCCATTGTTGGAGATCACCGCTGCCACACGCCTCGGAATTGATTCAAAGAGACTTTGGATGAGTTCTTGGGGTACAGCAGACCAAGCAGCCTCCACACGTTGCCGAAGTTGATCTGCTGTGGCAGCTGGGGATGGAATCTGGGTCAATCGTAAAGCAACCATGGACCACATGTTTTCTATCGGCGAAAGATCCGGAGAGCGAGGCTGCCAGGGAAGCAATTCAATCTGGCGATTGACGATGAACCGTTGGACAATGCGTGCCACGTGTGGTCGCGCATTATCCTGTTGAAATATGGCTGTGGGCAAGCCCTGAAGGTAAGGAAGGACAACTGGCTCCAACACCTCGGAGATGTAGCGCTGGCTGTTTAAAGTACCGGCAATGCGTACTAGAGGTGTGCGAGAGTGGTATCCAATACCGCCCCATACCATAATACCCGGTGCAGGACCAGTGTGGCGGTGCATAACGCAGCTGTTCAGCATCCTCTCTTCACGGTGTTTCCAGACTCGAATGCGACCATCGTGGTGTTGCAGACAGAAGCGTGACTCGTCAGTAAAGCACAATTTCATTCCATTCTGCCGTCCACATCCTTCTGTCATCGCACCATTGGCGGCGGAGACGTCTGTGGTTCTGCGTCAAGGGTAGACAAAGCAATGGACGTCTTGCGGACAGACCACTCTGTTGTAAACGGCGTCGAATGGTACGCACAGACACTGGATGATGTGTTACAGACTGCATGTGCTGTGCTGTGGTTCGTGATGTGACTGAGCGATCCGTTACTGCCATGCGCACAATTTGCCTGTCATCACGTGAAGTGGTGTGCTGAAGTGGATGCGATCGAACACGCCGGTCCGTCGTACCCTCCTGCATCCAACGATCACATATCCGCATTACAGTTGTTTGGTTTCGTCCAACACGACTACCGATTTCCCTGAAAGATAATCCACAATCTCGGTAGGCCACTATCCTTCCTCTGTCGAACTCGGATACTTGATCAAAAGATGATCGCTGTTTTCGACGAGGCATAATTGATCGTTTTTTCGAAAAAACCACAAGCAAAACACAATTGCCGAACTTGAAATCGTCGAAATCTCAAAGCCTTAAATAGCGCTTTGAAGTGGCGCCACAGGCGCGCGTGATGTGCATCTGCGCTGAAATTCTAATCATTTGCATATCTCACCTCCGCTAATGCATGTTATAAATTTCATGTTATTTGCATATTTCCTTCAGGGTGTTGCATTTACAGTGGCCAGCAGTGTATATATATATATATATATATATATATATATATATATATATATATATATATATCAAAATTTTGACGCATCAAGGAAATTTTCTGTTTAACGGTTTATTGCTTGTCCAAGCGATTGACTGGGTTCGGCGTGCTGTCAAAATTAAAACTCGCGAGGATGGATGGACGGACGGTTTTATCGTCTGAAATTTTCCTTTCCGCAGGACCTTTATGGAGGAACGTAATCCTACGTTGATAATAAGTACTACACTCGAAACAATTTACAGAGAAAAAATACAATCAATAAGACATTGGTGTTATTCAAAATCTCAAACCGAGTTTTTTCAATATATTTATTAGTTCTTTATAACGAGAGCTTTGAAGTTTAACGAAGGGAAATTGTACAACAAAGACCGAAATGCCCGAATGTGTTCAAACATATGCGTGTGTGCACTCGTGTGTTGAAATATGGAATAAAAATAAATCTTACGATACCCTTTTATTTCCCGGAATTCAAGAAAACTGATACGTTCCGTCTATCAATCTATCTGTGCTTAGCGCTAATCTATCCTCGTGTAATGGGATTACTATATTTATGTTCTCCAGGCGACTGATAAAGAAACAACGTCGTAAAAAAGCACTTAAACCCTACTCCTCAGATAACTTGGAAATGAAAAAAAGAAAATTAGCTCTATTTCATTCGTTAATTAACAGCTCTATGGGCGCGAGTTAACTGGGTACAAAGGGACCCGTTGAAACGTTTAAAAAGCCGGCTAAACAGAGAAGGCGAGCCGTAACCGGATCCTGGCGTTGTTATCTTTCGAAAGCCATTCGGTGGCTGGCAGGGTTACAGAATCGCGTCTTGCTCGGCCAAGCACGGAAGATTTCGAATTTGGATAAACGGAAAATGAGTTGTTATCATCGGTTGCGAGAAATTTGAGATAGACCAAAATGCAAGAGATAAGGTTATCCGAGAATGTCGGATGCATTTACGTGCGCTCGGTTCTGTTGTGCAAATTTATAGTTTCAGTTTATTATTAGGGATATTTGGACGGTTTTGCAAAAAGTTTAAAACAGTATACTTGAGAGGACTATTAGATGAAGCAAATACTACCATCAGTTTTTTCCAATATATCTTATCGCGCATGTTCAGATTTCCTCTGTTAAGGCACCTTATTTTCCTAATCTGTGAAATCTCGGTTCAGTGAAGAGATTGTCAAAATATTGCATGTTAAACCCCTCTAGCTTAAATTAGAGCGCAATCTTCGACAATGTTGTTTTGCTTGAGAGAAGTTACATTAGTTGGCTTTTGTTCCCAATGGCAAGGTGCTGCTATTAGATGATGCAGTTACAAGCACCGTATGACAGTTTTGTCAAAGGTTCCTTGTCGAGTGCGTTCAGATTTCAGAATATTACACGCTAATCATCTCTAGCTTCAGTTAGAGTACAGTCTTCAAAAATGCTATTGTAATTGAGAATAGTTTTATTAGTGAGCTTTTGGTGGTAGTGACAAAGTGCTGACATTAGATGAAGCATTTACTTGCATCAGATGTCAGTTTTGTCCAAGATACCTTATCGGACGTGAACGGATTTCCAAATATTGCATGTTAAGCTCCTCTAGCTTCAGTTTGAGCTCAGTCTTCGAAAATGCCATCTTAATTGAGCGAAGTTATATTAGATTGGCTTTTGTTGCCAGCTGCGATGTACTGCGTTTAGATGATGCAATTACAGTCAAACCCCGTTATAACGAACTTCAAGGGACCAAAAGTTTTGTTCGCTATATCCGGTGGTTCGCTATATCCAAACCATTAAGAAAAATGTTAAGAGTTTACAAAATGTATAACACATTAGTTGCTATGTTATATTCAATAATGATGTATTGAAAGAATGATCATTAAGGAATTGACTAAAATCGATATCATTAAACTGCCACAATACGAATTAAGTTAACTAAAAGTGAAGACAAATGGAAATAATTTGATTTTATCTTTAATAGTTGTTCACTGTTTTGATACAGAAATAATCGGTAATCTTCTGCTGACGTGATGCCGATTTCGAAAACATTTTATGAATTTCTTTGTCCAATACATCAAATGACTCCAACACTCTTTCTCCTACTGTTTGTTTTGACAAAAACTTATTAACGACACTCATCGCTGCTGTAGCATCTGAGATGGTGGGGATTTCGTTATTTATGTGCTCCTCTTCATCAGCATCAGAAGCAGAATCTTCGATTTTAGAATGATTCATTGTAATTTCTTCCACAATATCTTCATCAGTCAGATTTTCACATGTAGTGACTTCATCACAATTGCACACCACAATCTGAGAATGGTGAAATTTTGTGGTTTTCTGTCCACATTGCGATAGGTAAATCTTCATCTTTTTCTTCAACATTCTTTGCTTCTTCAACATTCGTTGCATCCTCAACATTCTTAAAAAGTTTAAAAATTTAAAAAAAATCAGTTGTCGACTGAAAAAAATGTTCGTTATAGCCGATTCTTAAGATTTCGGAGATTCGCTATAAACGGATAAATTAACATTAAATACAATAGGAAAACGGCGGGACCAACATTTTCGTTCGTTAAATCCGGGAGTTCGTTATATACCAGGTTCGTTATAACGGGGTTCAACTGTACTAGCATTGGAGGACAGTTTGGTTCAAGATACATTATCACGTGTGTTCAGATTTCCTCTTTAAGACATCCCATATATTTAATCTATAAAATATCGGTCTAATAAAGAGTCTTTCAAAATATTGCATGTTAAGTTCCTCTAGCTTGAATTAGAGCGCAATCTTCGAAAATGCCCTTTTAATTGAGAAGTTACATCAGTTGGCTTTTGTTGGCAGTTAAAATGGGCTGCTAGAATCCTTATCATGAGGAATGAATGCAATTCCAGTTTGTCTTTTCATAACGTGACCTCAGTGTCGACGTGTCTTCAGCATTGGGCATTAGTCGTTACAGTGGTCAATTTAACCCTTCAGCGGGCGTGCCAATTTTGGAACACCAGCAGGCGCGCGTGGCACAAAGTGCAAAGTCTCTTTCAACCTTGATTATTACTTTTGTAATAAACTTTTTTTTTTCAAATTGAAAATAATAATTCTGCGTTTTATGATAAGATATAAAATGTTTATAATAATGAGATATTTTTATAATTAAAGGCCAAAGAATGCAGATATAATCGCCTTATTTCAAAACTGTCCGGTTTATTGGAACTAAGGACAACTTGCGAATGGATTCCTATTATGTCCCAAAACGTAAAAAATAATGAGATTGTCCATGTTCGTGATCTGCTTGATACCATCCAATAGCTGTACATTTGATCGAGTACATCAACTCCTGCTTTTGTCGTATTGTAATCCACTATAATCGTTGGTTTATCACGGTTAAATCCCGACAACCAATTGTTGGAGAGGAATACAAGGGTCAGAAAATCAAGTTTGCATTAGAAAGGGTGTAGCTATAAATACTAGAAACTGCTTAGAACATTATGTATGTAAAAACAAACCATTCAAAATTACGAAAATGTTACACTCTGTACACGGGCGCGCAGGCTGAAGGGATAAGCGTCTGACAGAAACAAGAGATCAAGCAGAATATTTTTTGGTGGGAAAATCTACCACCAAATTTTTCTTATTGTTTAATTTTGGGTTGTCATGTTTGCAGTCTGTCCACATATTATTTCGATCGTGAGTTACAATTATGATTTTTGGGAAACTTGCGGACAACTCACAAGTAATGAACAAGCAATTAACAATTTACAAATGCATTAGTGAATTGTTCACAGCGACGATCGCACCTAATGCTCCTCGACATGACAATGAAGTATTAAGTAGTTCGAAAAATATAGCCAATCCTTTTTAATTTATTGTGGAATTGAAGAGTAGTTGATTACGCTTGAGTTACAATGACCAGCTTTGGTTGGCAGTGGCAACAGTCAATCAATATTGCTTTATAAGAACAGTACGCACTCGTAGTTTTTGTTCTTCACCACGTACCTTGCGTGTTGGCAAGTTTGCAATCTGCGGCCACTGGTCATGAACTGTTGAGTTGGCCAAATTTAGATAGCAGTTGGAAAAATTTACTTCAGAGGTTTTGCATATTATATTCCGTTAGTGGTGAATACATTATTGCAGTCTTGTTCAATCGTGACTTATAGTAGTAATATCCAGTGAAAAAAGAAACTATGGATAAGAAATTGCAAGGAAATCTTATAAATGGTACAACGTCTTTAGACAAGATTAAATTATTGTCAAGGCCAAAAAAATTATGTATATTATAAAGGGTTACACGAACTTTTTTTCTCTAGAACAGGAATTTTTATTCAATTTGTAACAAAAAAATAGTCATAATTAATGATATACAGGAATATCGAAGTAAGCAGACATTTAACTTGGAATTTAATAAGTTTTGCGGCGAAAAATATAGTTCTTTTTTTGGACAATAAAAATTGGATATATAATAACTGAATGAAAACTAAGTCAATCATTGATGCATATAAAATTCCCTTAAACATCGTTTTATTCAGTTCATATGAAGCAAAGCAAAGTGAAGTTGTGAGACTACTAGAAAGAAATTGTAAGGCTTTTATACAAAATTTATATATGATTGAAAGTGTTTTGGACTGAGCTGAAAAAGAGGCAACCTTCAAAAAAGTAAATTTTTACGAACTAAAACAATGACTGCAGCTATCCCGAAAGGATTAGAGGAAGCTTTAGAAGTAACATCCTTTGAAACTACATATTAGACTCGTGGGAGAAATCAATTTATTTGGCTTCTAAACCACTGTTGTCGAGAAATAATTCTTCCACAAAATGTACTTTGCATAAATTGAAAAACGGAAGGTCCAAGGCATAACCATGAATCTGAGGATATGTGGTATGAAAAAAAATTGGATTAACGAAAAACTCATGAAAACAGTTTAAATTAATAGTATTTGAGTTTGTACGCTAACAGTCATATCACGACAGAGCTTTATATATATATATATATATATATATATATATATATATATATATATATATATATATATATATATATATATATATTAATGAGAAATTTATGAAAGTAATATTTTATTCATAAATTAAAGAATATAATTCTGTCAAAAATTTAATTTATTATACACTCGTGTTTTACTCAAATCTAATATCAACTATTTAAAAGCATTATTAGAATGAATAGCAAATATTAGAGCAGAGAGCACAAACTATAACTTTTATAATGGTAATCTATAAAAATAGGACAGCAGAACGTGGATTTTATTATTTTACATTAAAATATAAATTTAATAATTTTACGAAACTTTTATTATTATGTAATACAAAACCCGCTATCCTGTACCCATCAATCCTACCTAATCCAGTGATTACCTAATCTCGATCGATCGTTCCTCGAATCATCGTTTTCTCGTATGTATATCCCCCAATCATACAGTGCTACCTAATACAATGACTACCTAATCTCGATCGATCGTTCCCCGAATCATACAGTGCTACATCATACAGTGATACCTAATCTGGATCGATCGTTTCCCGAATCATCGTTTTCCCGTATGTATCGTTTATGTCATCCAGCCCAGACGATCATATTTCTTTATGTTCCCGCATCTATCGTTTTCCAGCATTTATCGTTCAGTTCAGTCGGTCCCTTGAAAAACGATATATCGAGGTTCCACTGTATATTTATCTATATACCGCCCGCATGGTACAATGGTTAGCGTCGTAAGCTTCCATGCAGTGGGCATGGGTTCAAATCCCGATGAAGGCTTGGTCGTCAACGTGTTGTCCCTTGTTAGGGAGCAATGCTGGCTGACCTAAATGGAGCACCCATAATAAAGTAGCTAACAAGACTTATCGGTGAATGACAAAAGGAGAATGTCTCACGAGAAGTGCCTCCGAATTAGAACAACAACAAAAAAAAGGGATATTTATCTATCTTAGCAGGAAGAAAAAAAACTTATTGAAGATTTTTTTATTAGTATGTAATAGTAACAAAAATATTTCTCTACAATAATGCGAACAACATTATTTGGGATGTAGTTTGTTTTACAAATGTATGAATTTTCTTACAACAAACCTTATATTTACTTATGAGATTCGAGGGAAATTATCTGACGGAAAAAATGCAAAAAGAGAAAAGTTTGAACTAGGGATTATCTCTCTCAAAAGGTACCGAAATATTAGACACTTAGCAATTATGACTTATAGCTGTATTACAGTTTAGTAAAACAAAGTAGTGAAATAACAGGAACGAAGAATTCGTTGTTGACGATATTTTGATTAGTGTATAACGAGAAAAAAAAATCTCAAAATTAACGTGTACAACGTTATTTGGGATGTATTTTGTTTTACCTATTTACGAATTCCCTTCAAACAACCTTATTTTTACTTACGATGTTAATGGAAAACTATCTGACGGAAAAATCACAAAAAGAGTAAAAGTGGAACTAAGGATTATTTGAGTCAAGTTGCTGAAAGATTAAACGCTTAACGATTCTTACTTTTAGCTGTAATGCTGTCAAATAACTCAAAATTATGCAATTACTGGACCAAGACACTGCATTAACGTTTCTTTTCCTATTGTAATATGCCAGTCTGAAGAGTTTGCTGAAAGATGATGGATCGTTAAAACAATAAATAGTCGTTTCATCACTTGTTCTATATTACTCCTTGTTCGAATCGTGCAGATGAAGGAAACATGATAAAAAAAGGGACAATGGAAAACAAGGACCTTGGCATAAAACCTTTTGTTTGAAATACTTAAATTTCAGTATCTGATTAAGATAAAGCATCATGAAGACATGCCTGAATTTTTTTTTAAAGCCTTCTTGTGGAAAAGTGTTCCACTCAGAAGATAGCAGATTAATCAGTGACAACGCTGATTGTGCTAGAGATCTTTATACCACACGACCAACCCTCCACCCTCTGGCGATTTTGATATTTTTCTGCACAGAATCGTGGGCGAAATTCATATCTTGTAGAGAATTTTAATGCGATAAAGAAATAATCAAATTAAGAGGAGAAAAGGATATATTTTTATTTATTAACTTAGCTTGTGATAATAGCGTGACCTACCGAACTTAACAGGATAAGTAGGTCGTGATATAGACTTTGCCTGCGGCTGGAGGGTTAAGGGGACCTAGTTCACGAATTTCTCTGAAAAAGTATGTTTTTATTTTCTTGGCTTAAAAAATACCGCAGGGCTTTCAGCATAAAATAACATAAGTGGTATTTGTTTATAAGATGGTTACATTGCTAAATAACTCATTTAGGCTATGCTAACTATGGGTGCCTTACGATGCATTCATACTTTAAGCCTATTTTTTTCGAGCTGGAATTTTTTATATGTGCCATCTTCAAAAGAATATACCGTATTTTTCTGACAAGACGCATCTTTTTACATAAAAAGAACGACTTGTCTTATGGTACGAAGATAACATTAAAATAAAATTAATATTTTATTATATATATTATATATATTTATAATGTCCAAAATATTCAATTTTATGTTTTAAGTTGATATGTCACACTTAAAATTGATTCCTTAATGTGGCAAAAGCTGATAGTGGAATTATGAAATAATACTAAGTTATTCGTGGAGGCAAATGCTGTTATGTATAAAAGAGGTAATACTTAGTCCCTAATTGAATATTTTAGCCCCTAATTGAAACTTTTCATTGAAGATCATCCAAATGCTTGAGGTTTAATATGGGTAATAACTAAAGAATATTTGGATTGAAAACTTAATTGAGCAATTTTATATTTCACAACAAAATTACATTTTTAATTTGCCGAAAACATGAAAAAATGACATAGCAACATCTGCCATAATGCCACAGATATATATTGTATATATTTATCATATCCATTGTTGCCAACACCGAGCAACTACCATATCGCTCCGACCGAGGTGGCGACCGATACGCCTTTTCGACCAACCTGCTTTTCTTAGGCCTACTATACCCCCCTCTCAAAGTTCGACAATTGTTCGTACTGTCGCCGGTTACGTCTCAGAGGCATCTCTAGTCACAATACCGTCCATCCAAGTCGGCAGATTTGTTTGAATAATCCCATGACACGAGCAATCATGCTTTGAAACTCTCGTAGCTGCGCATCTCATATGCGCATACCGCGCTTACCCTTGTCTCATTGGCGTCGAAATTTTAATCATTTGCATATCTCTTACCAGACTACATTCCTCCCAAGTTTCGTGATAGTAACTCGATTTCTTCTGGATGCATATATTTTTTTGTGACAGAGCTGCGCTCTCCATCACAATATTTGTGGTTCCACTGAAAGCAGGAGGTCCCCATGAGCCACTCCTGACCACAGCTACCCCCTCTCTGTCGATGACATTTTGTGTACAGTTGATTTCCCTTTTGAGAAAATCACCTGTACATTTTTACTTTGGACAGTTGTAATGCCCGTTTCGTCAACGTAAAAAGTTCTGGTAGTGTGGAACTTAATTTTCTCAAGTTCTACTTTAAGAATTGTGAAGAAAGATTTCACGTTTTCTTCAGTGAACCCTAGGATTCTGGCTCTTGACAATGGAGTTCTGATTGTCAATAAGGAAGTGTCCCTTTTCAAATACGAATTCAGTCACTTTCGACCAGCTGAGTTTGTTTTTTCAGCTAAGGGGTGGGGAAGATTATTCCTCAAGGCAAGTTGGTAGGCCATCAACTTAACATCGTTTTGAGTCAAACCAAACGAGTTGGATTCCATTTCCTTGCAGTAGTTAACTAGCTCCTTTTCCAAATCATCTGTCAGTACAGGTTTTCTCCCAAGTTTCTTTCTCACCACTATTCTAACCTCCGCAGTTCCATCGTTTTTCTCCTCCACATCTTTATTAATGTACTCACGAATCGTAGATCTTGGAATGCCAAACTGTTTGGAAGCCTTTAACTTTCCCATTTCTATTTTCAGAACTGCCTGACATGCGGCCTGCAAGACTCGACGTACTCCATGTCTGTCTATTTTTGATTTTGTTTGGTATCTTAGACAAGAGGCCTCTAACAAAAAAAGAATGGAAAGTGTAATAAAATAACTAAAATAAATAAAAGAAATAAGAATGCAATAGGATCAACTTGGAAGGCGATATTAGGAACACAACACAGTCAACACAAACATGCTAAGAACGAAGTTTAAAACGCAGTATTCTCTGTTTAATGCACTTTCAAATGGTATAAGCAAAATTAGAATTTGGATGCACCTACCTGGTCATTCACTGGATTCTTTGGAGCCAAAACAACTTCAGACGCCATATAGTTTCTGTTGTCAGTGATAAGAGCTTGTGATAATGTGGCCACAGCACCTCGTAAAAGTATTGTCATTGGTTTAGTGACACAAGACACCAGAAATTCTAGATTACATTACGTCCTTTATTGGACTATTAAATTATGTACACTGTTATTTACAAGTAGTAGATGGGCACCTTACACGTGCAAACCAAACTCGATAGGCTCATAGCTAAATCACAGCTCCCGAGCCTCCCGTCAAAAATCTCGAAAAGTCGTCTCTGGTTCCGGGTCTCTCTCTCTCTCTCTCTCTCTCTGTGTTCTCTCCCCGCGAGTCGGCGATCCCCTCTCTTTAAAAATCCCCGCGCTCCTCGGGACAATCCGCTAGCCCGCTGACGTCATCTCGCTCCTGACCGCTCCTTCAGCTGTTTTCCCTCCGGCTGAAACGACATCCCAGAGTCGGTTCCTTTTGTCGGCCGCGGGTCCTCTTTCAACTGGACATCTACCATGCCTCTTGATGGACGGTCTCGTTAATGATGTTTTTCCAAGTTACCTTACCGTAATTGGAGCTGAAAGGCTGCATCGGCCCCTCATCGGTTCTTTGTTAGCCTGAAAAATGTACAATTATCTGGAACAGAAAACATTACTAACAGGTCTTTCTATGGAGATCATCTGCCGCCAAGACAGCTGAACTTTATGTCACCCTCAGCCAGTTTGCCTTTTCAATATTGTTCTCCGAACAACACATGAGGAATGGAGGCAATTACGTCTCCCGCACGCGGAATGTGTAGACTACATCACACACACCGCTGAACCTTTCTGCCCATTTCACAGAATAGTAAGGAAGGAGTGGAGGCATGTGTCAACAATACTATAGCTTTATTGCTAGTGCCGCTGTTAGTACAAACCCAGAACTAAGAAGTTACTGCATTTTCTCATACATAGCTCGAATCGTGCTTTGGTGTAGGCGATATTTGGGACAGGGGCAATATTTGGGACACCACCCTACCTAACAAAATACAAAACATTTTTTTCTAAAAATCCTCCCATAAATTTGAGCTTCGTCTTATCGTCCGAAATAATATGGTATTTAAAATTTGTCTTAGCTATCTCTGTGAAATTCTATATAGCATTCTTTTGTTTGATTTTTTACAAAACATTTTCAAAAATTTTAAAATTGAGTAATAGTTCTGAAAATTTTCCCTGAGGAAAAAAAATATTATTTTTCCTTTTAGAGTGATTAAAATTTTAAAGCCGATTTATCAAAAACTGAGAGTACTTTAGAGTTACGAATGTAAAATTAAAAAAAAAAATAAATTTTAAACTGTTTGAGAATTTTTTAATACGTATAATAATATTTATAAAATTAAGTATTTAAGGAGAAAAAATTATAACGAATTGTATGGAACTAAAAATTAAATTTTGCGTCTCAGAAATCTGTAAAAGTGAAAATACACAGTTAAAAGAATTAGAATTGAATATAAAGTCAAAATTGTACATTTCCCCCTTCTCGAAAGTAGAACAAAAATAGTATGTAGTTTGAGTTCGTTATGTCAGGGCAAGAAAAAAGAATTACGAATTTCCTTCACACTCTATAGCATCATTAGCTGCTGCTTTTAAACCATCGCTTCCAAGTAACTGATTGAATATGATATCCATTTAAAATCAGGCTTTAACGCTCCAGCAACGTCGGTTTTCATATTTTTCTGTACAAAATAGGGGGTGCAATTTATATCTTGTGTAGGTTTATCGCAAAAAGACTTTTTAAAGCGATACAATAAAAGAATATATAAATAGAATTCTAGATAGTATTGTTTCTAGGAAATGTTTTATTCTCTAAATAGATTTCTGCGTTTTTGCGAAACGCGATATTCGCGTATGATGCAAGCTGTAAGTTAATAAATAAAATCAATTTATTTTATATCCACTCATTTCGGTTATTTATTTATATTTTTTTATTGTATTAAAACATCTGCTTACGGTAAACCTCTACAAGTTGTAACTTAATAATTTCCCACTCATTTCCTTTATTTATTTATTTATATTTTTAATTGCGTTAAAAATACCCTTACGGTAAAGCTATACAAGTTGTAAGTTAATAAATCAAATTATTTTCTTTTTCTCCACTTTTTTTGGTTGTTTATTTTTAT